>CAWUFW010001850.1:1200000-1727500 GCA_963921515.1 Calotriton arnoldi | reverse complement strand
CCTTTATGTCAGCTTTTGGGCATACAAGACTACAGAACAGCAATAAGGATATTGAGAAGCGGTACCAGGCAATCCATAGTGTTTGGTGTCTCACGATTTCTCCTCTGTATGTGGAGACTAAGGTCCCAATTTTTGCTGTCCAGAGAACCTGCTTTTATTATCGGTTGATTTGCACATATTTTGTAGGTAAATTTGTTGCTAAATTGTATTGCTTGAATGGTTGTATCAGTTTATTTATTTGTGTACTATAACAATTGATTTAATCAAATCAGATTTTTTTAATGTATTTTTATGGCATGGTGCCGAATAAAGAAACTTATGGTCACTATGGTTAGCATCCGGTGGGAAGGGAGCTGGAAGCTGGTTGAGCAAAGCTTCTTGGGTATCCTTCTATGTTGTTTACTGTGGCTTCCACTGATAGTGAGAGGACAGGACTTCTCCCCCTCTTCTCCACAACAATTCTCTTAGAATACTGGTGTCAGGTTGCAAGGAAGCTGAGCTCAACGGCCTTTCCTTGCCCAGTGACCCCTGTCACATATAACACAGATTTGCCACCGGGCAGCAGGACGCGGGTTTTAATATATTGGAGACACACTGGAGGAGATGTTTGTGGAGGGTACTCTGGTTACTACGGAGGAGCTAATAGAGAACTGGAACCTAGATTGGCGTGATCACTATCGCATAATGCAGCTGCAGCACTGGGCGGGTTCCCGGGAGGTGTCTCTACTGGCGGGATGGGAAAAACACCATTAGAGAACTTTTTTGCAAACAATATCATACAAAAAGGCATCACCTGGCTCCAACGTTCCCTTTTGGATCTATACATGAAACCCAAACATACATACATCACACAATGGGAGCGGGACCTGGGGATGGAGATTGGGGACGGGACTTTGGTCAAAATTTGGAATAGGGCAGCAAAGGCCTCCATTAGTGTGTCTCATAAGGAGAATACATATAAATTGCTGACGAGATGGTATCTGTCTCCCACTCTGCTTCACGCCATTGCCGGGAGCTCAGAGCTCTGGTGGAATGGATGCAGAGAGAGGGGCACCTACATTCACATGTGGTGGTCTTGCACCCACACACAGATGTACTGGGGGGAGATTTTAACACATATTCATCACATCATAGGTACCCAGCTGCCCCTTGATCCTCTTGTGATACTTTTAGGTAACCCAGGCGACGACTCTATACTCCCGTTCCCGCTAACTACTCCAATGGGCAAATTAATCTTACAGCTCCTGTTGGCTGCTAAAACGTCCATAGTACACTTATGGAAACAACAAACACAACCATTACATCTCTAATGGAGCAAGATTTGGTCGATTTACGCAATGGAGAAACTTCTGGTTATTATTCATGACACACAAGAGAAATTTTACAAAATATAGAGATCGTTTCAAGCGTACATGTCAAGAGATCGGGGAGGGGGACCTACAGGCTACACATCCATTGAATTGATTCACACTGTCGGTCTCCACAGCAACATTCCAGGGACCCAGGAGCCACCACATAACACTGATTCTCAACCAGCTACTTAATCAAAGTGGTGTTTGGGTTGGAGGGAGGGGGGCGTATGATTGATATGTGGAACTGCTGCCTGGGGGGAGAAGGGATATTGACGATTGCATTGCATAGTTTAGTAATAAGGGCGATGTTGACCTTTTCGATGTGAGATGTGCTGCACCTGTGTGGGAAATAAAACCCATAAATAAAGTGTTTTAAAAAAAAGAATGGTAGATCAGACACATAATACTCATGTGTACCTGCAATATCATCTGATGAGTCTTCATCAGGAGGCCTCCTGGGTTTTTTGCTCCGTTTTCCTTTGTCAGGGACACCACATGAAGATGATGGATCTTTGACACGCATTGCTCACGAGCTGTGAAACATGAAGCTAATGAACAATCAAAACCTTTACTGAGGTTGTCTGATTATATTAGGTATTATAAATCCTTTTAAACATAAATGTGGATCACTGGCAGCTAAACTGCAGAAAAACAATTGCAGAATCATCCCTCATTTAACTAGCAAAGTTTTCCAGGGTAAATGCTACCTGGGAGCAGCAGAAAATGATATCAGACCTGGGACAAAAGAATAAACAAATTAGATTCAGAAGGTGCTGAAAACTAACCTATTTATGCAGTTTTTCCAGAAGGATGGTAACCTATTACTCAAAAAAGCTGCCTCATTAAGATAACTGCCTCAACCAGGCAAAAAGATTTCTACGTTTTTATTTAAGTCACATTTCTGAAAAACACACATTGTACGTAATTGTACAGATTATAAACATCAAGTGTAAACCAAAATAACAAAAGGTATGTACGTTGCAGTATTTCATCACACAAGCAGTCCAAATTATGCCATAATGATCACCAAAGCGAAACATTATAACACAGCCTACAGCATACATTGTCTCATTTGTGGACCTTATTTTCATCATCTGATACAGAAGAAAAGTATGGAGAATACTGCATGTGAGCACACAAGGAAAAGGAGAAGAAAAGAAAGTAAACAAGGAAAAGGAGAAATTGCCAGAAAAAAGAAAACTATTGTGCATGGTCTAGGATGTTCATTTCACTATATTTGTTTCTATATGCTCTCAAACATACATCCTGCTCCCCTTTTTAGGTCGAGCCTAGGCAGGGCTTGCGCTGTCTCTTCGAGACACGCTGTATTCACTCTGTGGGCTTACAGTCCGCCCATCACCTTTTTATTTGTCCTTTTGATTGTCCTTTAAAAATGCTTGCTTGCTAGTGGTGAATCCTTTCTCTTTCTCCCTCCATTTTGTGTTTTTTTTCCTCCCTTGGAGCACCACCCAAGTATTGGTATCTTTACGCTTCAGTGTTTATGTGTTCATTTTATAGTACTCTTTGTTTCCTGTCCATGTTTGCTGTTGCCTGTTTTTTTTGTGTGTTCTTCACCTTTACTGTAAAAAGTCAGCGTGTGCTTGTGATTCTTTTTTTTTAATATAATTGAAGGCAGTGAAACGCTATGTATTACAAGCAAAGAAACAATTACCTTTAAAACGCACACCCACAGCACGCTCTTAAATGGGTTTCAGTTTTGGCAGTTTGCTCCAGGCCTACTCCTCCGAATGGCCGTTGCCTGCCCCTTTAACAATCCTCATGGCCCTGAGTACAGGTGTCACGTCGATGTCGCTCCTATTTTTCTCTTGCTATAATGTGCCTGAGGAGACCAGTAATGGGAAATCGGAAGGTGATTTACGAATATGTCTTCGTTTCTTCTGTCAATACAGCCGCAAACATCTGAACTAACATACCTCGTTGTAGGATTTGTGACAGGCAGCTCAGGCGCTGATCCTGAAAGCTGCAACCCAGTCATTTACCACAGCCGGTGCTCAGGTGCTGCAGCTAGTGCTTCTACAGCTGATACAACGATACAGCAGCACATCGCTCCTGCACCACAGCCAGCGCTTGTGCTTCTTCGACAGCAATTTTAAACCACATTCAGGGCTCCAGCATTCACCACAGTCGATGTCTGGTACTGCACCACTGTCAGTGCTTTCCTATACCACAGCAATCAGTCCTGCGCCACATCTTATACCATAAGCAGCAGCGTTTCACTACAGGTTTTGCTCCTGTCCCCCTGCTTGTACATCAGCCAGCACTCTGCCCGCCTGTAACAGTCAGCCCTCCAACACCATGGCTGGAATCCTTGCACCATAACACGTACCAGAGTGCAGCAGGTGCAACGACACCAGGCTCACACGTTTTGGGGACCCGCTACACCATACTCAGTGGTTATTGTTTACTCAAATCTAGGCCACAGTGTCCCATTTTCATTACTCACTCTAGAACTCAATGCGCACTTGCTACGCCACTGGCGTCACAACAGTGCAGCACAGAAAGTGCTCCACCACAGCCAGCACTGATGGGCAACAGCACAGACCAGAGCTCCCATAGAACAGGTCACACCATGGCTGGCGCACACAACAGCCAGCGCCCTCGCCCCATACCCAGTGTTTGTTCACCACAACCTTAGAGGTGGGCGAGCCACTGAAAGCTCAAGCCAGGCTTGAGCCTGAAGCCTGGCTCTGGTTCAGCTCAAGGTCCTGTTGGAACCTCAAGCTCATAACAAGACAAGCTTTCATTTTGATTGTGCTTGCCTTTCTCTACGCAGGATTTGGGGTTACAGTCAGAGCTAACTGGGGAACTGGGTTCGAGTCTCTGCGTCGGCTTAACATCCTGTGATTCTGGGCAAATCACTTAATCTCCCCATTCCTATAAACAATTTCGTGCAACCTTGTGTAATGGAACTGGTGCTCATGTAAAGTGCTCCAATAACCTTCGGGTAGAGTTTGTCCAATATTTTGAAAAGTGCACTAAGATAAAAAAACAAACCTTAGTGTAAGAAAAGACACATTAATACCCATATATTGGCTTATTTTTACAAAGTGAAACCAGAAAATCTGGACGCATTGTGGCTTCCTCACTTAAATTGTGTTATCAGGCAAATTCTCGCGTATGAAAACACTTCCAGAGATGTGAGTTCAAAGTACCAGTTGTACAAAATAACACTTTAAATAAATACTTCTCAATGCAGCGCTATAATGTGCCTATTAGCGTCAAAGCTTCCACGTTAAAGAACAGTAGATGTTGTAGCACCCTGGATAATGTGTAACATGGCTAAATACTTATAAGGTCTCAAAGGCGAGACCTACTGGCTATGCCAATGCTTGTTGCTCGGGAGAACATCAATACTCCATTCACTAATGTTATGGAGCTTGTTGCTCTTTAATATTCTCAAAATGATCCTCTTTGCAATCATTAATGCTTATTTTAGGAATTGTTTGGGGGGTTCTGGTGTAAATACATTAGATCATCACTACCCAGTGTGTTCAATGTCTTAGAGATTGTTTCTTGTGCTCCCAGTGCTTAGGAGACACTCTCTAAAATGAGAGATTGTTATGGGTGTGCCCAAAGGTCAGGAGATGTTCTCTAATATTACTATCCAAAATTACTTTACCTTTTTGCGTTAATAGGACATATGTTTTCGGTCACTTGCAAGGTCATTACAAGTCTAAACACCTGTCCAAACCCCTCTCACTATTCGACTGAACCTATATGAAAAGTTTCCTCTGCGTCCAATATTTTCCAATATATTTTAGCTATATAGAGGTATCCTTAGATTAACACGAAGCTAAAATTGGTATGTAGAATCTTAGAAAAATATGTTTGTTGCATGGCCAAGATCCAATTCCCTTAAATTATAAAGCTCTCAAAGATCCATCATTCCCCAAAAACGTTTAGAGGTGTTTTTGAACCGCTGATGCTGGCAATTTCTCCTTTCTTAGTTTTTGCAAAAAGTTACAGTGGGGAACTAAATACTTGTGTGTCGATAACATTTTTAATTATTGCTTTCAAATTATTATTTCTTCTTAACAAGACTGCATCATGTATTTGAATTTTAAATGGTCACAAACAAGCTGCGAGCCATTAGTTCAGACTAGCTCTGATATAATTATTCCAGTACGAAAACATAAGGACCAAAAGATAATGTCTATGTTTACATGCTCACGTTTAGTGCTAGCTATACTTGCTATTCAATCCAGTCACCAAGCAGTTAACAGAATAAAAAGCCCATACGCTCCTCCGATTAGTTTAAAAGCACAGCCCCCAGCATGCTTAGTTGGGCTGGAATGACTGAGAGGACAGGAGGAATGTAATGAAGTAAAGCAAGGGAGAAGGACTCAGAGTAATAAATTACGGTAAAGCAATTGGGGTATTACCTTCTCGTGCCTCCCTCGTTTTAACTCCTTTCAGAATGAGATGTACAAAGCAAAACCAGGACACCTAAAGCTGCATGCTGAAGAAACAGAAATTTATTAACCAAACATAGACATTTCCAGAGATAATACTTCATAGGTGACAACACTCAAGATCTGAAAATGCCCTCCAGCTCAACCTCTTAAACAATCCTCTAGTGGGTTACAAAAGTAGAGGGAGAAGCGCAGGTAGCTCTCCTGCAAAGCTCTGTAATTGAGTCCCTCAAAATCTCTGCCATAGACGTGAATATTCCCCTTGTGGACCTACCTTGAATCCCTATGGGTGAAGAGTGGCACACTGCCCTATAAGCCAAAATAATTAGGGACCTGATCCACCTACTTAGAGAGGAAATTGCTGGCTTATCACCTCTCTTTACAGTCCAAATAGTTACAAATACAGACTCTGAAATTCTATTAAATTAAGGATGAAGGGCTTGCATCCAGATTATAGAGTCTCAGTTGCTCTTCTGTCATGGGAGACCAACAAAATTCAGGCAAAATCACTTCCTGCTCTCTATGTAAAGGGGAAATAATTTTAGGAACAAAGAAAAGAATTGGCTTTAGAACTACTCTTCAAAAATCCGACAAAACGGGTGCTCACAAGACATGGACGCCAATTTGCCTAATCTTCTTGCTCATATATTTGCAACCAAAAAGGAACGTTTTCAGGGTTAAGATCCTAATAGCCACTTAAGCAAGGGTTCAAATGGAGGGTCCTTGAAGGCCTCCAAAAACAATAACAGATCACAGGTAAAAACTGCAGAGAACGACGTGGATAGATATTGTTTAGCCCATTAAAGAGGTGTAATACCAGCCCTTCATCATACATAAGGTTCTCTCCAAGGACTTTTAAAGACTTTAATTGCTGCACACTGAGATTTTACTGTGGACACTCTAAGCCCCAGATTTTAACCATCCTGGGGATATTTGTTACATCACGAAAGGAGTTCTGCTCTAGTCTTAAAGTGGTTCCGATGTTCAGGCTGACGTCGGAAGGTGGAGAAGCTTTCCTCGCACCCTGATGGGGCAGGCAGCCCTATTCAAAATTATTACACTTCTCAAGTTCCTATATGCGCTCCAGAATACATACTACCCAGTCTCCCAGACAGTATTTACTAAGATCAATGGAGACCTGAGGACACTGCTTTGGGACGGCGACACCCGAGAATATCGCTCAAAACACTACAGCGCATCCAATACAATGGAGGGCTTGCACTCCCAGATATTGAAGGGCACTATTGGGTGGCTCACCTGATAAATATAAATAATTGGATTTACGCATCACAGGACCACCCAATGTTAAGACTTGAGCGAGCTCTGTTGGAGTACAGAACCCACCTACACTATCTTTATGGAGGGAGGGGCTCCCAGACGCTGCCGCCGGCAACACAGGTCGCACTGGAAGCTTGGGGCAAAGCCACAAAGGTACTAGGTTGGGCCCACAAGATCACTAGGGAATCACCCCTCTGGAAAGGGACTTGGCTGCAGGAGTTCACGAAATTGCGAGGCTTTGAGATGTGGGATACCATTGGTATCTCTAAGGAGGGCGATACCCCCCCATCAGGGGGACATTAGGCCCTTTTCCTTATTACAGAGGGAATACTGCATACTGCATACACCCAACCCAATTTCTAAAATATGCGCAACTGAGGCACGCCTGGAGTTACCTGAATACGCTACCCTACAGGGACGAATATTAATGGACAAACTGGGAAGGGGAGCAATCTCCGCCACGTACAGAATGATCAATAATAACATGCCGGATACCCTAGGCCAGTTACGTGAGAGGTGGCAACGGGATGTGGGCAAACTTGAGGACATAGACTGGGAGGCGGCGCTGGTGCACCGGCGCGAGGTTGATATCAAGTACTGCCTGCGCTTGATACAGTTAAAAATCCTCCATAGGGTTTATTATGATTGTCGCAAGCTGCAAACTATTGGTAGGGTGTCTGCTCCTATCTGCTTGTGTTATGATGACGCTATGGGGACCTTCCTTCACACGCTCTGAGAGTGTCACTGCATACAACTATACTGGACAGCAATGGAGGTCTCACTTCCGCTTGCGGTTTGTTCTGTTGGGGACCCCAGGTAATGTTGATGTCCCTTGTTTTAAACTTCTTTTTAGTACATTGGCCTTGGTAGTGGGCAAAAAAGATGTGGCCAAATACTGGGGAGTGCTGGAGGTACCCTCCATACAAGAGTGGAAGCTGGGGACGGACCTCTACATGGCGGCAGAAAAGGTGACATAAGGTGGTAGAGGTTGTCCCCGCAAGTTTTACAAGATTTGGGGGTGGTGAAGAGATTACTATGGGCTGGTGTCCGTGGAGGGAGGCCTTGGTACGACACTAGGTCTGACTCCCAGTCATGGAAATGGTATGAGGCTGTCCTGCGCCCTTTATTGTGCACTATTTTCTATCTATGGTGTACCTGTGTGTACGAAGAATTATGTTAGGCATATTAATGTAACACTGTACACTACTGACAGCTGTATATGGAGAATGACGTGAGGTATGTGTCTGTATTCCCTTTGTTGGTTTGTGCATCTATATGAAAAATGAAAATAAAAACATTTTTTTTTAATGTATTACGACCGACGTCTTTCTGCTAAATTGAAAGAAGTCTTGCAGAATAATGGTTTTCTGCCCGTTTTGGTGGAATGGTAAAAAAAAAAAGAGGAAATGCACAATTTGGAGAATCCCCCTACCCCTCTATGATGGGGTGGCTTGCTCTATCGCCACAGGGCACTCATCTCGAACGTTTACGCATCACCACTTTCAAATGTCACAAGCCGCCACTGCTGGGCACCACAACAGGGCTGACATTCCCAGTATCGTCCAATCACTGTCAAATGTCAAGAAGCATGAGAGGGTGGGTGTGTCGTAAGGACTGGGATGACGATAAGTAAAACTAAGATTAATGGAGATTACCTGTAAGTAATCAAGCCAATACTAGAAACCTCTCAGTGTAGAGCATGAACTATTTAAGAAAAGGAAGGGACAGAAGGTAAAAGATATCAGCAATAAGACAGCAAATATGCTAGTATTTTAAATATCAGCAAATTAATTATGACATGCTACTCATTGGTACAGTAACAGTAATGAGCTTTATAATTCTTGCACCGTACTTAAACCTGTTCTTTCTTGCAACAGATTTATGTACCAAAGATCCACTGTGTATCTGCTTTGCATCCACTGGGTCTCTCTATATCACATTTTGTTGCAGCTGTAGAAGTATAAAGCTTCCAACTACTGTGGCAGAGTCTAAATTATTTCATTATTTAGTGTGATTAACTCTAAAATGCTTTAAAACTTTAGGCGTTTATAATAATCAATAGATTTGGCAAAAGGGTGTATAATGAACTGTTGGCTCTGTTGTATACAGCGGTCCGTAGTAATATGGAGGATGTTTTTCATAAACTGTGTGGACATGTGGCACTAGGCGAAAGAGATCCATTTAAGTATTAAACCCCCCAGCCATTCTGAAGTACTATCCTAAGTGAAGAAACCAGTTTTACTATGCAAAAAAAAGTTAACTAGCAAGGGCTTGCTTTTAAATGTGTTTGAACGTTCAGTGTTTTACCGGCAAGTACCTCTGAATATGAAATTATCACCAAGCTAATGGTTGGCAGATGACTCCAATTCACGAGAACACCGTGTTGCAAGTTCTGGGCTTCCATTTAACAAATGAGTGCATTCTGGGAGCTGTAGTCATGATTTGCTTCTATTTAACCAACTTAAAAAACCTGACCACAGTGTTATCACAGAACTGAAAGCACTGTGCCCCAATGAAAATAAGTCATCTGAATACACTAATTGTATAGACAAAGACTAGATAATAAGGGTAAATGACACCTACTAGCAGGTTAAGATTTTACCCGAACGAGCATACCAGGTGGAGGGCCACTGGCATGAGCGAGGTTTTCCTAGTTTTTGCCTCAAGCTGTGCCTTAAAGGTAGCATTTTATGCAATTCAAAATTACTATTATTTGTTCAGTGCAGCCGATATAGGTTAATATTCAGTGGCCATATCATCCTCTAGGAACAACATAGTGTTTCCCAAGGCATTACTAGGGGTAGACTTGTTGACTTTCGCATCAAATCCCCTTGAAGGTAGACTAATGAACCGAAATGCTGTCCCTTACATTAGCACTTCCAGCCTTAAAGCTCTGATTTTTCCTTGTTTTTCACTACTTGACATATTTTAAATTGAATCTAAAGATTTTATTATTGGAATTATTAACTGTGTCTGACTATGTAACTGTGTCTTACTATGTAAATGTATGTTATTATTCAATGGCCATATCATCTTTTAGGAATAACATAGTATTTCCCAACACATTACCAGGGGCAGATTTGTTGACTTTTGAATCAAAACCCCTTGAGGCAGACTAATGAACTGAAATGTTCTTCTGTACAATAGCACTTCCAACCTTAAAGCTGTGACTCTTACCCGTTTTTTAGGTCTCGCTGAGCCAGCGCATGCGCTGCTATGCGAGACATTTGGTTGGTGGCTTTTCAAAGTGCTACCACAATCTTTTCCTGGCCTCAAGCTTGCGTTCACAAGCGCGCGCACGCGCGCAGCCGCCATGTGGCTTTCATGGCTCATTAAGCCTTGCTCTCCCAAGCGCCTCGCTCTGCCCCTCCCCCACCACAGAGCGCGTCCCTGCCATAACTTTCGCTTTCACGGCCGCGTTACTTTCACGGCCGCGCGGCCAATGCTTGTATTATAGGGGGGTGTGAAGACATCCTGGTATATTAAGCACGGGCTCGTTTTGCCTTATTGGAAACCCTCTCCTGAAACACTGGAAACAGCGCAACAAAACCATAAAAAATAATGTTCACATGTTGGAACATTTTCCGTTATACTTTTCACATTTTTTAATTTCTTAGGAACGGCACCCCAGTTCTCTGTTAATCTCTCTTTTAGCATTTGTTCTCTCTTTCATGTAACCGAACCTCGCTCGCTTTCCTGTCTCTCATTGTTCACTCTCACCTTCCGACTTTCTATCTCTCTGCATGTCTGTCTTCCTCTTTTGTCACCATCCTTTCTCTCTCCCTTACACTCTCTGTTCCTCTGTTCCGTCTTCTTCCTTTCTCTCTTCCGTCTTCTTCCTTTCTCTCTTCCGTTCTGTCTCCTATTTCTCACACACTCTTTCTGTGCCCTTCCAGCACTTTCTCCGCCCCCCCGACAGTTCCACGTTATAGAAGTAGCAGGCACAGCCACTGATGACTAAAGTGCACGTAGGACCCCCGTGTCCATCAACCCCTCACCCCACGCTGACCTCTAAGCACATCCGTCACTCTTTGTAGTAAATACTCAATTCCAGCCTTCTACCCGAGCTGGCTGGGTGAAGAAGTGTACGTGTGTATGTGTGTGCTGGGGTAAGAGGTCTAACTAAGCCTCCCAGAACAATCACGAGTACACAATCAAAGGTGCACTCGCACACCAACATGGTCTGGCAGGGGTGGTGCCGGTGAGAGACAACCTGAGTGTGAGCTGCATGTGTTTCATGGTGTGCTGAGCACTCAGTCCCAGCGCTGTCACACCCGGGGCTCTCAAACCACCAGTAAAGCACTTCTGGGCCTCCAACACTTTCACAACATTCGAGTGCTTTGGCACCCAGCACTCTCCCCACACCATCACACCACAACACCTACACTTTCTCGCACTTAACACGCTCACAACAATTGCACTATCCTGGGAGGCTTTCAGCCTGTGAGAATGCCGGGCTGTGTCAGCTAAAGGGTGGGAAATACTAACACTGCCAGTAAAACAAGCATTAACAAGCATTGGCATTGGCATAGCCAATAGGTCTCGCCTTTGGGACCTGCTGCATAACTAAATACTTATAAGATTTAGGCGTGTGCTCCAAGAACAACAAACTTTATAAGTATTTAGTTCAGGCCCGGTTCTAGCGGGTGGGCCAGGTGGGCCAGGCCCACCCAAACATGAGCCTGGCCCACCCAAACATGAACCTTGGCCCTCGCAGTGAA
Source organism: Calotriton arnoldi (assembly GCA_963921515.1). Lineage (NCBI taxonomy): Eukaryota > Metazoa > Chordata > Amphibia > Caudata > Salamandridae > Calotriton > Calotriton arnoldi. Next base: position 1,715,716 of record CAWUFW010001850.1, on the reverse strand, counting down.
TCTGTCACCGATGTGCAACAACAATAAAAAATGTTCAGTTAACTGGTGATTTATGATCCTGCTGGAGAGCAATCATTTGTCTGTTGGTAGTTTTTAAATGCAGATAAACTGAATTTCGTGTGGATAGCTCAGGGGTAACTGCCTTTGTCACAGAGATCCTTGTGTTACTTGCAGTTCAGAAGTTACAATCCTAAAATAGACTTGACCTATGAACTGTCATCAAAGAGCTGCATACAAACTTTGCTTTTTTGTGTTGTGACATAGTTAGAACTTCTCCAGTCTTTCATTATTCTAATGTTGCTAAAAAGAGTTTGTTTGGGCAGTTATACATTTTTATCAGTAAAGCCAACCCCCAACCAATGGAGTACTCTTTAAATCCTCAGTTTCTGCTTCTCTAGACCAAACCCTCGTAAAATATATAGCCCACCAGTATGGATGACATGTGATTCCTATACCTTGTAATCCTCATTGGCTTATGTGACATTCCCCGTAGACTGATTTATTGTCTCTGTATAATGTGTGCGTGATGTAAAGTACTGTGACACCCTACTCTGATAGAGTAGCGCTATACAACAAATGAAATGCTTATGAGAGAGGGGCAAGGGAGAGATGAGGGGCACTAGTGAAGAGTGGCAGTGAGGGAAGCCTAGGAGGAGGTCATGGGGTGAGGGGCTATGGAGCGATGAGGGGCACTGGTGGAGGGTGGCAGTGAGGGAATCCGAGGAGGAGGTCATGGGGTGAGGGAACTACAGAGAGATGAGGGGCACTAGTGGAGGGTGGCAGTGAGGGTATCCGAGGAGGAGGTCATGGGGTGAGGGAACTACAGAGAGATGAGGGGCACTAGTGGAGGGTGGCAGTAAGGGAATCCGAGGAGGAGGTCATGGGGTTGGGGTGGAGCTACGGAGAGATGAGTGGCACTAGTGGAAGGTGGCAGTGAGGGAATCAGAGGAGGAGGTCATGGGGTGGAGCTACGGAGAGATGAGGGGCACTAGTGGAGGGTGGTAGTGAGAGAATCTGAGGAGGTCATGGGGTAGGGGGCTACGGAGAAATGAGGGGCACTAGTGGAAGGTGGCAGTGAGGGAATCCGAGGAGGAGGTCATGGGGTGGGGGGCAGCTACAGAGAGACGAGCGACACTGGTGGAGGGTGGTAGTGAGGGAGTCTGAGGAGGAGGTCATGAGGGAGAGGGGCTACGGAGAGATGAAGGGCACTGTTGGCGGGTGGTAGTAAAGGTATCTACGGAGAAAGGTCATTGGTGGGGCCCCAAAAAGACTTTTGCACCAGCACTAAAGCAAGCCCGGTCATGGCCTTTCTGTTTTCGTTTATTTAATTAACAGTCGGGTGATTAGGACAACTGTGGAGCATACTTTAAAGTGCATGCTAATTACATTTACTGCTATATTCAATGTCTCAAGTTTGAAGGTGATTTTACTAATGTTTTTTACCAGGAATAATGAAAGTGGAACGGGATGGTGGCTGATATGGGGCTGGGGCCCAAGGTCAGCTGCGAGATAAGATGCACTGGAGAGGGGTGGTAGAAAAGTGGATAATCAAGCCTGTAAGGGAGTGCGCTGCAGAGTCAGGGGTGAGGTGGAGGTAGTAATGAAGAGGGATTCTCCCTGAAGGCTCGCACAGAGGGTGCCCGAGTAGTGTCACTTGCCTGATACTCCCACCTTAGAAACCTCCTCTTCCCATCAAAGGGACATTACATGGAAAAAGAACACTTTTTGAGAGTGATAACATTTAGAAAGAGATTTGGAAAAGAGTGCGTTTTACTGGGCCTTGTAAGACTAAGGAGAGATAAAGGAGGGCCCAGACGCAGGCCTGGCTAGACATATAAGCGACAAATCGGGCCCGCAGTGGCCCACCCGAATGCACCCTTGGCCCACCCAAATAAAAGTTCCTGGAGCCGGGCCTGATTTAGTTATGCAGCAGGTCCCAAAGGCGAGACCTATTGGCTATGCCAATGCTTGTTACTATTTGTCATATTTTAAATTGAATTGTAAAGATTTTATTATTGGAATTATTAACTGTCTTACTATGTAAATGTGTATTATCTTGTACAACTTTTATTGCAATGGTTTTAAGTAACCTCGCAAACTTTTAAATAAACTTAAACCTCCCTAAAAATACTTAGGGAATGTTTCTTTCCCAAAATAATTCAGGGCTGGAGTAAAAGCAGTAAATAAGTCTCCTGGAGAATTTTGGGGAAAGTTGCTCTTTCCCCAAATATTTCTAGGACTTGAGTCAGAATAGTAAATTTGACGTTCCGGTGCCGCCACGCCCACTGCTGCCCCGAGAGCGCAGTTCAGGGCAAGAAACACGAGCGAGGACCAAAGAGAGCGGAACACAAAATAAGAAACCACTTGCGTGGGGGAGACAGCGTGATCAGAGCTGAGGAGTGATGCAATGCTCTTAGCATAAACTTTTAAAATTAGTGAGTGCACCACAACTGTAAAACTAAGTACTTGAATTTAATGTACACACGTTGCATACTGTATATAAAAACTAAAGGATCGCTTGTTTTTTTATTTTTTTACATTTATGAGTAAATTAATAAAACAGTGCTGACGTTTGGAGGGTGAGGTGGGGATCATCTGTACTGTTCCCAAGGACTGTCAATACAATTGCACTGTAAACACGGAATTCGTAATACCAGAAACGCCTGGTCTGGAGCCAGGCAGTAACCAAGACGCAGCTTTTCGGAGAAACATATAACTTAATACGTGCAACACCGGGGCTTCTCAGCGCGGTCCTCCACGTGGTCTAAAAGAACCTACAGCACAGAGTAAACATACGTCGCAGGTCCATACCTAATCCAGAGGTACCGCACTTCAGGATTGTTCCCAAATGGACAGCTGGCGCACATGGAGGCGGAAGTTGTCACAAAGCTAATCTACCAATCAGAGGACAGCGAGGGTGGGTTTTAAAACCTGACACGTCAATCATAGATGTTGCAATCTCTACGGTGAGCAAGAGAATGCGGTACTCATCAATCTATCTCAGAATCACCGTCTTTGAACAGGCATTTATAAACCATCGTAATAACGAATACAACATAAAAAGAATCGTATGAGTATGTCATGTATATTACATGGGACAGCTAACTTTCACAATGTTGTCAGCTGGTATGTAGAAAAGGCTCGTGTAAGAGTGGGTTAACTCTCTGTAGCGTCAGAGGGCCCATGTATTGTGTTGTAGCATTTGTATAGCGCATACTACCTCTATGTGGACGATGAGAAAGAAGTTTAACGACACGGTTATCTCGATACGCCATGTTACTGTGAAGTTGAAAGTGTGTTATCTGTTTTGAGCCTATAGGGTAAGTTTTTCCTTGTTACGTCAGGCATATAAAATACATGCCAACATTTTAGAATCGGATAGTGGGAGATAAAAAAAATAGTAATCGGGAGGATGAATTCCCTCTATTGATTTCTATTGAAGCACAGGCAAAATAAAGCAATTCTTGGCTTAAACAAGCATTGGTAAATGCATTAGGTTTCTCCTATGTGATTAATAATAAGCTGTTTTTTGTTGTAAGTTGTAGCTAGCTGAGTAGTTGTACAATATAAGTAATAGAAAGTAAAGTGTTATGACTTGTTTATGTACAAAAAGGCAATATATTGTAATGTTACTAGTAATAGCAACATTTTGAAAAATTAAATGGAAGACGGAAATAATAGAATTAATTGATGTAATAGCAAAAATATGTGTTTAAAGGAGTTCTGACAACTTTTGGGCTCGGTGCCACTGCACCTGCTGCACCATTCAAATCATGCCCCTCGTGCCTGCAAGATAACTGCTTTTGTGACTGCCTTTTTAGTTGTAAATTTTTGCAATATTTGCTGCTTAGAGGGGTTCCTAGAGCTTTGGGCCCCGGTGTCACTGCACCTGCTGCACCATTGAAATCATTACCCTAGTGCCTGCAAGGTAAATGCACTTTTGATTTCTTATTTGGTAGTTAAATATAGCAATATTTGGTGTTTAGAGGAGTTCTGACAACTTTTGCCCCTGGTGCCACTTCAGCACCATTGAAATCATGGCCCCAGTGCCTGCTAGATAACTGCACGTGTGACGGTCTGTTTAGTAGTAAAATTTAGCAATGTTCTGTGTTTAGTAGGGACCCTAGAGCTTTTGTCCCAGGTGCCACTGCACCTGCTGCACCATTCAAATGAAGCCCTTTTAACTGCAAGATAGCTGCAATTGTGACTGCCTGTTTAGTAGTAAAATATAGCAATATTATCTCTTTAGAGGAGTTCTGACAACTTTTAGGCCAGGTGCCACTGCACCTGCTGCACCAGTTGTTTGCAAGGTAACTGCACTTGTGACTGCCTGTTTAGTTTTACATTTTAGCAATAATCTGGGTTTAGTGGGGTCCCCAGAGCTTTTGGCCCCCGTGCCACTGCACCTGCTCCACCATTTAAATCTAGCCCCTTTTAACTGCAAGGTAACTGCAATTGGGACTGCCTGTTTAGTAGTCAAATATAGCAATAATATGTGTTTAGAGGAGTTCTGATAACTTTTGGGCCAGGTCCTCCTGCACCTACTGCACCATTCAAATCATGACCCTGTTTTCTGCAAGGTAACTGCACTTGTGGCTGCCTGTATAGTAGTAAAATATAGCATAGCTCTTGTATATTAACATTATTTTTAACGTGCAATGTTTATTACAACATTTATAATTGGATCCTAACGACCAAATAGATTAAGTTGAGAAAATCAATTCAATAATGCCTACAAAGTGCAAAGAAAGGTACTGAGGCATGAATAGGAAATGCCACAAACATTCTAAGGCTGAAACAACTACACAACTAAGTAATAAAAAGCAAGCATTCCAGCATACTGTTAGAAGCTGTCTGCCTTTTCTGTGGGAAGAGATCTTATCTTGACAGTGAATGGGGCGTAAACAGTGTGAACAGCTTTAGTAGAAGTATCGTAAATGCGTACAGCCAGGGGAAGTTAACAAAAAAAGTTCCACACAAAAGCAAATGAACGCAGTAATTCGGCAATGGGAACTGATAAGAGCCCCCTTTTAAGATATATTAAATACAAGAGATTTCACAAGCACAGCGCAAGTGCTGTACAGGCGAAACCTAAAAATAGGGAGTCTTCCGCCTGAATCGGGTCTATCGGCATGTATGTATATACATAGTCATTAAGTGGTGCCTTATGACCACCAAGTTGTTGTTATGGTTTTGTGGAGCTCAGCGCCTTGCAGTGTGATAGATGAGAAAGACTGAGCAAAACGCAAAGTTTTATCCAGAAATATGCTGACAGCTCTAATTAGCTCGCCAGTAGGTAGTTATAGTTAGGACCTAGCTAGTTTCCATAGGAAAAGCGTTTTTTGATTTGCCAATATCTTTGGCGCCGTTTGACGAATTTTCGCGAAATTTTCAAAACGAATGGCCCGCTCCGGTCAGCTCCTGTCTTGAAAGTTTCGGGGTGATTCGTCAAGCGGGGGCTGAGAAAAAAGGGGGGTCCCAAAACTCGTTTTCTCCATGTTAATTTCCGTAGGAACTTTTGTCGCGGCTACAGCCCGAACTGCTGAACGGAATTACACCAAATTTGGCAGAGAGGTAGCTCTTGGTCCAGAGTGCAATCTTTGCTTTAAATGGTGTAAATCCGTTCAGTAGTTCCTGAGAAATTAAAAAATAAAATATATCGATATCTGGTGACCGCGGTGGATCCGCGAACCCTCCCGAGCATGAGCTGACTTCTGATTGGCTGCCAACACTTCAAACCAGGAAGTGTTGGCAGCCATCTTGTGACTCGGTAAAACCGAGTCACAAGAAAAAAGATGAAAAAAAAGAAAAGGGGGCAGGGTAGAAACACCCTTACCCTCTAGGCCTGGTCAGGGGGTCCCAGAGGGACCCCCAGGGCCAAAAAAAGCCTTTTTTAAAAAAAAGATTTCTGCGGGATTCACGCATCCAGCCGAAATAATAGCGAAGCGTGGGCTCACGCACTTTGTTTTAATGAGCCCCCGGGTGGGCCAGGTCCCGGGGGCAATATGCAAATATACGCGCGGGCCACGCGCCCCCCGCAGCCCCAGGGACCGCCACCTCCCCGGGGCTTGTGTAAATTATGCGTGGGGGGGCTTCTGCCCCCCACGCTGCCCCTGGGACCACCACCTCCCCAGGGCATTAGTAAAATAAGGGTGGGGGGCCTCAAGGGCCCCCCCAAGCTCCGGGGACCGCCACCTCCGGGGACTGTACAATATTAAACATTGTGTGGGCTTCTGCCCCTCCCCCACACTGCCCCCGGGACCACCACCTCCCCGGTGCTTTAATTATGATGGGAGGGGGGCCGCGCGGCCACCCTCCTGGAGCCTTCGATGGCCCTGGGGACTGCCACCCCCCAGGGCCGGCTCCAGCAATGTCCCGGGGTGCCCACCCCGGGACATTGCAGCTTGCAATGGCAGGGCGGGAGGAAGCGAGAGCAGGAAACCTGCTCTCGCTTCCACAAAGCAAAGCAGATTGCTTTTGGACAAGGGGAGCTGTAGGTCAGCAGATCCCTTGTCCAAAAGCAATGCCGGCTCCCGCAGGAGGCGGGGAGCCGGCTGGGACTGTAGGGGCATTGGGCTCCCCCCGCTGTCCCCAACCTGAGGGCCGGCCTCGGGGGATGGGGTCCCCGGGGCCAGAAGTGGGCCGGGAGGGGGGCCACTCGGCCCCCTCCGTTTTAAATAAAAAATAAAAAAAATAAAAAAAACGGAAGGCCGGCCCGGGTGATGGGGTCCCCGGGGCCATAATTGGCCTCAGGAGGGGGGCCACACGGCCCCCCCTCCAAAAAAAGAAAAAAAAAAACAAGGCTGGCCAGGCCCTGGGGATGGTGTCCCCGGGGCCATAATTGGCCTCTGGAGGGGGGCCACGGGGGCCCCCCTCCAAAATAAAAAATAAAAAGTAAAGGCTGGCCAGGCCCCAGGGGATGGGGTCTCCGGGGCCAGAAGTGGCCCAGGGAAGGGGGGCCACGCGGCCCCCCTCCCGAATATTTAATTATTTTTAAAAAACAAAACAAAAACGAGGCAATGCCCCGGGGGATGGGGTCCCCGGGGCCGATAAAGGCCTCAGGAGGGGGGACCGCGCGGCCTCCCCTTCAAAATAAAAAGAATAGGCTGGCCAGGCCCTGGGGATGGGGTCCCCAGGGCCCCAAAAATATTAAGAGAAGGGGGGCCACACAGTCCCCCTTCTAACAAAAACAAAAAAAAAGAAAAGCCGGCATCTCGCCGGAGGCCCCGCCCCCTCCCTGCACCATTGTGCAAACACGCCTCCTGGCGCGTTCTAAGTTGGGGGATTAGGTCCCCTTGAATCCTGAGGGTCCCTGGGGGCCAACTAGGCCACCAGGTACCTCCAGTAAGCCCCGCACAGTGGTAATGCTGTGAGGTGGTCCGAGGCCACGCCCCTTTTTACACCACTCTGCAAACGCGCCTCTTGGCGCACTGCTGGTGGGGCGATGAGGTCCTCTTGTGTCCTGAGGACCTCAGGACTAAAGTGGACTTCATCCCCCGAGCAGCAGTGCACCAGGAGGCGCGTTTGCAGAGTGGTGTAAAAAGGGGCAATCCAGCTGTGTGGGGCTTACTAGAGATAACAGGAGGGCTAGTTGGCCCTCAAGGACCCTCAGGAGGCTAGGGGACTTCATCCCCTAAGCAAGAGCGTGCCAGGAGGCACGTTTGCAGAGTGGTGGAGAAAGGGGACGTGGCCTGTGTCCACCTCTCAGCAATCCAACTATCTGGGGCTTACTGGAGGTATCAGGTAGGCTAGTTGGCCCCTAAGGACCCCCAGCAGCGAAGGAGACTTTAATCCCCAACGAAGAGCGCGACAGGGAGCACGTTTGCAGACTGATGGTCAAAGGGGGCGTGGCCTGCTATGAGTACTTACCAATGCTGCTGTGTGGGACTTACTGACTTAGTGGAGAGGTGTGGTGCAGCGGCCAGGGCAGCTGACTTCGGAGCACAGGGCTCACGGTTCGATCCCCGGCTCTGGCGGCAGCTCAGCTCAGCACCCTGTGACTCTGGGCAATAGCTCACTTAATTTCCACAACGGCCCCCAGCGCCTTGAGACCCGTAAGGGTGAGTAGTTCGCGCTTTACAAATACGGATTTACTGAAGGTAATAGGAGGGGTAGTTGGCCCCCAAGGTTGTCCTTGGGGGCCAACTACCCCTCCTGTTACCTCCAGTAAGTCCAAAACAGTGGGATTGCTAAGAGGTCTTCAGAGGCTATGCCCCCTTTCTCCATCACTCTGCAAACGCGCCTCCTGGCACACTACAGGTTGGGGGATGAAGTCCACTTTACTCCTGAGGGACTTTGGGGGCCAAGAAGCCCTCCTGGTACCTTCTGTAAGTCCTACTCATCGGAATTCCTGAGCGCTGGTTGGAGGCCCAGCCCCCTTTCTCCACCACTCTGCAAACGCGACTACCAGTTAAAGAAGCATTTGTAATGTAATAGGTCTCGCATTTGCAAGAGTTAGAGCTATTGGCATTGTAAATGTAAAAGTTTTTTACTAATGTTTTTTGGAGTGGAGTGGATGTATGTTGTGTGTAGTGGAATTATGTGGTATGTTGTGCAGTGAAATTATGTGGATAGAAAGTATGAGGTATTTAGTATATAGGAATTATGTAGAGTGGGATTATGTGTTATGGAGAGTAATTATGTGGTATGGTAGTCTGTGTTGTGGAGTGGTAACCTCCGGTTTAGTCTTCCTTGTTTCCATAGAAGCTAAACCATGAACTCAATGAGACAAAAAAAGAAGGAATCACTGAGGAGCACTTCTGGACCTAGTCAGAGGTATGAGCAGGGCCACTGGAATTATGCAACTGTTTGGCTTCACCGACTTTCGCACAATTATACATTTTCCGCATTAGCCACATAATCCATCATCTGCTGCCTAATCTGCAGATTTGAACAAAAAAATCCTTGTTTCTGGCTCAAACGTTACCAAAAATGCAGCGACAAGTGTTACAGCGTGGTGGAAGGTCCTTTGCAAACCTAGAATGGTCAATTGTTACTTATTGCTAAATGTGGGTGTTAAATTGGTACTAATGCTGTGCAAGCCACTCTTGCTTCTTTCTGCACCTCTCTTCCCTCTTTCTGAATTTCTGTTGCTTCTTTCTGCACCTTTCTTTCTTTTTCTGCACTTCTCTTGCCTCTTTCTGCAAATCTCTTCTACTTTCTGCACCTCTTTTGCCTCTTTCTGCACCTCTCTTGCCTCTTTGTGCACCCCTCTTCCCTCTTTGTGCACCCCTCCTGCCTCTTTCTGCACCCCTCCTGCCTCTTTCTGCAACTCTGTTCCATCTTTCTGCACTTCTTTTGTTTCTTTCTGCACCTCTCTTGCTTCTTTCGGCCCCCTCTTGCCTCTTTCTGCAGTTCTCTTGCCTCTTTCTGCACCTCTGTTGCTTCTTTCTGCACTTCTCTTGCCTCTTTCTGCACTCCTCTTGCCTCTTTCTACACCTCTGTTGGTTCTTTCTGTACTGCTCTTGCACATTTCTGCACCCCCTCTTCCCTCTTTCTGCACTTCTCTTGCGTCTGTCTCCACCCCTGTTCCCTCTGTCTGCACCTCTTTTGCCTGTTTCTGAAACACTCTTGCCTCTTTCTGCAATTCTCTTGCCTCCTTCTGCTCCTCTGTTGCCTCTTTCTTCGCCCCTCTTGCCTCTTTCTGCACCCTTCTTCCCTCTTTGTGCATCTATCTTGCCTCTTTCTGTACCTCTCTTGCCCCTTTCTGCACCTCTCTTGCTTCTTTCTGTACCCTTCTCCCCTTTTCCTGCACCTGTCTTGCCTCTTTCTGCACCTTTGGTGCCTCTTTCTGAAGTTCTCTTGCCTCTTTCTGCACCGTCTTACCTCTTTCTGTACCTCTTTTGCTTCTTTCTGCACTTCTCTTGCCTCTTTCTGCACTCCTCTTGCCTCTTTTTGCACCTCTCTTGGTTCTTTCTGCACTGCTCTTGGTTCTTTCTGTACCTCTCTTGCAAATTTCTGCACCCCCTTGCCTATTTCTGCACCCCTTTTCCCTCTTTCTGCAATTCTCTTGCCTCTGTCTGCACCCCTGTTCCCTCTTTCCTCACCTCTGTTGTTTTCTACAACTCTCTTGCCTCTTTGTGCAGTTCTCTTGCCTCCTTCTGCACCTCTGTTGCCTCTTTCTGCACCCCTGTTGCTTCATTCTGCACTTATCTTGCTTCTTTCTGCACCCCTCTTGCCTCTTTCTGCACCCTTCTTCCCTCTTTGTGCATCTCTCTTGCCTCTTTCTGCACTTCTCTTTCTTCTTTCTGCACCCCTCTTGCCTCTTTCTGCACCTCTATTGCTTCTCTCTGCACTTCTCTTGCCTTTGTCTGCACCCCTCTTGCCTCTTTCTGCACGTCTCTTCCCTCTTTCTGCACTTCTCTTCCCTCTTTCTGTTGCTTCTTTTTGCACTTCTCTTGCTTCTACCTTTTTGTACACAAATTTACAGAGTATGCTGTTTGAAACACAGGTATTCAGCAGTGCATTGTGGGGGCGCGAGTTATAGTTAGCTCAACTAACTATAACGGCCGAATTTCTCTGGTTTTGTATGAGGGAAATATCCAACTAACTATAACGTCCCTGAAACCTGTGTTTTTTTCAGTGAATTTCTAAGGTTTTTTAAATGCTAATTTCTAACTATAACGTCCCTGAAACCTATGTTTTTTCAGTGAATATATATATATATATCTTTTATGGACTTTCAGCCAGCCACCTTCATCCATTGGACTTCTGTTGCGTCATTCACATTTTTCTTCTGCCCACAACACCATTGGGCAATGGGTCAGCCAGAGCCGGACTGGTAACCAAAAGCAGCCCTGGCAAAATTTGTCAGACCAGCACCTATATTGCATATAGCAAGCAAGCGAGCCTCACCACTTTAACAGAAGGTTTGGGGGGGTTCTTCCCTAAAATATATATATATATTTTATTCCGAATATGGTGGGATTAAAACTCATTTTACATTATAGACCCTTGTCCAATCACTGAATGGGTGAATGGCAATTGGAGACAAGGCTGCTTGGCTCAATGATTGAATAGTTGGATGGTAAGGAGTGGGTGGATGAATTCATTCAACAATGGATGAGAATTAAGACTTTTAGCTATGAGGAGCAGATGGTCTCAGTGCACTGATCAAAAGTGAGTGGTCTGATTTTCATTTTAGCTTATGCATTAAAACATCACTATCTCCAAACACTACCACCACTAGTCCTTGTAAAACATGCTGAGCCCAGATGTTTCAACACATGTTGCTGATGTAGCGCATAAATGAACAAAACACAAAACATTAAGCTTTGATCTAAAAGAGGAGAGAGAAAGAGATAACCATATAGTGGCCGAATTGCACAACTTGAAACCAGGAAACCTTGCTTCAATCCTGCCTTCCACTTGACTACATTGTGTGATCCTAGGCAATTACTTATTCACAGTACTTCCTTTTTCTTCATCATCACGACCTCACCTTGAAATGCCTTTGTTTGTGGTGTGTGCTTCACAAAAGCAAAATACTATAATATTGCTCCATCTGTAATAAAACCTAAGTCATATATAGGTGCCAAAAGATACCAGACTTTCCTGTTGGTTCGTGAATAGCATGGTCAACAGGGCAGTGGTGGTGGGGGCATGATTGATTCTAAGTTCATGATTAGAATCAATGACTTCTAACATTTTTCTAACAATTGCCAGGTAATGCAATCGTATAAGTTAATATACTAAACTGCAATATTTTGCAATAGGTACATTATAAAGAAATACACTATTATGAATTTTGAAGAGTCTTTCTCATATACATATACTGGACTCGCTGAGCCAAGCACTAGCAGACGCCTTCTCCTTCTAAAGCCCTGAAGGTCAGCACTGCTCATGGTAACCCTGCAGGAGACAGAAACCACCCAAATGCAAAAATAAATGGCTTTGAAGCGAGTGTGGTTTGACCAGCATGCTTTAAAACCTTTTGTTTTGCATTGTCTATTTTTAAAGGGCTGAAGTGCTGCAGGGAGAAAATGCAGCTAGTCCTGCCCCCAGCAACAAAAACAGTTCCAAACCTGCCAGCCCACCGGAAAAACGCCTAGTGCCTGGTAGCGCCAGTCCAGACTGGGGTCAGCTCACTTCAGCCATTGGCTAACTTCACTGTGAGTGACAGCATTCTGCTCTTTCACAAGGAACACATTCGCACACAATCAATCAATCAGTATTTATGTAGTGCAACTAATCACCTGATGGGGTATCCATGCGATTGCTGGTCCCGGAGGCTCATTCGAACAATCAGGTCTTGAGGGCCCCTCGGAATTCCAGAAGAGAGATGATGGTTCTGAGCTGCATTGGGAGGCAGTTATAGGTCTTTTCTGCGATGTAAGAGGAAGCGCATCCTCTACTTCTACTTCGGTGAACACAGGGTGTGTGGGCAAGTGATAGGGAGGCAGAGTGTAACCTTCTGAATGGTAAGTGGAAGTTCAGGCGGTGGTTGATGTAGGCGGGTCCTTGGTTGTGTAGAGCGTTGTTTGCATGGGTCAGCAGCTTGAATTGGCACCTCTTCTGCAAGGGGAGCCAGTGGAGAGCCTCAGGTGGGGTGTGATGTGGGTACGTCTAGGGAGGTCAAGGACAAGTCTGTCTTTGGCATTCTGTATGGTCTGAAGTCTCTGTAGGAGGTTACAGTGGTTCCTACGAAGAGAGCGTTACCAAAGTCCTGTTGGCTAGTGTTGAGGGCCTGTGTCACGGTGCGTCTCATGTGCAGGGGCAGCCACTTGAAGATCTTCTGTAGCATGCACAGGGAGGAAGCAGGCAGAGGTGATGCGTTGATCTGTGATTTCATGGTGAGCTTGTTGTCAATGATGATTCCGGGGTTTCTGGCGTGGTTGGCGGGTATGGGTGTGGGTCCCCTGTCCCACCAGGAGTCATTCCAGGGGTTTCTGTTGTTGCCGAAGCTCAGTACTTCCTTCTTGTCCGTGTTCAGCTTCAGGCAGTTGTTCTTCATCTAGCCAGTGATGCTTGTCATGCATCTGTGAAAGTTTGTCCTGGTGGTGGTAGGGTCATCGGTTAGGGAGATGATGAGTTGGGTGTTGTCTGTGTAGGATATTATGCTGAGACCGTGGGATCTGACGATGTTGGCCAGTGGGGTCATGTATGCATTGAAGAGAGTAGGGCTGAAGGATGAGCCTTCGGGGACACCGCAGACAATATCTTTGGGTTCAGAGGTGAAAGGTGGTAGGCGGACTCTCTGTGTTCTTCCAGTGAGGAAGGAGGTGATCCATCAAAGCGCGTCGCCATGGATGCCGATGTGGTGGAATCTTTCGATCAGCGTGTGGTGGGAAACAGTGTCAAAGGCTGCAGAGAGGTCAGGGAGGATCAGGGCTGCTGTTTCTCCTCGGTCAAGGAGGGTTCGAATGTCATCGTGGCTGCGATCAGGGTGGTCTCGGTGCCGTGAATGCTGTGGAAACTGGATTAGGAGGTGTTGAATAGCTGGTTCTGCTCCAGGTGTGTCATGCGTTGCCTGTTGATAGAGTAGGTTTCAGACCCAGCTCTCCCTCATGCCGCCAGCCCTTGCTGCTGCTTTTCCTTGATTTTGTCTCTCTCTTTGTACCTTCTTGCCAGTTGTTCTAAACTTCTTGTGCCTTCTATCTGATTTGCCTAATTTCTTGTGCCTTTCTCATTGATTTGCTTAATTTCTTCTGCCTTTCTTGCCAAATCCTTAATTCCTTGTGCTTAATTTCTTGTGCATCCCGCCCATTTTCCCCGCCTTCACTAAACCCCTCTCCCGATCGCTGCCACCCATTCCTCCCACCTCCTGACTCCCGCCTGCACCACCCACCACCTCCCAGTGCCCCTCACTCCTCCCAGGACCTATTTAATGGAGGCCGCAGCGCGACCCCATTGAGCACCCGCCAGCCCTTCCTGCTGCTTCGCTCTGATTTTGTCTCTATCTTTGTGCCTTCTCGCTAATTGTGCTCAACTTCTTGTGCCTTCTCTTGGACTTGCTTAATTTCTTGTGCCTTTCTTGCTGATTACCTGATTCCTTGTGCTTAAATTCTTGTGCTTAATTTCATGTTTCCTGCCTCCCGGCAAACTCTTCTCCTGATCGCCACCGCCTATTTTTCTTGCCTCCTGCCAGTTCTGCCCACTGCCTCCCAGCGCCCCTTCCTCCTCCCAGGACCTACTTAATGGAGGCTGCGGCACGGCCACAGCATGCACGCATCAGCGACTGGACCGCGTCCAGCACTAGGACCCCTGGCTCCCGGCCCACTCGCAGCTACGACACCACCGTTCTCCATGCCTTGGACACTGGATGCCCCAGTGAACACTTCTGCCTCGCTGCACTGCACTCTACGGTAGGACCTTTTTACTGCACCAGCTGCACCTTCTCCTGCAGCAGCATGACCACCATCATGTCACAGAGCACAACGACTGCCTCTCGCCACACCACACCAGAAGCGTCCCACCAACTTCACTGCCTACTCCTCAACATGCGCTCTATTTGCAAGCACTCCACCGAGTTATGGGTCCTCATCCCCACCCTCGTACCCAACATCATCTTCCTCACCAAGATATGGCTCAACACTTGATCCGCCCCTGACATCACCACAGCCATTCTAGATGGATATAAAATCACCCACCAGGACCGCACTAACAAACCAGGAGGAGGAATAACCATCCTCCACAAAGAGACCATACATTGCGCCACCACCACCCACAATACCACCACCCCCTAGAACACCTCAACTTAAAGCTTCACACGGACGTCAATACTACCATCAGAGGCACCCCGGCATACCGATCCTTGGACATGCGCCCCAGCTTTTGCACCACTATTGCAGACTTCATTGCGCCCCTTGCCCCGGACTCCAAGGACTACATCTTCTTCAGCAACCTCAACTTCCAGCCTAACGACAACAACACCGCCCATCTACCCAACAGTATGAGCTGCCATGGACTGACCTAAATCGTCGGCGTCTCCACGCACACTGCAGGACACAGGTTGGACCGCATTTTCACCTCCAGCAACTGCATCACTTAATTGTCCACTTCAGCATTTCCAGCCCCCGAACCACTAGCCCCGAGATGGTCAGCGCCCCCCACCGCAGCTAGAGCAAAATCTCAGAGACCCTCTGGATGGGTGCCCTCAACATCTCCAAACCAGCCACCGCCCCCAACTTTGAACAGCGAATTAAGAACTACAACACCTGGATCACCAATTGTGCTGACAACATCACCCCTATCTAGAGCAACAAACACAGATATCCTACACCCAAGAACTCAGAACAGTGAAACGTGACAGCAAACAGCTGGAGAGGAGATGGCGCACCAGCAAGGACACCCCTGACAAGGCAGTCTTCAAGACCTCCCTCAACCACTACCACTGCTTGCTGAGGACAACAAAGAAGACAGTCTGAGCCGCACGCATCAAAACCAGTGCCAAGAACAGCAACGGACTTTTCAACATCGTTAAGGAGTTATCCAACCCAACTGCCAGTGAAAACATCACACCCTCACAAAAGCTCTGCAACATTTTCACTGAATTCTTCCATGACAAGATCGCAACCATATACAGAAACTTCTAACCCCAACCTACACCCAGGAACTTCCTCAACCTATATGACCTCTCCGCAACCAACACGAACCACATACTGACACCTGGAACCAGCTCTCCACCCAGGACACCATCTTCATCATGAAATCCATCCACTCAGGAGCTCCTGCTGAACCATGCCCGCACCACATCTTTAACTTTGGAAACCAAAGGATTGGACAGGAACTCGCCACTCTGCTCAACACCTCAATCACCACCGCAACATTTCCCGATTCCTGGAAACACGCTGAAGTCAGACTACTACTCAGAAAACCCTTCGCCGATTCCAGCACACTTAAAAACTACTGGTCTATCTCTTTGCTCCCATTCCTAGCCAAGGAACTGGAAAAGTCTATCAACAGGCAACTCACAACACAAAGAAGTTCCCTTTAGTGCCAGGGACCTCTATGGCAATGTGTGCTTTTTGAGGCCATAATATAGTTTTGATTTTAGATATTCTTTTGTATTGACCAGGGGCAATCAGCTCTCTCAACAATAAGGTTTTACAAAAACCATGACAAAATAAAACAAGCATTGACAAAGTAAAAAAAAAAATGCTGGCAGCCAATGACAGACTTATTCGCTTTAGCAAAACTTGTTGTTTTATGTTCTCAATATGATCTCCTATGCTGGCTGTGTCAGGATGTCATTCACTCAGAGATCTTATGGATACAGTGGAGTTAACAGGTTTAGAGAAAGAGTGAGGGGATGAGAGGTCCTTCTTTATATTTTTGCCAGTTTGTGTCATCAAGAAAGCAGCTTTGCCAAGATGCACTACTTTATATTCATCCTTTTTTATCATTCACTTTATAGGAAGTTGGTGCTGTGAGTATGTGACTTTTTGGGACTTGCATGGTGGACTATGTTAGAGTCCTTCTGTGACTAACAATAAGGAGCAGATCTTTCCGGTGTTTGCAGGCCTGTCTGGTTGGTATTGTGTGCCTAATAATATGAACTGGTATACACTGTACTTTGCCCTTCTGTTGCTAGCAAGGTTCCACAAGCCATTTTACACATTATATGCATGTCCCATTAATGATAAGGAATCGGGTAGTGAATTGGTACATAATATTATATGGTAACACACATTATATCAGATTGAGACCAGAAAGACTGTCATAAGGACAAAAGTTACTGTCCTCCATCTTGTGGTTAGAGATAGGAGGAACTATGGCATACATGAACTTTGTGATGTGTATGGGGGGACTGTGGTTAGAGTCCTCCATCTCTTTAGTCAAGGAAACAGGTCTCCCTTTTCGTGAGTGGCAGCAGATACTACTAATTATGAGTGGAGAGACATAGTTTATGTCCAGGTAATTATGCATATGTCAAGGCATATGTCAAGGTCATTGTGAGACTATGCTGGGTGGAAGCCTCTAGTTTGGGTAGGGTGCTTGTGTCTGCAATCTTGGCCTCGGTTGCTGATCAGGAGTGCTCCAAAGCTCTGGACTATGTGTGTTCATTGTAAGTCGGCATCATGTAGACCACAGGTCCAAATGAACACTTTATTAGACACAGCATCTGTGATTCATCATTAGTGATATAGTTATACAATTATCAAGTTAAGAAGTACCCTCCCTATTATATCTAATGAAGATTCAGTGTAGACTCTTTTCATTGTCTCGCTCCTTATGCGAGGATACCACTTTGTCCCAGACCTGGGCCACCTGTGGCTACCCTAAGCCCTGACTCCTTTCTTTGTGTAGTACCTTGCTTTCTACTTCTACCCACTGTATTACATCTATTTCCCACCTTTCATTATTCTGGGTCCTTGCTGACTTCCAGGCCATTGCTATACACCTTTTCATTCTCACTGGCGCCAAGCCCAAATAGCTCACAAATTTTCTGATTTGTCCCTTGCAGCATGTTGTTTTGACATGTACACCTTAAAATTTAGGCACCTTATGCACTCAGTAACTGGGTTTGTTTCCATCCCTTGTCAGACAATTCTTGCTAAGCCTCAGGGGTGTGAAAATTACCTGTCTGATGTTCCTTCAATTGCTGTTCTAGAGATATGATATCTTTATCCAGCCCTTTCCTTACCCCTTATGTGGTCCTAGTGCAGTGGCTTCTAATTACAACCTTGAAGGCTTCTCACTGAACCAGGGCATCAGTCGTGGTTCCCTCACTTGCCCAAAAATAATGTCTAATCTCATCTCTAATATTGTTTGTAAAAAGAGGATTCTCTAATGCAGTGGCCCAACTGAATCCAATAAACGTGGTATTGTGATCTAAATGGGACATGCAGAGGTATGTCAAATGAATGTTTTTGTTGAGAACAAAAGATTCCATCAAGACTAAGGTGCAGGATGTGTGTCAATGGGAGTAAAAATTAGTACTCTCTGTTAGTGAGTTTACAGCCCCTCCACTAGTCAACAAATTCCCAGTTAATTGGCCAATCATTGTTCTGTGCAATGCTTTTGTCTCTCATTTACAAGAAAAATGTAAATAATAAGACATTACTTAGTTCCTTAGAGGATACATACATTAACAATTGTCAAGACCCTAGGCTTGTGAACCGCCCAGATCCAATCATGGTGCTACTTAACTTCCACATGGGTACCGTCAGACACATGGCAGGGTGGGGGATATCAGAAAAGGCACAGGGAAGACTGAGCGGGATGCTAGTTACCAATGCAGGTGGGAAATCACAGGCTGCATCATTGTAGGAAGCTGGCTTTTTATGTAGTATACCAAAAGAAGGTATAGTATGTAAAAAGTCCAGACAACCCTTATTGGCTTACAGGGCTTCAATTATTCATCCCAAATGCTCTCTTTTCTGGTAGTGTGGGCGAGCAGTTCATGCTTACTGGAGGGTAGTGTTAATGCATTTGTTGAACACACAGAGTCAATAAATGAGGCACACACTCAAGAAGAAACTCAAGACCAATTTTAGAAAGATAACAGGTTTTTTAATATTTATTTTGACACCAAGAACTTCGTTAATGAGTAAGTACTTTCAGTTAATCAGTTTTTTCGGTTAAGTAAAAATGTCACTCAAATGTGTTTTTACGTGTAATGCTTTCCTATGGAAAAAGAAACATATACTGGATACAGGTATTTGCAATCGAATCTCGGGTGTCCCCTTTAGGACTTAAGGTGCTACAGGGCTAAGGTCCAAAGTACCACCAGCAGTTCGAGTTTACCTGCCCTGGAGTGTCCAGGTGCAGAGGTGCTAGACGGGTTGGTAGACTTGCGCGCTACACCGTAGGGAAAGAGGGGGCCACCTAGATACAGGCTGCAGAGGGGGACTTTGGGACAAGTCCTGGAGCTCCCAATGGGGGGCTCGGTTTGTGGGAATCCTTGGAGCAGGGGAGCACTGTCGGTTGTCATGGGCCCTGTGAGAACCCCGAGGATCCAGCGGACCGGAAGTGGAGGGAAACGGGCCGGGACACAGTAAACGGACCAGAGGAGCGCAGCGGTCTAGTGGCGCTGGGTCGATTCAATGAGGACGACCCGACGTCATCAGAAGCCGACCAACAAAAGGGCGGTGACGAGAGCAACGGGAGAGAGACAGGAACGACGGAGGCGACGGAGAAGAGAGGAGAGACGGAGGCGACGGAGAAGAGAGGAGAGCGAGACGATCCGGAAGAGGAGCCCAGCGGCGAGACAGAAGGAAGACCAGAGACCCCTGGAGCGGTGTACAGTGCGGACAAACCCGGCGGCCCAGGAAGGGGAGAGGACGCCCCGGGTCCCAACGCCGCGGCCCGGCAAGTGGCATTGAAGGGGTCGTTCTGGTGGTGGTGGGGCGGCACGGGGAACTAGGGCACGTGTGGTTATCACTGGTTTGTGCACTTCCCCAACACCAAGCACCTACACACTATTCCCCGTTTTTCCCTGCACGGCGTTCTGGTGGTGGTAGCAGCTAAGTAGTACAGAGGACCTCGAGCTAATCTCGGTTTTGTTCTTTCCTTTCCCTTAATACCTGACGGCCCGGGTGGAGGAACGACACGACGCCTACGGCCTTTCCAGTATATTGCCACGGACGCCCAACGAAGGAGGTCAAGCGGGAGAAGAGGATCCCCAGCTGTTTAATTTCCCTTTCTTTTCATTTGGTTAGACTGAACCCGGACTTGGTACATTTCATTTAGGTCCTATGGGACTAGCAAAACGTAGATCCCGAATACATTTACCAAAGAAAAGAGCAATAAAGACCCAAAAACACCTCTACTGTGCGTGTCCAGTGTTCCCTTCGGCCCCTCGGGCTATTGCGCCGCTGACAAAGTGGTGTCAGAAGTGGGATTGCTCCCCTATCCCTACGTGTCGAACCATGACACAACCCGTGCCTGTAGAGGATATCATTGCCCAATTGGCTGAGGGACAGCGACACCTGAGACTTGTTTTGGAGCAGCAAATACAGACAGCACAGGTGGAAAGGGAAACCCTGCAGGGGGCCCTTAAAGAACAGGCCACCCTGATCACTACCAACCAACAGGTCAGGACACGGCCATCCTACGCCTTACAGATGCTATAGTAAGCACCAGGGTACGCCCAAATGTCCCTGGAACTGTTCTCCAAAAATACCAGGAAGGGGAGGATCCCGACTATTTCTTCCTGAATTTCGAGAGGGTGGCGTCCACAGCAGCGTGGCCCCAGGAACGGTGGGGTCAATATATCGCCCCTCTTCTATCGGGCGAATTGCAAGCAGCATATCAAACGGCCAATCCTACCGGAACAACCCCTTACGAAGACGTGAAAAGGGCCATCCTCGAGAGATTAGGGTTTGATCAGGAGCACTACAGGAATAAATTCCGAAAAGAAAAGTGGTCTGTGGGGGACAACCCCCGTGCGTTATACTACAGAATAAGGGACCTAGGTAATCGCTGGCTAACACCTCATGTCTCTACAGCAGACGAAGTAGCGGAAAAGATATACCAAGAACAATTCCTGGATGCCTTGCCTCCCAGTACACGGACATGGGTCAAACAACACCCAAACCTTACTCCTGCAACAGCAGTAGAGCTCGCTTGTGCCTTCCATAGGGCTCCGGAGTTCAAGGCTGGTATTGCACGTCCCCAGTTTAATACCACCCCATCACGACCCCAGATAACTCCCTCCCCGAGAAGCATGGTCCGACTGGAAAGCAAGCCCCATACATCACCCTGCCCGGTCCCCAGACCGGCCTTCCCACCGTCTGGTCCAAGTGGACAGGGGCCCCAATGCTATAACTGTGCAGAGTGGGGACATATAGCCAGGCAATGTCCCCACCGTGCCTCAACGGTGGAACCTATGGAGGTGGGTTATACCCGGGGCAGGATTTATGTAACCGGGAGGGGTCCATACCAGTATAAGAAGGAGGTGTTCCTTAACGGCAAGAAAAGACGAGCCCTGCTAGACACTGGGTGCCACGTCACGGTCGTGGACGAATCATTAATAGCTCCCCCCCAGCTCAGGGACACCGAACAAGTAAGGGTAACATGCGTACATGGGGACACCAAGGCCTATCCCGTGGCGGAAGTCCTGTTAGAGGTAGACAACGATCCCCACCTACGCAGAGTGGGAGTGATACCTTCCTTGCCTGAAGCGGTCATCATAGGGACCGACCACCCTAAGTACGAGACGTATCTGGAGAGCTCAAAACAGAACGCCAGGACCTGGCTACGAGACGCCCCCTTTAGCGGGACTGACTTAGAAACCCCCGATGACAGGGTCAAGAAAAGCAGACAGGAGAAACGACGGGAAAAAAGGGGCCATACTCAGTCACTTCGGTCACTTCCTGCCTTTCCTCTTTCCCTCACAGACCCAGACGGAACACAACCGAGTAGCTTCCGTACAGCACAAAGGGAGGACAAATCGCTCACACATGCCTGGGAGCAGGTCAAGGAACAAGCACCGGGACAGGTAGGACCCTATTTCATGGTAAAAAAGGGGTTGTTGTATAGAGTTATTAACGGGGACCCACTGTCTAAAACACAATTGATCGTACTAGCCACATTTAGGGAGCATGTATTACAGCTGGCCCATAACAAGGCAGGGGGAGGGCACTATGGCAAGGAGAATACCCTACAATATCTCCTGGAGAAATTTTATTGGCCGGGTGTGTATAAGGATGTAGCAAAACACTGCGCTACCTGTGTACGCTGTCAGTACACAAATCCCGGGGTTGTAATGAAGGCCTCACTACAGCCACTACCAATCATTGACGTCCCCTTTAAACGGGTTGGAATGGACCTGGTAGGCCCTTTAACTCCCTCGGCCAGAGGACACCGCTATATCCTGGTTATCGTAGATTATGCCAGTCGTTACCCCGAGGCCTTTCCCCTGTCAAGTATGACCACTCCTACTGTAGCACAAGCCATGATTGCACTGTTTTCTAGGGTAGGATTCCCGTCCGAAATCCTAACGGACCAAGGGACTCCTTTTATGTCACGTCTGATGACGCAAGTATGTACATTACTGGGAATAAAGAAGATTAGGACTTCTGCTTACCACCCTCAAACAGATGGTCTTGTGGAGCGTTACAATAAAACAATCAAAAACATGCTCCGCAAGGTCATCTCAGAGACTGGAAGGGATTGGGACCAGAAGTTACCCTTGGTCCTTTTTGCTTTGAGGACACATGAACAGAGATCCACCGGATATTCTGCTTTTGAGCTGCAGTTTGGGCGAAAACCCAGAACCCTACTGGACATGGCGGCAGAACAGTGGGAGGGAGAGGATGAGGAGGGAAAACCCCTATTGCGATATGCCGCTGACCTTAAGTCCTCGCTAACACGCTTATGGGGTATTGTACACGATAATATGACAAAGGCCCAGGAGACACAGAAAAGATATTATGACAGGAACAGCCGACTAAGAGAATTTAACCCGGGTGAGAAGGTACTCCTGTTGCTCCCTACTACTGAGGATAAGTTACTAATGAAGTGGCAGGGACCATACGTGATAGAAAAGAAGGTGACTCCTGTCACCTATAGTGTGCTACTACCCCACCGCGTTGGAGGCAAACAGATCTATCACGTGAATTTGTTAAAAAAATGGGAAGAACCTCAGCCTTCCCTTTTGGCAGGAACACCCGCCTACCTTACCTGTACAAACAAACAGCTAGAGATACCCTTCCTGTCCAGTCAGGGGTAGCGGCTGAATCAGTACCCACTGGGGAGGTCTTGTTGCCTACTCAAAAAACACGACTAAAGACCCTGCTGGAGTCCTTTCCAGATCTTTTTTCCACCACTCCAGGGTTAACCACCTTGGTGCAACACGAGATAGTGTCCCTAGAAAAAAGAATAGTAACACAGAAACCTTATCGCATTCCGGCAGCCCGTAGAGAAGCAGTGGAGAAAGAGGTGTCCGACATGCTCAAAGCTGATATAATTGAACCCTCCCAGAGCAACTGGTGTTCCCCAGTGGTAATAGTGCCAAAACCCGACGGCAGTCTGCGTTTTTGCATTGATTTCCGACAGGTAAATGCAATAACCAAGTTCGATACGTACCCCATGCCTAGGATAGACGAAATGATCGAGCGGTTGGGAAAAGCCAGATATATGTCAACCCTTGACCTCACCAAGGGGTATTGGCAGATTCCTTTGTCCCCTCACTCCAAAGAAAAGACGGCGTTTGCGACGCCCTCTGGCCTCTACCAATTTAAGGTGCTTCCCTTTGGCTTACATGGGGCGCCAGCGACGTTTCAAAGACTGATGGATAGTATTCTAAAGCCCCACAGCGCATACGCGGCAGCCTATCTTGACGATATCGTCATCTTCAGCCCGACTTGGGAGTAACACCTATGTCACATGGAAACCGTGTTTTTGGCGATTCAATCAGCAGGCCTTACCATCAACCCTAAGAAGTCCCTGCTAGGTACTAACACAATCCAATACCTGGGGTATACGATTCAGGAAGGCCACATAAAACCCCAGATGAACAAGATAGAGGCTGTTAAGGTTATCCCTAGACCTACTACAAAAAAGGACATCCGTTCCTTTTGGGATTTATAGGATACTACCGTAGGTTCATACCCGGGTTCTCCTCTTTAGCCAGCCCCCTCACTGACCTCTTGACAAAAACGCACTCCTCACGCATACACAACTGGACACCGGAACACGAAGAGAGTTTTAACGCCCTGAAACATGCCATCTGTACACCCCCTGTATTACGTTGTCCTGATTTTGACCTGACATTTGTCCTCCAAACTGATGCCTCAGGCCTCGGTCTGGGTGCTGTGCTGTACCAGCCAGATCCACATAACGACCTAAAACCTTTGCTATATATCAGTAGGAAGCTCTTTTCCCGTGAGACCCACTACTCAACGATAGAAAAGGAATGTTTAGCCATAAAATGGGCAATTGAGGCTTTGCAATACTATCTGTTGGGGAGGAGATTCATTGTCCTGACGGATCATGCCCCCTTACATGGCTTGCGAACAACAAGGACACAAACCCCCGCGTCCTGCGATGGTTTCTCGCCTTACAACCTTTTTCGTTTCAGACCATACACATTCCGGGTTCTAGACAAATCAGTGCCGACTATCTGTCCCGGCACCCATCGCCCGAATGGCCCCAACGTCCATTCCTATGGGGGAGATGTGTGAGAACCCCGAGGATCCAGCGGACCGGAAGTGGAGGGAAACGGGCCGGGACACAGTAAACGGACCAGAGGAGCGCAGCGGTCTAGTGGCGCTGGGTCGATTCAATGAGGACGACCCGACGTCATCAGAAGCCGACCAACAAAAGGGCGGTGACGAGAGCAACGGGAGAGAGACAGGAACGACGGAGGCGACGGAGAAGAGAGGAGAGACGGAGGCGATGGAGAAGAGAGGAGAGCGAGACGATCCGGAAGAGGAGCCCAGCGGCGAGACAGAAGGAAGACCAGAGACCCCTGGAGCGGTGTACAGTGCGGACAAACCCGGCGGCCCAGGAAGGGGAGAGGACGCCCCGGGTCCCAACGCCGCGGCCCGGATCCCGGGCCGTGGCCCAAGGCAAGTGGCATTGAAGGGGTCGTTCTGGTGGTGGTGGGGCGGCACGGGGAACTAGGGCACGTGTGGTTATCACTGGTTTGTGCACTTCCCCAACACCAAGCACCTACACACTATTCCCCGTTTTTCCCTGCACGGCGTTCTGGTGGTGGTAGCAGCTAAGTAGTACAGAGGACCTCGAGCTAATCTCGGTTTTGTTCTTTCCTTTCCCTTAATACCTGACGGCCCGGGTGGAGGAACGACACGACGCCTACAGCCTTTCCAGTATATTGCCACGGACGCCCAACGAAGGAGGTCAAGCGGGAGAAGAGGATCCCCAGCTGTTTAATTTCCCTTTCTTTTCATTTGGTTAGACTGAACCCGGACTTGGTACATTTCATTTAGGTCCTATGGGACTAGCAAAACGTAGATCCCGAATACATTTACCAAAGAAAAGAGCAATAAAGACCCAAAAACACCTCTACTGTGCGTGTCCAGTGTTCCCTTCGGCCCCTCGGGCTATTGCGCCGCTGACAGGCCCACGCCGGGGAGCTTGGGTGCAGAGGGTTTTGGTCGGCTGGTGCATGTGCGTCAAAGGCACCCACGGTTCTCGGTAAGACCTGCAAAAGGGGACAAAACAGAACAACTGGGCCACTCTTGGTGATGGCCTCTGCTGTACAGACGTCATTCATTCGCTGCTCGGTGTTTGCGGCATTGGAGTCCGCATTGGACTCAAACAAGCTTTGGTTGCTGGAAGGGGTCAGTACCCCGGATGTTGGTGCAGTGCGGCTCTGGTTGAACCAAATCTTCTCACTTGGTGGGGAGAAGGATCTGACCTCTTGGAGCATGGTGATCTCCTCCTGGGTGGCTGCTGCGTTGATGGACCTGGTGGACAGCAGAACGGTGAACCAGACAGTCGGTGCCTGCAGGTTGCAGGGAAGTGGCTCCTCCACTTCAAGGGGGATGCTGACAGCTTGGTGAAGTGCTGGAAGCCCTCTGTGGTTTATGGAGGATGCACAGCTGCAAGGCAAGTCGGATTGTCGTGATTGTCGGGACAGGAGCAGGTAGGCAGCCAGGGTTTGGTGGCAAAGGCCACTAGTAGTCCTCAGTTCTTGCTTCTTCTTGGTCCTTCTTCTTTTCTTGTCAGGTAAATCTGACTTCCTAGTGTCAAGGGGCCACCTATGTACTCAATTTACGGGCATTAAGTGGGAAGAAGGGTAGTAGCCAATGGTCTACTTACCCTTGGGGTCACTACGCCTCCTATATACCCACGTCCTGTGGGGAGTGGGCATAACTCTGTTCCAGAATTCCTATTTCCACCAAAATCAAAACGGTGGAACTCTTCTTCGTGAAGCACATCAGGCAGCCCACCTTAGGGGTGTGACTGGCCTGGTAGAGCACCACGCCTCCCAGCATAGCTAATTTCCCACCTGTCCTGGTGCCAAATGGGCCTTAGGGGGTGGCATCTCCCAGGTCTGGGGGAAGCGGGGGCCGATTTTCAAAGGTACTAGGTTGTGTTTTCACATTCTTATGCACCATTTCACGCAGCCTGCAATGGCAGTCTGCATGAGTTTGGTGGTGGGTCTCTTTGGGTGGCACAATACATGCTGCAGGCCTTAGGAACCTTCTATAGTACCCATGCCCTAGGTACCAGGGTTCCCATTTACTCAGGACCTAGAGGGGTGCTAAAGGCCTTGTCAAATGGGGAACAATTGAACAGTTACCTTGTTTTAGGGAAAGAGCACTAGCACTGGGGACCTGGTTAGCAGGGACCCAGTGCACTTCAATCAAAATTGCATCAGATACCAGGCAAAAAGTGGGGGTGACCATTTCAGAAAGGGGCACTTTCCTACAGTCAGTAAATGCTTGCAGTGGGATAGTAAAGGGCACAGGTTTTGTTAAAGGCTTGCAATTGGAATGTATAGGTGACAGGTTTTTGTCTTACTGCGATGTCGGCAGCGGTGGGTGATAGGTGATGTCATATGTCTGCCTGCAGAATCGCCCAGGGTAAGGAAATAGGTTATTGGTTGGGGAGGATGTAAGTCATAGCCAAGTAATGAGTCCTAAAATCCAATAAGGTCAAACACACAGTTTTAATAATTTAAACTTGGCCCGAACCCCTGGTAGTTATGGCGCAGAGCAGACATGCTTAACTTAGGAAAATGTGTAAAATATTCAGCGACGCTAAAACAGTCAAAAAGTCACAACACAATTAAAATCCCACAACCAATTTCTAAAAATTAGGGAAAACTTAACAGTAAAAAGGACATTAAAGCAACAAAAATCAAATAAGGGGGTCAGAAAATATGATTTCTTAACCGTTTTAAGTGAAAAAGTGCCCCAAAAAAGTAAAGTGGCAATCACCTCCTTGAGGTGCCTGCCACGGGGTGCAGGGATGAACTGCACCTCTTCTCTTTACAATAAGAGCATGCATTCCGGTCGGAATGCATGCTCCCATTGTAAAGAATAGGACTGCGACCGAACAGTGTTTGGTCACATCCTAATTGCTGGGTTGGGACCACCGACGGGAGGTCGGTCGGTCGGTTCCAGTACCAAATCGATGTCGGACTGACTCAGGTCTGTCCGACATCCAAATCGGCCCCTTAGTCTTTTAGGTCGAGCCTGTCTCTTCGAGACATGTCGTATATACTTTGTGGTCTTACAGTCCACCCATTGCTTTTCATTTGTTTATTACAGTGTCCTTTAAAAATCCTTGCTTCCAAGTGGTTAATCTTTCCTATTTGCCCCTCCCTTTCGTCAGTTGTTCACTCCCACGGAGCAGCACCCCATCACTTGTAGGCTTCCACTTGTGTGCATTTAGGCTTGTTTCTGCACACTATTTTTTTCTTTTGTTTATGCACGGCGGCATGGGAAGGCTCGCCGTTCGCACAGCTTCTCCCCCTGTCTTTCGATTTTTCGAGCACAATTGAAAACAGGCCTGTAAATCTTGTTGCCTTTCTTTTATCAATATGGTGGTGCCCACTTTCATGTTGCTCTTCTCCTCACTCTCCGTCCTTGAGCCTCACCATAGCTGCCAAGGTTTGAGATTGCCAAGTGTGACATTTTCATAATTTCAGTGTAATTATGAGTGACATTCCAACGACTATGAGTGACACTTTTTCGCGAGCAAAATCAAGCAATGAAGACGAGGGAAACATATAAATATCAGCAATTACACCCATTTGAGCAACATGACACTCTAACAAGATGTTAAAACTGCTGGAAAGCACCAGAAACCGAAGCATCTAGTGCCCTTCTAAGCTGATCGTACAACCAGAACGAGGACTCAGATCTGCACCACTCTCATTGACAGTGCGCGCCGTGCCACTAATAACAAAAGGACGTTTCTGTAAATTTCAGCAAAGTCAGTTATTGTAGTAGGGCCAGATTATCTGTTGCGAAAACCGGCGCAGTGTGCCTGCCACTTGATCACCTGGGGTACAGAGAATAGCATAATGACTGCTGTGGGGGTGCGGGAGGAGATAAGGAGGCGGATGAAGACTGTTTTCAAGATTGGGTGTCCTCACTTGAAAGCGCACATCATCGTTTGTTGGGGTACTGAAGGTATCCGAGGTGCAGACTCTCCACTACCAAAATTTTAAGCAGGTGTTCCGCTTTAATTTCTTCTGCTCTGACAAACCGAAAATAAAAAGCTTTACCTAATCACTTTCCTGACTGCTCGACCGCTATAAATCTGTCCATACAAATGAGCACAGGGACATCCAGATCCCCTCGTGCTCCTTTCTCCCTCTCTCGTCCCGCGCTCACCACCGATCTGATCACACTGGCATCTCCCTGTGCTCCCCACTTCCCAATTGCGCACAACCGTGCCCAAGGCCAATGACATAATTCGAAAAGGCTGCTAATGCCTTGTGCAAGTAGGCCACATGGACTGTGAATTGCCTCTACCCCGCACAGCACAAAAACCTGAAGCCTCACACCCCTGCCGGCCTCCTTTAATGACTTAGTGGAGCCTCCTATTTACTCCCTCTCTAATCCCGTTTATGGTGCAGCGAATGCCCCGGCACCGGGTGAAAGGGGGCACACCCTGGTGAACAAACCCCACCCCGGCATCCCCTCGGTGCTCCTCCACACACCCACTGCGCCCCCTGCTCTTAATAGCATTACCGCATTGTGCTTCTGAAAAGGGGGGGAGGGTCTCCCCAGGACCCCACACATAAGGCAAACACCACGGTCCCATCTCCAACATCCCCCGCTTTTTCTTGACCCCAACAATCAGAGTAAACTGGCCACCCGTTTTTTTTTTTTTTTAAAGAAACTTTAGGCCTCACACCTATTATTTTTCAAGTTAAGTGCTTCCGAACTGGTAAAGAGCGCTTAGCTATGGCCGCCAGAGATTGTCATATAAAATTCATTATAGAGCTTGTCAGAGAATCCAATGCCTCATGTCCTATTGCAAGGATAAACGGAAATAACGCTCTCCTGAAAAGCACCGAGGCCAATCGAGTGATCAGTGGAGAGCCGTCTGCGCTGACAGAACATTTGACGTCACAGTTGGCCTGCTGTGCACAAGTCTTCGGCAGGGGCAGGGCACCCGTGCCGCTTCTGAAGTGGTGGGCTCCGAGTGAATGAAACTCTATGGCCCGGGTGGAGGGGTGCAATCACTCTCCCAATTTAAATTGAAACTTACTTCTAGGCTGGGTTTTCACTACAGCCGAATGTCTTTTAAACCTGGCAGCCGCTCCTGTCCGACATCCTCTCAAACAGAATAAACATTCAGATAAAGTGCGGAATACCAAACAAGTGAGCTAAAATCACATTAAGTGATTCTGGAGATGTTTCTCACTCACTCGCCCCCCCCGCCCGGCCGCACTTTGCGCCCCCGATCATCACCACGATGTCGATGCCTCTGATGCGCGCCGTCACCCGCAAGCAAACCACTGACTGAGCTGCTGCTGGCCTTCATACTCCTGGACCCCACGGCGCACAGTCTAGCAGGAGACGGGACGTGATGTCCCCTCGCAGTGCCACGTGATGTCAGTCTGTCTCGGAGCTGCGTAGGCAGCACGGCACCCGTGAAATCTATTAATTGAATAAGTATAATACATTGTAGTACTGACAGCGCGGCCTTATCTCTCAGCTGCTGGCAGTCCTACGAAGTATCACAGAGTGTCCCAGGCCTGCGAGAGCAGCGCGCAGCCTGCTGCTACACACAAGTTTGCAGGTTTCAGTGCCAGCAATCATATCATGCAAATATGCGTGACAATGCATTTCAGTGCGGTGATGCGGAGCACCACACTGAAATGCGTTAGTGTCACGTCTGATGTGTGATACTTGGCAGGACTGCCTCACGCTGCTCTTTTCACACTCCTTCCTTGTGCCTCACGCTGTTCTCCTCCTCACTCTCCTTCCTTGTCCCTTGCCCTACTCTTCTGCTCCTCACTCTCCTTCCTTTTGCTTCACACTGCTCTTCTCCTCCTAACTCTTCTTATGCTTCATGCTGCTCCACAACTATTACAATCCAATCCACATAATTCCACTACACACCGCAAACATAGACTCCATAACACATAATTAAAAAACGTCGCCATTTACAATGCCAAAGGCTCTAACTCACACAATTGCGAGACCTATTGCATTTCCAATGCTTGTTTGTGCTGGGGGTAAATTAGTGGTAGAGGGGCTGAAAAGGGAATCTGCACATCTTTGAGAGTGCTACTGCATTGTCCTGTAAATTCGAAGTAGTTGTGGTCTGCCTGTGCTTGGGGCGGGTGTAATTTCTCCCCTCCTGTGCCCAACCCCTGCTTGACGCTGACTCTGCCACAGGGCAGCTTGTTCTGAGGTGAGAGGCGGGCACTGCAGGTCTCTCAGCGGCCGATGTACCTGCCCTTAGATCTCAGGGAACAAACACTCCCTTCTCCCAATATGGCCAAACGAAGCTGCTATGCCAGCTGCCAGGCAGAGGCAGGGCCTCCTAAAACAAACAATCGGACCATGACACGGTGGCTTTACAACCTCGTTGTTTACATTGAAGCCCGCAGGGAAAACGACTTCCCTTTTCAGGAAATTACAATAGCGTGATGAACATTAACAGGATATTGTTCCCTGCTGTTTTGTAAGAACCCTTTAAAAGGCCAAAGGGTTTCACTATCTCCCAACTTTTCGTGTACACTTGCCTTTTCTGTTGCAGGTTAAATGTCTTGTGTGCTTTCGTTTGCTAAACGTTTTGAGTTTCACTTGCAAAGTTAACCACTCCCTACCACATTTTTAGTAACCCTTTCATGACCCCTTTCACCGGCCGGCTTCTATGTCGCGTGTTGATAGGGATGGAATGGCGAGCGCTTAGCTGATTGGTTGGCTCTTTACTAGAGCTGGGCGCCTACTTATGTATAGCATTTTTGCTAGCGTCACTCCTTGTGACCCGGGGCACGACCCCTTCAGAGCGCCATGCACCCTTGAGTGGGGTTTGGGGGCAGGTTCACAAGAGCCTCATTGAAGCCAGGAACCCCCTTCCACTTATCCCTCGCTTCATCCTATCGCCCCTCCCTGTTCTCCCCTGGTCAGCTGTGCTACCTAGGGCTTGTGAATTTCTATTCTATTCGTTGTTATTTCTATGTACATGTCTGCCGCCCCTCCCCACCGAGGGCAACCCTGTTCCATGTGAGTGTTTGACTCAAGGCTGTAAAGGGCAGGCCTAGCTGGTCTATCTATGGGCCTCTGAGGCAGACCAGCCCTACCCAGGATTATTGGACAACTGCTGTAATTGAACCCCTCTACTTGTTACTTCCGCCGTAGGGGTAAACACATGGACGTATGCGTTGTATAAATAAATATTGCTCCTGCTAATTACCGCTCATTTTGCATATTGGTGTCGATGCTGCCTGGCTGTTGGTACACTCGATAAGGCCATCCTGTGTTCAGTATTGTAGTATTGTTTTTATGTGTACCCTGTTAGCCAGTTTCAATGCCTTCTCTTCTCTGTGCCTCTATGGCCTGCCTGTGCTATGTACCTTGTGTGGCCTGCCTCTATAGAAAAACCTGTCCTGAGAGTCCTCTCTGTCACTTGGGTCCTTTATATGCCGTGAAGGCATGTTGGACAGGTCAGGTGTTATCACTATGCTTTGACACTCTGTGTAATTTCCCTAGCCATTGACTGTAGTGCCCTCACCCAATACCCCTCCCATGTCCTCATGCCCATTAGAGGTACTGCCGGCTCCCTCCGGGCTTGTATCTCAAGTTCCTGCATGTTGGTATGCTGAGGGTGTGGCGTAATGGCCAGAGCTGCCGACTATGGAGCTGGTGAACCAGGTTTGAGTCTTGGCATACGCTCAACATCCTGAGATGTTTGGGCCTTAATTTCCATGTGCCTTTAAAAAATAAGTCTTACCGTGTGTACTGTAACTGGTGGTCATGTAAAGCACTCCAATACCTTTGGTTCGAGTTTGCGCTACATAAAACTGCAGAAGAAAAACTGTAAAACAGCATTGACAAAGCCAATAGATTTAGCTTAGGCGAAATCTATTGGCTTTGCCAATGCTATTTTCTTCCGAAGTGAAACCTAGGAAAAAATATCTCCACTTGGCCCCTCATTAGTGGTAGTAGGCGCTACATAAATGCAAACACCCATGTGGACGATCTTATCCCAAGGGCAGAACACCAGCCTGTTTCTGCGCAGACATATTTTAACTATCCTTAAGGATGACAGTAGATGTAACATCTGAAAATAAAAACCAGCAAACCAAAGATTATGGTGTTTGATAAAAAATAAAAAAAAGATAACTTCTGCTGAAAGATAAATGACGTTCGTGTTGAGGTCGTGAAAGGTTACCACTATTTGGCTGTCAAAATGTTGTCTGGTCTTCAAGCTTGATTGTGCGTAGGCAGCATAAAACAAGAAAGGCCTCACATGGAGCAGCCTCTTGCTTTCATGTATTTAAAGTGTTTGAGTGCAACATGGACTCAGTCTCCATATACTGCATGACTACTTAAGATGAATTCGTCTCGTTAGTTCTGTATTGATATAATTGAAGGTCAATCAATCAATCACGGCATTTATAGAGCGCGCTACTCACCCGGGAGGGTCTCAAGGCGCTGGGGGAGGGGGTAAGTTACTGCTCGAACAGCCAGGTCTTGAGCTGCTTCCTGAAGGAGAGATGGTCCTGGGTTCGCCGAAGGTGAGTGGGGAGGGAGTTCCAGGTCTTGGCTGCCAGGTAGGAGAAGGATCTTCCTCCGGCGGTGGTTCTGCGGATGCGTGGTACGGTGGCGAGGGCGTGGCTGGTTGATCGTAGCTGGCGTGTGGGCGTGTAGAAGGTCACGCGGTCGTTGAGGTACTTTGGGCCCAGGTCGTGGAGGGCCTTGTGTGCGTGGGTGAGGAGTCTGAACGTGATTCTCTTGCTGACGGGGAGCCAGTGCAGGTCTTTCAGGTGTCCGGTGATGTGGCTGTGTCGGGGGATGTCCAGGATGAGTCGTGCGGAGGCGTTCTGGATGCGCTGGAGTCTTTTTGAAGTTTGGCTGTGGTTCCGGCGTAGAGGGTGTTCCCATAGTCCAGTCGGCTGGTGACGAGTGCCTGGGTGACGGTCTTCCTGGTTTCAGTGGGGATCCATCTGAAGATCTTGCGGAGCATGCGCAGGGTGTTGAAGCATGAAGATGAGACGGCGTTGACTTGTCTGGTCATCGACAGGGAGGAGTCCAGGATGAAGCCCAGGTTGCGTGCGTGGTCCGTTGGCTTTGGTGCGGTGCCCAGGGCCGGGGGCCACCAGGAGTCGTCCCAGGCGGAGGGTGATGAGCCCAGGATGAGGACTTCCGTCTTGTCTGAGTTCAGTTTAAGGCGGCTGTTCCTCATCCAGTCGGCGACATCTCTCATCCCGTCGTGTAGGTTGGCTCTGGCGGTGGTGGGGTCGTTGGTGAGGGAGAGGATCAGCTGGGTGTCGTCGGCGTAGGAGATGATGTTGAGGTTGTGTTGGCGTGCGATGGCTGCGAGGGGGCTCATGTAGACGTTGAAGAGGGTTGGGCTGAGTGAAGATCCTTGTGGAACGCCGCAGATGACTTCGGTGGCTTCGGAACTGAACGGGGGAGGCGGACTCTCTGGGTTCTACCGGCGAGGAACGAGATGATCCATTCCAGTGCTTTCTCTCGGATTCCGATGTTGCTGAGGCGCTTCACTAGGGTGCGGTGGCAGACGGTGTCGAACGCCGCGGAGAGGTCCAAGAGGATGAGGGCAGCTGTTTCCCCGTTGTCGGTTAGGGTTCTGATGTCGTCGGTGGCTGCGATAAGGGCGGTCTCGGTGCTGTGGTTGGCCCGAAACCCGGACTGCGAGGGGTCGAGGGATCCATTCGTCTCGAGGAAGGCGGCAAGCTGTCTGTTGGCGGTCTTCTCGATGACTTTGGCCGGAAACGGAAGGAGCGAGATGGGACGGTAGTTCTTGAGGTCGGTGGGGTCCGCCGTTGGTTTCTTCAGGAGGGCGGTAAGCTCGGCGTGCTTCCAGCTCTCCGGGAAGGTGGCGGTGTGGAAGGAGGAGTTGATGATGTCCCGGAGATGGGGTGCGATGGTGGCGTCGGCTTTGTTGAAGACGTGGTGTGGGCAGGGGTCGGTTGGTGATCCGGAGTGGATGGAGTTCATCGTGCGGGTGGTGTCTTCGGTGCTGATCGGGGTCCAGTTGCAGAGGGTGGTGGTGGCGGGCGTTGGTTCGGCGGTAGGGTGCGTGGTTTGTGCGTCGAAGCTGTTATGTATGTCGGTGATCTTGCGGTGGAAGAACGCGGAGAGTGAGTTGCAGAGGTCTTGCGAGGGGTGATGTCGTTGTTTCCGGCGCTGGGGTTGGAGAACTCTTTGACGATGCTGAAAAGTTCCTTGCTGTCATGGGCGTTGTTGTCCAGTCGTTCTTTGAGTGCCGACTTCTTGGTGGCACGGATCAGCTGGTGGTGTTTGCGGGTGGCGTGTTTGAGGGCGGTCCTGTTGTCTGTGGTCTGGTCGAGTCGCCAGGTTCTCTCGAGAGTGCGGCAGTTCTTCTTGGATTCCTTGAGTTCGTTGGTGAACCAAGGGGTTTTCTTGCTTCCGGGTCTGCTGGGAGGGTTTTTTAGTGGTGCGAGGTCGTCGGCGCAGGCGGTCAGCCACTTGGCGAGGTTGCTGGCTGCTTCGTTTGGGTCCGTTGTGTTGGTGGGTGTGTTCTGGCTGAGGGAGGCGGTGAGCTGCTCGGCGGTGATCTTGCTCCAGCTCCGGCGGGAACCTGTTGCGGGTGGTGGTGGGTCGCAGTCTTTCTGAAGCTGAAGTGGACGCAGCTGTGGTCGGTCCAGTGGAGTCCGGTGGCGTGGCTGAAGGAGATGTGCTTGCTGGACGAGAAGACGGGGTCAAGCGTGTGGCCGGCGTAGTGGGTGGGCGTGTTCACCAGTTGCTTGAGTCCGAGGTTGGCGAGGTTGTCCAGCAGGGCGGTGGTGTTTCTGTCGTTGCTGTTCTCCAGGTGGAAGTTGAGGTCCCCTAGGAGGATGTAGTCGGCGGAGGGCATGGCGTGCGGGCTGATGAAGTCTGCGATGTCTTCGCTGAATAGTGTGCGTGGTCCCGGGGGTCTGTAGATGAGGGTGCCTCGGAGGGTGGTCTTGGGGTCAGTGTGTATCTGGAAGTGTAGGTGTTCGGCGGCGGTGAAGGTCTCGTCGGAGTTAGTCGAGATGCGGATGGTGCTCTTGTGTACGATGGCGATGCCTCCTCCCGTCTGGTTGACGCGGTCCCTCCGGGTGATCTTGTATCCGTCCGGGATGGCTATGGCGATGTCGGGCGCTGAGGAGGCGTTCATCCAGGTTTCGGTGAGGAAGGCGACGTCCGGTGCTGTTGCGTCGAGCAGGTCCCAGAGTTCCACGGCGTGCCTGTGGACGGAGCGGGTGTTCAGCAGGATGCATTTCAGGTGGTTGCTGCTGGTGCTCGACTTGGCGGAGGTGGTGCACGTCCGGGGGCAGGTGAATCGGCAGGTTTGGCAGGTGAAGGGTCCGTGGGTGCGTCTCGGTGAGGCTCGGTAGCAGGCAGGGTTCCGGCCGGCATTGAGTGCGGTGAGTGTGGCGGCGTCGTAGGTCCGTCGGGTGGTGATGCATCGGTGGGATCCAGGGGTTCTGGCGCTGGGCGCGGTCCAGTCGCGGACGGGCGCAGACGGGCTTGCCTTAGGCGCGCCTTCGGCGCGCCAGCGGCGCGGCCGCCATTTATGGGGAGGTGGGAGGGAGGAGCAGCTGGGAGGCGGGAGGCAGGGGCAGCGAATGGGCAGTCAGGGGGGCGGGGCCGCAGGGGATGCAGCGGCGGGAATGGCGAGAGGTAGCGGGGGCACAGAAAGGAAAAAGGGGAGACAACTTGACTCAATATGAGAGCCTTATTTTTTAGGAATGTTGTAATTTTCACTGTGTACATTTTTATTAACTAAATAATGACTACAGCAGCAATAGTTTGCAATTATCCGCTGATGTCTGTTCTGCAGCACTTGCTTACATGACAGGGCTGGGTTTTTTCTCACAAGGAGGTTTTTTTTATAACATCTATTAATCACTGAGATGCACATGGGACATGGGAGGTCAGCTATCACATTCCTCAGCTCTCCTTGTCACCTCAGCCTGGGAAGAGAATTGTGCCCCCGGGAGCAAGTCTTCCTGGTACCTGACAGCAGTGACTGCCATCTGCGCAGCAGACCTTGTGTTTTTGCGCCCAAGTGGCAACTTTCACATCTTCCATTTAAGGGCCTGATTCTGATGCGGTTAGGAAGGCCTCCTAACGGCATTTGCTCCGTCCAAATTGGATCGGGAACGTGTCTTTCCGACCGACTTGGAAAGGTTTCCGACCGACCGAGTACGATGCAAGTTATGTGTTAGGAATATCCGAATCCGAACCCGACGGCATTTAGAATGATCGAGCCGTACTGAGCAGAACCGTACGTCTCTACAGGCCGCGTTTCCGAACGACCGAGTACAATGCTGAATTTGGACAGCCTTTCCGAATCGTGCCGTCTGACTCGAATCGGCAGTCGGAATCAGACTTTGGGGGCCCGTAGCGGGCCCCCCTGCATCCAGAGCCTTCCCAATCGGGCCCGTGGGCGTACCTATGGGTCCCCCCTTACCAGCCATTCACAGTGTGGCAGGCACCAGGTGGTGCCCGCCACAGGGTGCCCGATTTTCCCCAGCCACCCCTTTCTTCAATGAGAGCCTACGCATTCGGTCGGAACAAAGGCTCCCATTGAAGTCAATGGGAATCCAACCAAATCGTATCTGGAAGCATCCGGATGCATCGTACTCGGTCGGTTGGACTCTCCTGATCCGATTCGGTCGAAAACCATTCCCAAACCCATTCGGTCGGGAAGCTTTCCAAACCGCATCAGAATCGGGCCCTAAGTGTTTTTAGTCCTTAAAGAGTTATTCAGGCCATCCCCGGCTAGACTCCCCTCCCCACTACACTTCCATCAGGTCTGTTGTTGTGCAGTTTTCTCCCATCTACATGCACAATATCAGTCTGCTCAAAACAAGAAAAAACAAGCATTGGCAAACCCAATACGTTTCACCAATGCAAGATATAGGGGCTGATTACGATGTCGGGCGGAGGACATCGTCTCAGTCAAGGGACCGACTGACGCCCGGTCGGCGGTCCCAACCGACTAATTAGGATGCGACCGAACACTGTTCGGTCGCATTCCTATACTTTACAATGTGAGCATGTATTGCGGCCAGAATGCATGTTCCTATTGTAAAATAGGAGGTGCAGTTTATCCCTGCACCCCGTGGCAGGCACCTCAAGGTACAGGGATCAACAGGGGGCACCATAGGTGCCCTCTTGGCCTCCCAAAGTCGAGTTCTGACAGCCTTTCTGTATAGGAAAGGCTGGTATGGAAAGGCTGCCGAAACCCAACATCGTTATTCCAGGGGCTTAAAGAGCCACCCTTGGGATTCCGACTGGCGGACGGGCTCTCTGAGCCCGTCGGAAGCCAGTCGGAATGACCGGTTGGATTCCTTTCCGACCGTCTCCATCGTAACGAGGCGGTCGGAAAGGAATCGACCGGCATATTACGTTGCGGTCGGGAAGGCTCTGACCAATGCAGTTTCCGACCGCATCGTAATCAGGCCCGTATTTTCTTTGTCAATGTTCTTTAGACATGCAGTTGTACAGCAGCAACCATGCTGCTGTGCAAAGTGGCTGAAAGTAAAGAAAATAATAAGGCTGTGCCATTGTCAACACTGGCCACGTCATAGCGCTATTATTTTCTTTCCTTTAAGCCATGCGGCACAGCAGCCCACTCTGCTGTGCAACATTATCTAAAAATACATTGGCAAAGCCAATAGTTCTCACATAGGAGAAACCTATTGACTTTGCCAATGCTTGCTAAGTGATGTTGCTGTACATCAGGGAAATTAAAAACTAAAAATGGAGTATCCTGCACGCTTTAAAAAAAAAAAAATCTGCCTTTTTACTGAGCCCTGTAGTTTTGGGACATAAGTTTTACTTGCTCGGGAATGGTTTGTAAGTGAGGTGTCATGATTACAGCTGCACACAAAATACATTACGTTACTTTCTGTGTTGCACAGTGACACAAACATCTTAAAAGACTGGTTGCTTCACATAATTCCTTCATGTACATTTTTCCTTGACAGTATGATTGAAATTTAAACTCCTGTTATTTAGGTTTCTGCACATCCATTCTCATTATCAAATGTTTGCTGCTTTATGGCAGGAATCTGTGCCTTTCAAAAATGTTTCACAACGTCAAAATATTTCAGGGCAGTATGACTTATTAAATGATAAGCTATCATATACGAGCAAATTGCCTAACTCTGCCCACATATTAACACCTCCAAAAGTTTGAGATCATGCCCTTACTTTGTTCATGTCACGAGACGTACACTTTACATACCTCATACATAATCTCAATCATTCACTAACTTTTACCATACTCAGTCACCAGGACACTGTGACAATCATTTAAACATGTGTCCACTAATTCACACTTTCTCAAATACTTACTCAGATACCCACTCCGATATTCTCTTACATACTGAATGGCTTCAACACTTATATACTTAGTTAAGTATTCATTCACACTGGCACTCAATAATACTGTCACCAGAACACTTATTTTGCTCTCTCACCATCAGACACTCACTCTCTCATTCGGTCCTCACACAGTCACTTACATATTAACTCACACACCATTTTAATAGTACATCTGCTGTATGGTTGAAATGTAAGTTCCTAAATAAACAGAGCTTTTGATTGTAGTAACTGTATTTTATTGGTCAGGCTAAAAGAAAAAGCATTTCAAGATGGCCAGCATCTTGGATTATATTATCTTAACCATTCTAAAACCTATTTCAAGATGGCCTCCTGTGTGTGTGCAAGCATGGCAACCATCTGGGAAAGTAAAAACACTGGCAAAGCCACTAAGCTTAAGCCCAGGTGTGACAGGCAAGACCTATTGGCTTTGCCAATGCTTGTTTTTATGGAATTCAAAATCCTTCCGAGGAGAAGGTTGAGGGCCATATTAGAGGAAAACCTCTCAAAACTGGATAGCTGCTGGAAGAAGTCCAGCTTAAGCCGTTGGTTTAGGTGGGAAAAGCTCAGAGAGGGAACATTTGAATTTCATGGCTACTGAAGTCCTCTCATCGGGCTGATAGCTTTCGCACCTTCCCCCGGTCAAGATATGTACCTTTTAATCTTTGTTTTTGGAGCTCAAAATCTTCCAGCAGGGCAAACCTCGAAATTGGATACTTTTGCCGCAAGGTCCTGATGAAGCTCCGGAGGTCTTGGAAGTTCAAAACGTTTCAGACTTTTTGGGGCAGGTTCTCCTAACCACTTCTAGGGCTCCCAGGGTTTTAGGGACAGCAATTAGGGGCCAGGATAGATTCCAGCTGAGACCACAAGCAAGGCCCAGTCAGGTCCAATTGTAACTGGTTAACTGTTCACTCCAGGAAAAAGGCCACTTACAGCTTTTTATGTCCCTGCAGGCACACAGGAGGTCACTTGGAGTCTACTTCTTAGTTCTGGGTAAACAGGGGAGCAGGCCAAGCCTTTAAGGTATCCCCACAGCTTACAGACAGCACATCCAGTCCTCTTCTGTTCTGCCACAGGCCCAGAAAGTGTTCTAAGAGCTGAGATTAGGTGCTTCTTTTGTTCAATTCACTAGCCAATCGGTGGGGTAACTCCTGGACACTCCTTGGCCAGTGGGAAAAAATTCCCAAGGGAATACCTTTACACTTTTGAATTTTATTAACTGTTCGATTAATTAAAACCATTAAAGTAAAAATAAAAACGCTTAATTGTGCTTGACAGTTCTTCCCACCTGCCCCCTGCACCCTCCCCACCATCCATGTCCTGGCTGTGTGGTCAGCCGTATGCCCTTAGACACGTTGTACAGTCCCCAGTGTTATTCGAAATTCATTTTTGATTAAAAACACATTATTAGAACATTTAAAAAATACTCGAACTTGATAATTCTGATTAAAAGGGCGGCACTCCTCAGTGCCTGTCGGGGACCAGCCTGCTTGCTTCAGCAGGATTTGGCGTGTCAGTTACAGGAGCAGGATTGCATTCCTGTGAATCCTTTAAGGCAACCCTGATCAGGTGCGTGAATTTCCCCAGTCTTGCTAAAGTCATTGTCTTTAATTTGGGAAAGCATAAGGCTGAAGCTTCTCTGTTGGTCTTTGCTCTATTGGCAATACAGATCGGACGAAGGAGGCGCAGACGTTCAGTATTCAGTTTGGGGCAGCAGCACAGGAGGTGCAGCCAGGATTCCTTCGGGAAGGAGCGCAGCCTACATTCTGTATTTTCCCCCTTGCGTGCCCATGCTGGATTAAAATCAGCGATACATAACATTGTAAGTCTCATAAAAAGTATTTTACTTCGGGCTTGCGGTGTCAGGGCCTCGCTTAGGTAGGGTTAGGCTTTTCCCGGCATGTATGATTTATTCAGTGGCTCTAGGTTAGAACTTGAACGGAGGGCCTTAATGTCTTGAGCAAAGGATGTTTCACAAACTTGTTCATTTATTGCTTTTTTCCAGGCATTGATTGGAATTTCCAAAAGCCGTAGGCTTGCTGCCTCTGTCTTCAGTGTGTTAATAGCGCTGCCAAGGCTGGCATGCCAGACTGAGCCCGCCTCCTCAAAGGTGGATCTCAGTTGATATCTTACGGAATCTGCTGGAGCCCTCAAGATCCTTAGGTATAGCTTTATACGGTCCCCCTGACACGTCAGATCCGGCCTCGCGAGGCCAAGCTCCGATCTCAGCCTGGATTTCCTGGCTGTCCTCGAGATAAGGAGCCCTGAACTGTATGCTTTGGCTTGGGCTAAATTTAAAAAGACATCCAACGACCCAGGAAAGGCCAAGTGGCCGTAACTGATAGCTGGAAGCAGTTTTGTTTTTAGAACAGTCAGAACTGGTCCAGCTGAAGGACTTAGCAGATGTTGGCTCAGTTGTTTTAGCAGGTGCGTGCTATTGTTGGCCTTGGAGGTCAGATGTTTCAAATGAATGTTCGCCTTGGCCCGTTCTGTGAGCCAGACCCGAAGATAGTTGTCGGAAGCCACTGTGCCAATTTGCAAATCGCCCAGGAGCCATTGTGCTTTCCTTTTAAGTTGGTAACTCCCGAAGATGATTACCTTGGTCTTCCCCTGGTTGACTGTCAGGAAGTTATCCTTATTAAAGCGATCCAATGCATGTAGGGCTCTCTGTAGGCCCACTTTGGTGTGATCCATTATTGCTGTATCATCAGCATATTGTAGTACCAGCAGTCTCACACTTCCCAGCCTAGGAGCTACTAGATTGGCGCCTTGCAGAGCAGCCCCCAGGTCTGCGGTGTGCAAATTGAAGAGAATGGGCACCAACACACAGCCCTGTTTGAGCCCATTGTTTGTGGCAATTTTGGGGGTCACTGTATAGGTGCTTGTTTTAACCCGCACCCAGGTATCCTCATATAAGGATCTAATTGTGATCAGGAGTTTAGGTGGAATTCCCCAGTTGTCTTATTTCCATCATAGCCTTCTGCGATCAACTTTGTCGAAAGCTGTGCTGTAATCGATGAAACAGCAAAACAATGGAGGACTTTTCTTCTTCACCGCCTGGGTTGATACACTTTTATATCACATCCTGTTTGCCTAACTGCAAAAATATTTCACAGTGCACCATTGTCAGTAAAATAGAACATGACAAAACCTTTCTGACCCTGGAGGGAGATTGTGGCACTCCTAGAGGTGTGTTTAAGCTAATGAGTGTCCCCTTCCACTCAACCACTCCAAACTGGTTCTGGGGCTAGCTCCCTCCTCCACTGAAACTAAAGCCAGGAGTCTAAAGCATATTTTGAGAACAAAAGACCCCTCTGCTCCAGGCTTCCCTTATTACTAAAATATAAAAGTACAGGTTTCCCCCATCACTTTCAAATTAGTTGAGTCCCTGGACACTCTTTTTTTTCATAATCACATTTTATACCATCGAAAAACATCCTCAAAAACCCATGCATGCAATCAGGTAGTCAAGGCAAAGGAGATAAGAAAGGAATGGGAGATGTATATGGCTCCGTTAGGGTATCAATATGGCATAGTTGGCCCACCAGCTTCCCCAGATCTTCTCATGCTTGTACGGGCACCCTCGTGCCTTGCATACCGATTCCTTCTGCGATGGGGCCCGGGTGAATTTCCAGTTCATGTCAATATATGGCTTGGCCATGGTGACTCTGAAACCCACCAATACACGTTCACTCCTGAGATCACCCACAATTTCTATGTTTTCCAACAGTGCAATTCGTGGGTAGCAGTCAATTGGGTGCCTAAGTATTGTAGCTAGGGTAGAGAAGATTTCCCTCCAATTCCGCGCAATTATGGGGCATTCCCAAACTATATAAAAGAAACCACAGTTCTCGTCTGTGCAGCCGGGGCCGGAATCCTGCGTGTGTCCCTCCATTATTGCAAGGTGTTGAGGGGTGGTGAAGGCCATGTAAAAGTATTTCAGTGCTATAAGGTGAAGGCGGGAGGAGATGACTAGCTCTCTTGGGGCCATTTTCACGTCCCTCCAGTTGATCTCATCCACACGGCCTACATAAACCTCCCACTTCTAATGGAGAGTTCGTAGGGGATCCGGGTCACTCAACATGAGGGATTTGAAGATTGCTGTTATGGCTCCCTGGCCTAGTGGACCAAAGGTGATCTTAGGTTCTAAGAGATTATGTTCCGGGAGGTCTGCTAGCATCTGGCGATGGGACATTAATGCGTGTCGAAACTGGAGATTTTTATAGAATTGAGAATTGTGGAGCGAGAAATCATCCTGCAAAGTAAATGCTTTCATATGCAAAATCGACCACATGTCTCCAAATTTTGTGATGCCGATAAGGTCACATCGGCTGTTTCCTTCCAATAGTGTAGCATTCTTAAGCCGTGTGTCCTGCCATAAGGGAGCTTCCTGTGTGGGTCTGCAGTCCCATCCAGACCGCCAAAGGACTGCCCGCCAGCACAGTAAGTGGATCCTCCTCACTTCCAGAATCAAGCTTGCAATGGGAATCCTATTTACCAGTCCCACGATATTCTGGTGGCCAAGTATCGAGACCTCAAGATGGAATGCGGGGTCATTGTGATCCCCAAATAGCCAATTATTGATCACTTGAAGTTGTGTCGCCCAGTAGTAAAGGAGGGGGTCTGCTATGCCCATTCCACCATCATACGTGGACTGCACGCATTTCTGGAATGCAATCTTAAGGGTTTTATTCCCCCAGAGAAAGCCATGTATGCCAGCTGTGAACTGCTTGAACCAGGTTTGTGGAATAGTAAAGGGGAAATTTTGCACTATGTAAAGGAACCTGGGCAAGATCGTCGTTTTGAAAAGAGAGACACCCTAGGACGGTGAGGGGGTAGACTTGCCCATCTGTTCATGTCCTTTACTGCCCTTATTTGTAATGGAGGGAGATTGAGGCTCCATGCGAGTTCCGGCATTAAGGCTACGTGGACTCTGATGAATTGAAAGCTGAGGCGGCACACCGGGAGTCTGGACTGCCAGTTCGCCATTGACGTGTCACCCACAAGGGGGTCCGGGAGCGATTTAGTCCAGTTTACCCGAAACCTGGATGCCTCCTCAAACTGATGCTGTATGCGCAGTAAGCATGAGCCTGAGGTTGAGCCATAAATATTAGAACATCGTCAGCATAAAGTGAGATGTGGTCCTCAAAACCATCATGCTAACAGAACCCATGGAGCTGCACATCACAGCGTATTCATGCCGCCAATGGCAAAAGCAGGCAGCCCAGCCTAATTCCTCAGCCGATAGAGAAGATGGGTGAATGAATACCGTTAACCCGTACTTGGGCAGAGGAATGGGCATAGAGTAATATAACAAAGCAGAGAAAGCGTGGTCCGAAGCCTATTTTATTGAGTACTTGGAATAGGAACAACCAATTCAGAAAATCGAAGGCCTTCTCAGAGTCAAAGAGGAGTAGGGCTGCGGGGTCAGCGAGTGAATGACGATGTGCTAGTGGGATGTGGTCTCTGCGGACAGAGTGCCGGGTACTACGGTGAAGCATGAATCCACATTAGTCCGGGTTGATGAGCATAGTGAGCATTGGCAATAGTCTATTGGCTAATATTTTGGCACAGATCTTCATCTCAGAGTTGGACCAGAAAACAATCTAGAGAAACCCAAACTGCCTGAACAATGATTATAAGGTGCTCATGAAGTCACTGATGCTTTAAAACATCGCCATGCAAACATAAAAAGTTACCCCAACACGAATCAATCAAAAAGAGGTAAAAAAAAAATTTTTTTTTTATTATTTATACTATTTTATCAAAATTCAAGTAAATAGCAAGAAATTGAAAGACATTTCAATATGAACAAATATATACAGGGTCCCACATTCACACATTCAAAACACTAATACAGCCATACACATACACTCAACACACTCAAAAGGAATTTACAATTTATAATAAGGTCGTAACTCAAAATGGTTCACATTCATGATATAAGATAGAAAATAGGCATCAAACAGTCAATA
Source organism: Calotriton arnoldi (assembly GCA_963921515.1). Taxonomy (NCBI): domain Eukaryota; kingdom Metazoa; phylum Chordata; class Amphibia; order Caudata; family Salamandridae; genus Calotriton; species Calotriton arnoldi. The sequence goes on along the minus strand of CAWUFW010001850.1, from coordinate 1,671,348 downwards.
TTAGTTCATGTGTCGTCTTGTTATAGAAGGTGGAAATAAACGGAGGCACAAGGTTCTACAGCGTTTTGCTATTTACTTAAATTTTGATAAAATAGTATAAATAATAAAAAATATTTTTTTTTACCTCTTTTTGATTGATTCGTGTTGGGGTAACTTTTTCTGTTTGCATGGCGATGTTTTAAAGCATCAGTGACTTCATGAGCACCTTATAATCATTGTTCAGGCAGTTTGGGTTTCTCTAGATTGTTTTCTGGTTCCGTCCCCTGTTCCCTCTGCCTGCTATCCGCCTTCAGGGGCCCCCTTCTGTAGTAGTGGTTGTTCATCTCAGAGTTGATCAATGAGATCGAGAGATTAGATGTGCAGCTCTCTGGGGGCTTCCCAGCCTTGTGAATTACCGCAATGGTGGCTAGGTCGAGTTCTGGGGAAGATTGTTTCACTGCAGCTGCTTCAGTATATAATTTAAGAAGGTGGTGGGCAAGCAAGGTCCTGAATTTGGAATAGTATTCAGCCGGAAGCCATCTGGACTTGGTGTCTTGCCTGAGGGCATCTCCGCGATTGCTCCCTCTACCTTGCCTAGGGTTATCGGTTGATCGAGCATTTCTTGATCAGCTTCTGGGAGGGTGGCCAGGGAAAGTCTGCAATGAGTGTGTGTGTGGTCTTGCGTTGGGTACGCAAAAAACACATGTACAGGTTGCTGTATTAGGAGGCAAACACCACTGCTACTTCCTTGGAAGTATCTAGCAGGATACCTCGATGGTTGCGGGCCCGTGGGATCAGCATCATGGCTGTGTCTTGAGTCACTTGCCAGTGCAACAATTTTCCAGTTTTATCTCCCCACTCGTAGACTCAGGCCTGCGAGGCAATCCAACACTCTTTGGCCACTTCAATGCAGAGTTGGCGTAGGGAGGTCTTATGTGCTAAGAGGCTACGTTTCATTTGTTCATCAGTTTGGTGCCAGTATTTCGTCTCCAATTAGAGGAGGGTTGTCTCTAGATCCGTGATTTTCTGGAGCCTGTCTCTGGCGTGGTTCCTGGACACTCTTAAAGTGCCCTGCTTAGGTTAAACTGGGTCACCTTCCTCTCCCAAATTAAATTGCCAGGCCCAATCTATACTCTCTGATCTGAGAGCAGTATTTCACACCTCATCAATGCAGCACCAAAAGGCTAGCTGCAGGCAGACTAATGCTAATTAACCTGGGTTCACTGACAAAATATCGCCTATGAAAATATCCCCACACCAAAATATCGTGACCAAAATATCTATGTCAAAAATATCGTCATCTTATTCTTATAATGGTAAGTACAAAAATATCAGACAAAATAATATCATTGTCATTAATATCTTTGTATTAAATATCCGTTTTTAAATATATATTAATTTCAATATTAAAAATTAAATATTTTTTAATAGTAACATTAATTAAAAAGAAATATTTCAACAAATAAACTTTTCAAAAAGTTAGACACATATATATTAATATATATATATATATTTACATATATCTAGTTAAAAAAATATTAAACTAATAATTTTAATTTATATTATAATTTCAGAATCCAGGATATATATATATATATATATATATATATCCAATGCAGAGTTCCAATAATAACGCGCTCTCAGGACAAAGACTCAGAAACTCCAATCAAAGACAAGGGGGTTTATTAACCTTCATAAACCCTCCATGACGCGTTTCGACCCAAGGTGGTCTTGATCACACAGACGGAGTTACAAAATGCACTTCCTTACATACACTTCCTTAATTGACATCAACATAGGACTCATCGTCAAACACCATGTAAATATGGCCGCCATGTGGATAGAGCAACAAAAATATGTAACTGTGATGACAAAGTGGTAAAAACGTATAACATAGTAATGTAGACAGTCAAATAATTGCTATTGCAGTGAAAGGAAATAAACGTTGTCTAATACATTACACACTAAGGGTCCGATTCCGATCTCGGCCAGTAGGGCTCCGAATCGGATTCGGCTTAACCGGATCCGATTCGGAGCCCTATTGCCCGACCGATTCGTACGCGCGTCCGGGCGAGCGAGTACGATGCGAAATCGCCGACCGACTCGTCCGGGCGTCCCGACCGCTCCGACCGACCGACTCGTTCCCGGGTCTAACCGCACCGACCGACTCGCTCGGACTCGACTCGCACCGCACAATGGAGACGTTTCCCGGCCGGGTAAGTACGATGCGCGCCGCGAGCAGTCCGACCGAGCCGCACACTCCGGCTCGAAAGAGCAGTCGGAGCCGTACTTTGGGGGTCCGTGTCGGACCCCCCTGTACACGTAGCCGCGCGAGTCACACACAGGGGGGACCCATGGGTCCCCCCTACCTGTGCGTGTACGGCGCGAGTCGCTTCGCCGCGTACACGCTGTAGGGGGCGCCCTTGTCCGCCTCGCACCCATTGAGTCAATGGGAGCCCGCGTACGCGTTGTACGACAGGCTCCCATTGACTTCAATGGGAGTCCGACCGACTCGAGTCCGATGGCATTCGTGCGCATCGTACTCGTTCGGTCGGGCTGCACGGGTACGATTCGGTCGGAAATCTCTCCGGGTCCGGCTCGGTCGGAGAGATTTCCAGCCCGAATCGGAATCGGCCCCTCTGTGTTGTTTACCAAGGATACCTTAGTGGCAGTTACATCTCGGAAATGCTGTAATACATGCTGTAATAAATGTAAGAATCCAATTGATTGACGGACTCCCTACTGAGTTGAGTGCTAAGTTGCAGCTCCTACTTTCACGTTGTTGATGCAAATGACATCTTAAAAACATAAAGCTCCCGTACAAGCGAGAGTGAGCGGGCAGCTGCCCCGGTCTTAGATGTGCTCACCTAATGCATTCTGGTCTGTGTAGTCTTGAATGCCTGAGGGGAAATTATTCACGCGAATCCACCTGTGGCGTGTGTGCGTGGGTAAGTGCCCGGTGGTGTTGTGTGCCTCTCGGTTCAGAGATCAAGAAATCAATGTTAAAACTAGTGTCATGTGCCTCAACTAAAATAGTCTTGCGGCATGCAGAAGGCACATCGGTATTCTAGCCTAACTCGTGTTGCCCTCTGGTGTGCGTGATCTAATGGGCAGAAGTCTGAAGGGTATCATACTTCAAAGGCTAAGAGTGGTATCCCCGCCGTATGTGATACCAGCTCACGCCCAACAATCTGTCAAGGAACGGCAGTATGTACAGCATTGGTTTTCCCCAACAGGCAGTAGATCAGTGTAAGGAGCACTAGTGGCTAATCCAACGTTCTGTCATGGAACGGCTATAGTTTAAAAAAAAAAATATTTCTTTATTGGTTTCAGCAAACATAATAACAACCAACAGATGCAAGACTGATACAGAGTGCCAATATGGAACCCGACCCCTCTCCCCCCCAGGCAGAACGAAATTCAAATCATGGCACATTGAAAAAACAAACCTGTGCATCTTCAGACATGAAGGTACAAAGCAACAAAAAGTGAAGGCAGTAACTGAGCTCTTGCAGTGAAGCCTCCAGTACTAACAAATAAGTAGGGCATATAACACCTCAGGCTACACGGATAAAGCATCAAAACATAAACAGTGGGTGCGATTCCAGAAGAGAGCCATTATGACGGATATATGAGGGATACACACATTTCCATAAATTACATCAAATCGGGGCGGGATAGCAGGTATGCTGTAATCAGGGCCCAGAAATCTTTGGGGCGAGAAGATTCTGGTAACTCCTCTTCATAGATCAGCAACTGATCCCTACAATAGAGTAGGTCCCGGAGCCACTTTTTCACCGTTGGAGTGGTCCTAGCGCCCCAGCATAGTGCGACCGCTCTCTTTGCAATCAAAGTGGATATTGCAACTAGGCGTCTGTTGCAAGGTTTAAGGCGTTTAACATACCCAAGAAGGCAGATCTCAGGAGTGCAATGCACGGGCTCTAGTACAATATCAGTAAGCATCCGCACCACATCAGTCCAGAAGGCAAACACCCCCGCACACAACCATGCCACATGTAAAAAATCTGCATCAGCCATCCCACATCGCACGCAGTTAGCGGATTCCCGTAGACCATACCTATGGAGTTGTAAGGGGGTATAATATAATTGATGTAAAAATTTGAAGTGAATTATTCTGAGATTACAATTCGCTGTGAGACGCCCAGTGAGCTCGCAACATGCCTTCCAAACGTCCGGTGCGAGGGTAATCCCTATCGCTGCCTGCCATCTGAGCCAGGAGGGATGGTCACCCTGCTCCCTCTCACGCAAAGAAGCGTTATAAAGCCTAGTAATTAAGCCCTTACGTCCCTCTCCCGCCAGCATCACCTGCAATGCCCGTAGAGTAGTAGGTTCCCCCGGAAACTCCGGATAGATGGCTTTGATAGCCTGCCGAACTCGGACATAAGTAAAGCCAAACATAAAACCACGATCAGTTCCATTTTGTACCTCTTGTAGAGTCCCGAATTGACCATGCGTGTACAAATCTCCCATCCGAGAGATACCAGCCGTGGCCAACTCATGCAGGGCTGGCTTCTCACGTGCCGCAGAGATGTCAGGGTGGGAGGCCAAAGGCAACAACGGGGCATATAGATAGGATAGTTGAGCCCTTTTCGCAAGCATTCACCAAGCCCATGCCGTGCACTGGACCGGATTTATCTCATTCCGTGGGCCGCCTGAGCCACCAGACAAGATTGCCGCCTGTAGTGGCATCGGAAGAACAGCATCTGATTCGATAGCTACGTGGGGTTGAAATCGCTGGGGGAAATGCCAATAATGCGCAAATTGCGCTTGCACGCACAGGTAGTACAGTCTAAGGTCGGGGGCCTCAAACCCGCCCCGATCAAAAGGCTGAACCAAGAGATCCCATCTGCATCTAGGCTTCTTCACGCCCCATACAAATGTCAGCAGCGCCGATTGAAGCGATTTAAACAGCGCCACATTTAGTCGTATGGGAATATTAACAAAAAAATAGAGCAGTTTGGGGAGGAAGGCCATTTTGACAACTGCTATCCGATCTGCAAGCGACAGGGGCAGGTGCGCCCACCGCTCCGCCATGTCAGTGATACGCATGATAGTCCGGCCATAATTCTCAGATACCACCCTATCCGGGTCCCTGTGCAGCCACACCCCCAGATATTTCATGGGTTCTGCCGTCCAAGTTAATGGAAAATCCAATTCAACCTCCTTTGTATGCGCCGTCAGTGGAAACACCCCCGCTTTTGCCCAATTGATCCCGAGACCAGAGAACCTCTCGAATCTCACATATTCCCGAAGCAATGCAGGTAAGAATGTGGCGGGTTCTCGGACATATAACAACATATCATCCACATAGAGGGAGACAACAAGAGGTCTCTGCCGGCACCGCAAGGCAGCGTTTGCATGCTTTTGACGGAGCTTGCAAGCCAGGGGCTCCAATGCCATCGAGAAGAGCATTGGCGACAGGGGGCAGCCCTGCCGTGTGCCTCTTTCAATAGGAAACGCCAAGGACACCCAACCATTAACACGCACCCGAGCGACTGGGTTGTCATAAAGTACTCGAAGCCACTGCAGAAAAAAAGGAGGGGAGCCCATTCTGGTCAAAACAGTAAACATATAGGGCCATTGGAGGGAATCGAAGGCTTTTGCCGCATCCAACAGTACTGCAACTGCTTGGAAGTCTGGGTCAAAATAGTATAAGGTGGAAAAAACAGTGCGCAAGTTGTGAGTCGTAGAGCGAGCAGTGACAAACCCAGATTGGTCAGGAAGGACCAGAAGGGGGACCAACGGCTGTATTCTGGTGGCGATCATTTTGGCCAGGATCTTCGCATCAATATTAATGATCGAAAGAGGCCGAAAGGAGTCGCACATATTCGGAGACTTATCCGGTTTTAAGAGAGTCACGATTAGAGCCTCCCTGAGAGAGGGCGGAAGCTCACCCTTCTTGTAGGCTTCCGCATAGACATCCAGAAGCCTGGGGGCAAGATCCGACACGTAGGCCTTATAAAATTCGCTGGGCAACCCATCCATCCCCGCAGCCTTACAGGTCGGCAAGGACATTATAGCCAGTTTAACATCCTCCACATCAAATGGCAGCATAAGGTATTCACGATGTGAATTAGAAAGCCACACTAGCGCCACGTCGTCAAGATATGCGTCGATCTCCTCAGACGACGGGGAGCACCTAGAGGCGTAGAGCCGAGTGTAAAATTGGAGGACAGCATCACAAATCTCTGGAGTCGAATAGTGTGCAACCCCATTCTCATCCAACATTTCCGTTATACATTCCTGACTGCGCGGCGCCGCCAGTTTTTGGGCCAACGAGCGACCGGGACGGCCTCCCTCCCCGTAGTATTGAGCTGTGCGGCGGCGAGAGCAATGCAATAGTTCCTGATCTACTGTTTCGTTATGTTCCGTAACCAACACACGTATTTAGGCCAATTTCGCTGGGGAGGGATTAGTCTCGTAATCTCATTCAAGTGCGGAGATATCGGATGCCAGCTTTTGAAACCTACAGCGGATATCCCGTAACACTCCAGATTGGGCACTGATGCAAGTCCCCCGGATTGTCACCTTAAAAGCCTCCCAAAGAACTCCCGCACTATCCACCGACCCCTCGTTTTCTTTTGATCGCCTCCGCAATTGTCTGTCGGAATACTGAATCGGTTAACTCAGTTGGTTGTAATCGCCACGCGAAGGGTGGTCGTTCACAAGTGGGAACCTGTAATTCAAGGACTACAGGTGAATGGTCAGATAGTGTGCGAGCCTCATGCCTCACCCCCACTGCCCATGTGCAAACCACCTCCGAAACAAGCCAGAAATCTATGCGAGACCACGAACCATGTACAGAAGATACAAATGTGCTCTCCCGACCAGCGGGATGCCGAAGGCGCCAGACATCGTGTAAATGGCCCACTTCCAGCAACCCTAGTAGTACCTCCACAGCTTGTTTAGGTCGCACCCCGACACTCCCAACTCTGTCCAGGGTAGCATCCAGACAAACATTAAAGTCCCCTCCCCAGATAATTGCGGCTGGTGGGAAAGCAGAAATTCTGCGCCACACATCTGAAAAAAAGGAAGGATCATCCGTGTTGGGACCATAAACATTCACCAACAACACACTCATGCCGCCCAACTGCCCATGCACTATTGCTACTCGTCCATGCTCATCCATGTCAGAGCGACCCACAGTAAACGGAACACCTTTCTTCACCAAGGTTAACACACCCCTAGAATAAGTAGAGTATGATGACGCGACTCTCACACTCGCCCAGCGCGCACCCACTCTTTGTGCCGAGTCTCTAGTAAGGTGAGTCTCCTGCAGCAAGGCTACCTGCACCCCCAGTCTATCCAAATATGCGAACACTGATCTAATCTTTTTCGGAGTGTTGAGCCCACGCACGTTCCAGGTGATGAGTTTAACGTTGCCACTCATGGTGACAAGCCAACACTAACAGGACTCATGTACAGGAGTGCAGACCATGCATGTCTAAAGTACCATAACATTGCTAAACAAAGGATACATTGCACAACCACATTGTCGTTCCGCCTTCCCCTGAAACAAACCCCAAACCCCCCTCCCACTTCAGCATTCCCCAACTTGCCAAAGCCATCCAATGTGAAGCCCCCACCCCCCAACTTACCCGTAAACTAGCAATTCGCATTCGGGGTATACCCAATGGAGGGGTGCAGAGTGCTACTATCCTCCCACATAGTGGGTGGTGGCCGAGCAGGTCTACAGCAGCGCCAGGTATATCAACTTCAGTCACTTAGCATGCAATGTAGCAAATTACGATATCTGTAAGAACTGTGAGACACCTCGAGCAAAAGACTCCCCAACACGACATGTCTTTACACTGAAAGAATACATATTGGAGAGGACGATCAAATAAAGATAAAAAGTGATACACAAACGATCTGAGAACAACAATAGAGAAATAAGCCAGCAAGTCATCTTCGGCTCGGGCCACATCGAACATGTGTTTACAATGCAACAGGGGCACCACGTGGTCTAGAGCCGCTGGGGCACAAAAACACGAAAGAGAATAGGTATCAGGAGTGGCCCTGGGGAGCACCCGCGGTCATATTACGGAGCAGGGCATCTCAACTCTCTATTGCTCATCATCGTCAGGTGCAGTGCTCGCTTCCTGTCTCCTACGCTTCAACTGTTTAGCGTGCTCCAGCGCAGCTTTAGGATTTGAAAAGATTTTGGAATCACCCTCCGGGCCCACACGCAGGCGGGCAGGATAGAGCATGGCGTATGGGACCCCTTCATTTTGCAGAAATTTTTTAACACTGCCAAATTCACGCCTGGCTGCCTGTACAGCCACAGTGAAGTCCGGGAAAAATGCCAGTGCGTTGCCCTGGTGGACTATATTGCCCTTCTCCCTTGCCAGCCGTAGAATAGTGTCTCGGTCCCTGTAGTTCAGAAGACGAGCTATGATAGGGCGAGGAGGAGCTCCCGGGATAGGTTTGGCAGCAAGGGAGCGGTGGGCACATTCGACAATGAACACTGCAGATAGCTGAGCAGTGCCAAAAATGTCTTTAATGAGGTTTTCTATGAAAGTCTCCATTTTACCCACGTTCGTAGATTCCGGCAGGCCAGTAAGTCTAATGTTATTGCGCCGGGACCGCGCCTCTAAATCTTCATTCTTGGCCTGGATAAGGGCCAGGACTTTCTCCATGTTGAGTGTCTTTTCCGTGACCTCGCTGAGGCCATCCTCCGCCGTAGAAACTCGCTGCTCCACCTCCCCCATACGAGCATTTTGTTTTTCCAGCTGCGACGACATATGTTCAAGCCGGTGGTTCACCGCTGCCATCGTGCCCTCTATGGACTGAAGACTACGTTGCATGGCCAGCAGCGTGGTTTCAAGAGTGGTGGGATTGTCGGCCTGAGTATCCGCCTCCGAGTCGGACGCCGCTTTCTGCAAAGTTTTCGATGATTTGCGCGCCTTGAAAGTGAGGCGAGGTTGTGTTTTGTCAGTTCTCCCCATTTCAGCCACCTCTGAAAGCGTTCCTGGGACCAAAGAATGACCGGGGATGGCAGAATATTTGGTGTCAGTGAGGGTGAGTAGTTCCCGGGGACCTGCAGCAGGCCGCAGAGTCAGTCAGGGCACTGCCACACCACCTAGCCCGTGCAACTCACCCGAGAAGGCGTTTTAGGAAAAGCAACCCCTCACCCACGCCGCCAGCACGTGGTACGGGCCCAAGAATATAGAACCTCTCCAAGACACAGTGGGACCCAATCCTGGGTGCGCCCGCCACTCCGGGATCAACCAGTCCACAACCCCCAAGGGACTAGTAGCAATAGCGGCTATCCAAGTGCAGTCAGATACTTTCAGTAGCAGGAGGTACTCCCACGGTGCAGCCGCAGATTCAGCAAACAACACGGGCCACGTCGACACAGAATGCGCCGTCCTCCAATTAACCACAGCAATCCACCGCTAATGGTCAGCCAAGAGAAATGGTGCGCACCCAGACAAGTCCCCCCACCATCGATAGCTAAGGTCCCTCTGGTGTCAATCCCAAGGGATGAGGGTGAGCCGCTCACAAACACAAGTCCAGCGGCAGGTACCCCTCCGTAGGCGGCCAATCGTGAGTCAAAGGGGAGCAAGAGAAACACCAGGGAGTCACATAAGTAGAGAACCAGCTCTCAACAGCGGGTCTTAGGCAGGAGGCCACTCAGCCATGGGGAGTTCGCCTGCAGGGCCTGCAGGGCACAGAGCCACACGATCCCTGCAACGCCGGTCCCAGCTCCGTTGACGAGCGCCCCTCGCGACACAGCACCTCAAGAGAGATGTGAGGTCCAAGCCGCCGCTCCCTGCGCCATCCAGCCACCCGCCACAGCTCGCAGGCCGTGCCCGTTCCCGGCCTGCGCCCGCCTCCACAGCCACAAGCCCGGGTCAAGGCGCACCCCACTCACCGCAGCCAGAGCCAGCAGGCGTAGACAGCTCCGGTATCCCCCGCAGGCAAGAGATGCAGCCGGGGCTCCACGATCTGCAGTCAGCAGGTCCGCTCTGTCACTAGGCCCCGCAGCGCCAGCCGGCGCGCGGCCTCCGCAATGTCCAGCAGGCGCTCCCCAGTCCGCCACCGGTGTGCAGCCCGTCTCACCCCAGTGAACGGCCTCGGCGGCCGTAAGGCAGCAGCCGCTCCGAGCACTCAGCACTTCGCAGCGGCTCCAGTCGTATAGGGCGAAGATCACTGCCAGAGCCCCGCAGCGGCCGCCATTTTCTCCCGAGGCGCCGTCAGGATGAAGTAGAGCAGATAAACACTCGTGCGTTGGGTTTCAGCTGCCCCGACCCCGTGCAATACAAGCCTGTGGGTCTCACAGCGCAGACAATTGTTTTAGCGACTCAGATGCAGCAACTTTAAGGCAGTTAATGGTCGGATTGTTGCTCGGCCGGGCAGAGCCTCATTAGCGCGCGGCCATCTTGCCGTGCGCCCTCTAGCGACCCCATGGAACGGCTATAGTTAACCCCAACAGGCAGTTGATCAGTGTAAGGAGCACTAGTGGCTAATCCATACAAAGACAACACAGTAGGTTAGTCCTAAAAACAAAATCTGTCCTGTGTCTAATGATCAGATGATGCATGTTGTAAGGTGCGGGAGCAAAGGGAAATGTAAGGACAAAGTGCATTACATGATGTATCATACACCCCACTTCTAACCTCATAATAGTGCACAAAAATACAATAATAAAGAAGTCTACAATAGTTAAAATGCGTGAAGTTATCTTATCTGGGAGATGCGATGCAACACAAGGATGTCGCGAAGAAAAGGGTAGGGATCCCGTAGTCTCTGGTGCATAATTGAGATCCCTTCCTTTCCTCCTGAAAGAGAATCAGAGAAAAGAAATGAGTCAGATGATCATCTCACTAGAGAAGAAGAAGGAGTAAGTTTAATTCTCTCCTCAAGGGTAAGACTCCTGAAAGAGAATCAGAGAAAAGAAATGAGTCAGATGATCATCTCACTAGAGAAGAAGAAGGAGCAAGTTTAATTCTCTCCTCAAGGGTAAGAAACCGATACCTGACAGGAAAGTATAGACTCGTCCACATGCAGGAGAGAAGAAAAAGTAGATGGAAATAGAGGAAAGATAAGAGCAAGAAAGTGATGAAATGAAAGGTATGGAGAAGATATTGGGAAAATATGAGGAGGATAAAACCAGAGTTCATAGGGAAAAATGAGATGAGAATTACAATTCAAAATGATTCGACAACATTTCTTAATACAAATTAATCCTATTAGGGTCAACATACACAGATTTTGAGTCATAAAAACTGCCCTACGGAGGGATGGTGACATAGCCGACCTCACATGTAGACAAAATGCAGACGTGAGAATACAGACACAAAATGCAGGCAAAACAGTCCAGGCAAGGAAAGGAAACAGTGCAAACTGGCCTATCCTGTAGATGTACAGCCATTTCTTCGTCCATGTTATGTCCCTTCGGGTACCGTGTGCCCAAGCCTATGATGTGCCTCGATTCACTTTGTCTAAGTTTCAGTATTCGGTTGCCACCCCTTCTGCTGTTAGTCACCTGCTCAATTGCATAGTACATCAATTTCGAACTGTCCGAGAAATGATGTGACTCGAAGTGTCTGGCAATCGGATACTGCTGGTCCTTATTAGTTATTGCTCTCATGTGTTCAAGGATTCTTTTTTTCGCCATGTGGGTTGTGCTGCCAACATTTTTTAAATCACAGGGACATTCTAGTACGTACACTACGAAGTTGGTACTGTATGTGAGGAATTGCTTAATCTGGATCCAACTGTTGGTACTGGAATTGAAAAATTATTTTTTCATCCTACTCCCTCCACACGCTTTACAGTGACCACAGGGAAAAAAAACCTGTAGATTAATTCCCCTGGTCTGCTCTGTATCCATGAAATCACTGTGTACTAAGAGATCTCTTAAGTTACGCCCCCTTCTGTAAGTGATACTAGGTCTGGCTGGGATGGTATTGCCTATAACTGGATCTTCTTTCAACATATCCCAGTTCCGTACAATGGTTTTCCGGACAGAATCCGAATTCCCATTGTATGTGAGTATCACCCTAGTCCCAGTATCCTTAGTAGTGTTGTACGAGTCCAGGTTGACTTTGTCTTCTAAGATCGTATTTCTCTCCATCCCTTTTATCCTCTCTGTGGCTCTTTTCAGAACCCATTTGGGATAGCCTCTCTCTTCAAATCTAGTTAGCATGACTTTCTGTTCAGTAATAAAGGAAGCGTCGGAGCTACAGTTGCTTTTTGCTCTGAGCAACTCCCCGTCTGGGATGCTCCACTTGAGATTGTCAGGATGACTACTCATGGCGTGGAGCAATGTGTTTCCAGCAGTGCTCTTCCTAAATAGACTAGTGTGTAGTTTGTTGTTGATGACCTCCACCCTAGTGTCCAGATATTCTACCTCCTTGTTGCTGATCACACAGGTGAGTTTCAGATTGACTGTATTGGAATTGAGTTTGTCCAAGAAGCTGAATGCTCCTTGTTCACTCCCTTTCCATACAATAAACAAGTCATCAATGTACCTGAGCCATATGATGACATTGGCCAGGTCATTGATTAGGTTGGTGTCCTTCCTAATTTCCTCCTCCCAAGACCCCATGAACAGGTTGGCAAAGCTAGGAGCAAAGCACGTGCCCATGGCGGTCCCGAGGATCTGTTTGTACATCTGGTCATTGAACAAGAAAAAGTTGTTACTCAAGCAGTATTTCATCATGTCGATAACCATCTGTGTATGCTCCAAATATCTGATAGATCTACGTGCAAGGAACTTGGCACATGCGGCCACTCCTTGTTCATGGTCAATGACTGTATAGAGGGAATTGACGTCCATGGTCATGAGGAAATAATCCTCATGCCAGTTCAGATTGCTGATTTTATTCAGGAAATCCTTCGTGTCCCTGACATATGAGGGTAGCGTGACTACAAAGTCTCTAAGAAAATGGTCTACATAGCGTGAAACGTTTTCCAGGGCACTGCCCTTGGAAGACACTATGGGTCTGCCAGGGGGGTTCTTTTTGTCCTTATGCACCTTCGGTAATAGGTACATCACAGGTACTAAGGGATGATCTTTTTTAAGAAAACAGTATTCCTCCCACTCTAAGAGGCCATTGTCTTTCCAATCTTCTAACATACCCCAGATATTCATGATACTGTGATTGTATTCCATCCTGTTGACTACCATGTATGAGCCCCTATCCTCAAGTTGTCTCATAGCTTCATTTACATACATGTCTTTGGATAAAATGACAATGTTACCCCCCTTGTCGGCAGGCCGTATGATCACATTATTGTCCCTCGCCAAGTTCTTCATCACTTCTTTCTGGGACAACGTTAGATTGTGTATAAAATTTCTCATTTTCTTGCTCCAGTTTTTTTGTCTATACTTCAGTAATTCCGTCCCCACCATCTCTTGAAAGGTGTCAATGTTATCATGGGGCATGTTGGGTAGGAAGGTAGATTTCGGCTTAAACTCTGTATCAGCCGTTTTGTCGTAAGAAATTTCTAATTCATCTAGTATCTGGCATACATTGGTGCTGGCATCTCCACCCCCTCTCTCCAATTCATGTAGTGCTACTAAGGTATCAATATCCCCTATGTTAAGATCACTACTTGTCATGGCATTGCTAGTTGTAGGTAGATCCTTGTTTCCAGCAGATTTCAATTTATGCCATTTTTTAAATTTCAACTTACGACAAAATTTAAAAAGGTCAATACGTGTGTCCACATAGTTCATAGGTTCCGCTGGACAGAAGGATAAACCTAGGCATAGTGTTCTTTTTTCCATATTGCTCATCTTTCTAGTGGATACATTTATGATAGTTTGATTTACCCAGACATCACTCATAGTTGTGTTGTTCTCCATCATTGTGTTGTCTTGGAGCGTGTTTTTCTTCCCATTTGCTCCGTATCGCTCCCTCTTTTTTCTCCTCTGTTTGAGCCTCTTCCTCCTCTTGATCTGGTACCCCTTGCTCTTCCTCGTCCTCTGCCCGTTGGTGTCCGTTCCTTGTAGTTGGGTTTCGGTGTTGTGCGAGTCGTCTGCCGGCCCCTTCGCAGGAGCCGGTACTCATCTAAAAAAAGTCTTGGGACGTGTGATGGGGTCCACATCTGGTGTAGAGCTCTCTGAGGTTCTTGATGTTGCTGAGAAGTCCGTATTCGTGTCGCTTGAACTTGCTAGTTCTTCTTCCTGTTCTTCTCGTGCTATTTGTATATTGGCCACTGTACCTTTGGTGTTCTCATACATATGGTCGTACTTTCGACAGTAGGTGAGTATTCTCCCTGACTCATAATCCCCACAGTCGCGATGTAATTTTCTCTGCTTCCTCGCCTTTATATCTTCTTCCACAATTTTGAGTCTTTTCTTCATCTCTTCCAAAAAATTGGTAATTGTCTCTTGTTCAGTACTTGTTGACAGTTCTTCCTTTATGCAACATATCTCTTTTTTGATGTTTTCCCTATCTGACCATGCATATTTAACAAGTATTTCAAGCATGGTTTTCGAACTGTTGGCCGAATTCGCTGCCCACTCCTCTAACATACGTGGGTCGGGGGATTCGTAAGAAGGAGTAATGTAAATCCTTAATCCCCTAGGGACCATCTTTTTGTCGATATAGTCTTGGAGGGAAATAGCTTCCCACCATTTCGACATCTCCTGTTTGTGTAACTTCTCATAATGTCTCAGTGCATCAGTGATAGTAGATTCTTTAGTTGTAACCACGGGTAGGTTACGTCCAATCCCTGGGGCGCGTGCAAACAGAGTTTGCGCTGCCTCTCTCCTCTCTCTGTCATCCTCCATGTTCTTAATTTGTCATCACTTCCGCAAGTCCCAAATATGATTGGAGTATGTCTTGAGTTTGTCCCCTCTGTCACAATACAGAGTTCCCCCTGCCGTAGGTGCCTGAATGTAGGTCCAGTCCATGAGCATGATCCTATATGATGCCCCAAAATTCACCACCTAGCCAACACTGGATAGTATCCGTGGGGGGGGGGGGTTTGTTGTAATTGGGAGGCCTGAACTGCCGGTATTTGTGGTAAATGCTGCCGCACGTGAAATGAGGGATGGTATCCAAAGCTCTAGTCACCTTGATATCGGGTGGCAGGACCCTCTCCTAGGTTACTGGTGGCAAAAACCAACCGGAGTGGCGATTTGCAATGTAACCCCTCGTGCTGCGCTGGCTGAAGCGTTAGCGTCCACGCGAGCCTATCCTTTCACGTTAGACTTCACCTCCCGTAACAACCCGTATTCGCTTACCTCTACGGTATATCACCGGTCCAGGATAGCGTAGAGGCCCAGTGCGGTGGTGATAGCTTCTGTTGTTTCCGCCACAGCAGTTCTCCTCCTCCATATAGATCGTACTGCTTCCAGGTACCTCTGGCCGGCGGTCGGTTTCTTCACTTGACATCCACGAAAAAAGACTCCTTCTGAAAACCAGAGCCCATGGGGGGTGGCGCGTTCGCTGGCAGAGAAGATCGGCAATTAAATCCAATGCAAAGTTCCAATAATAACGCGCTCTCAGGACAAAGACTCAGAAACACCAATCAAAGACAAGGGGGTTTATTAACCTTCATAAACCCTCCGTGACGCGTTTCGACCCAAGGTGGTCTTGATCACACAGACGGAGTTACAAAATGCACTTCCTTACATACACTTCCTTAATTGACATCAACATAGGACTCATCGTCAAACACCATGTAAATATGGCCGCCATGTGGATAGAGCAACAAAAATATGTAAATGTGATGACAAAGTGGTAAAAACGTATAACATAGTAATGTAGACAGTCAAATAATTGCTATTGCAGTGAAAGGAAATAAACGTTGTCTAATACATTACACCCTTAGGGGCCGATTCCGATCTCGGCCGGTAGGGCTCCGAATCGGATTCGGCTTAACCGGATCCGATTCGAAGCCCTATTGCCCGACCGATTCGTACGCGCGTCCGGGCGAGCGAGTACGATGCGAAATCGCCGACCGACTCGTCCGGGCGTCCCGACCGCTCCGACCGACTCGTTCCCGGGTCTAACCGCACCGACCGACTCGCTCGGACTCGACTCGCACCGCGCAATGGAGACGTTCCCCGGCCGGGTAAGTACGATGCGCGCCGCGAGCAGTCCGACCGAGCCGCGCACTCCGGCTCCAAAGAGCAGTCGGAGCCGTACTTTGGGAGTCCATGTCGGACCCCCCTGTACGCGTAGCCGCGCGAGTCGCACACAGGGGGACCCATGGGTCCCCCTAGCTGTGCGTGTACGGCGCGAGTCGCTTCGCCGCGTACACGCTGTAGGGGCGCCCTTGTCCACCTCGCACCCATTGAGTCAATGGGAGCCCGCGTACGCGTTGTACGACGGGCTCCCATTGACTTCAATGGGAGTCCGACCGACTCGAGTCCGATGGCATACGTGCGCATCGTACTCGTTCGAGTCGGGCTGCACGAGTCCGATTCGGTCGGAAATCTCTCCGGGTCCGGCTCGGTCGGAGAGATTTCCGGCCCGAATCGGAATCGGCCCCTTTGTGTTGTTTACCAAGGATACCTTAGTTCCAGTTACATCACGGAAATGCTGTAATACATGCTGTAATAAATGTAAGAATCCGATTGATTGACGGACTCCCTACTGAGTTGAGTGCTAAGTTGCAGCTCCTACTTTCGCGTTGTTGATGCAAATGACATCTTAAAAACATAAAGCTCCCGTACAAGCGAGAGTGAGCGGGCAGCTGCCCCGGTCTTAGATGTGCTCACCTAATGCATTCTGGTCTTTGTAGTCTTGAAGGCCTGAGGGGAAAGTATTCACGCAAATCCTCCTGTGGCGTGTGTGCGCGGGTAAGTGCCCGGTGGTGTTGTGTGCCTCTTGATTCAGAAATCAAGAAATCAATGTTAAAACTAGTGTCATGTGCCTCAACTAAAATAGTCATGCGGCATGCAGAAGGCACATCGGTATTCTAGCCTAACTCGTGTTGCCCTCTGGTGTGCGTGATCTAATGGGCAGAAGTCTGAAGGGTATCATACTTCAAAGGCTAAGAGTGGTATCCCCACCCTATGTGATACCAGCTCACGCCCAACAATCTGTCAAGGAACGGCTGTATGTACAGCATTGGTTTTCCCCAACAGGCAGTAGATCAGTGTAAAGAGCACTAGTGGCTAATCCAACGTTCTGTCATGGAACGGCTATAGTTAACCCCAAAAGGCAGTTGATCAGTGTAAGGAGAACTAGTGGCTAATCCATAGAAAGACAACACAGGAGGTTAGTCCTAAAAACAAAATCTGTCCTGTGCCTAATGATCAGATGATGCAAGTTGTAAGGTGCGGGAGCAAAGGGAAATGTAAGGACAAAGTGCATTACATGATGTATCATACACCCCACTTCTAACCTCATAATAGTGCACGAAAATACAATAATAAAGAAGTCTACATATATATATATATATATATATATATATATATATACACACCAATAACATAAAGGGCTTCATTTCAATGTCGGTCGGAAAGCCTCTGACAGCAGGTCGGAGGCTTTCCGACCGACATCCCCAGTTTGACTTCCGACCGCCTAATAACAATGTAGGAGGTCGGAAATCATTCCGGCTGGCTTCCGACGGGCTCAAGTAGCCCATCAGCCAGCTGTAAACCGCAACATAATCCCTACGGACGGCGTTTCCAACGTCGGGATTAGGATGTCAGTTTCAGACAGGCTTTTCACGTCGGGCTTTCTGACATGAAAAGCCTGTCAGAAAGCGACTTTGGGGGCTCCTAGCTGGGCCCCTTCTCCCTGCAGCCTCCTGTTTGGGGCCGAGGGGGCACCTATGGTGTCCCCCTGTAAATCCCTGCACCGTGTGACAGGCACCGTGAGGTGCTTGCCACACAGTGCAGGGATTTACACAAACTCCCATTTCTCTATGGGAGCTTGTGCTGTGGGCGGAAACCGCCCGCAGCAAAAGCTCCCATAGAGAAATGGGAGTTTGCGACCGCACCATGTGCAGTCGCATCCTAATACGGTGGTCGGAACCGCCGGCCTACGGTCGGTCGGTTGGTTCCTACACCAAAACGGTGTCGGCACTCTAATTAGGGGCAAAATATATATTTTTTTAAACTATTTTAAATAAAATAAAAGCCTGGCAACATAAATTTCTTAACAATATTTTACACATTAAAAACATTAATATTTATAAATGTTATAAATATAATTTTAAACAAGCAGAAACATCATAATATAGAGTGTAACAACATACAATAAATTATATAATTATACATTTAATAAATATACTATTCCCACTACAATTTATACAAAAGTAAGCAAATTCTTCTACTAAAGATGTATAAACTTTACTACTCCCACTTCATGCAACACAACAGTAGGAAAACTATTACATCACACAGGGGTAAAATTTACTATTCCACATTCCAGTCAATACAGCAGTAGGGAAAATGCTGCATTGCGTAGAGGTCAAATTTACTATTCCTACTCCAGTCAGTACAACACTAGGGAAAATGCTGGATTGCGGAAGGGTCATATTTACTATTGCCACACCAGTCAATGCAACAGTAGGGAAAGTGTTGGATTGCCGAGGGGTAAAATTTACTATTCCTACTCCAGTCAGTGCAACAGTAGGGAAGGTGTTGGATTGCGGAGTGGTAAAATTTACTATTCCCACTCCAATGAGTGCAACAGTAGGGAAAGTGTTGGATTGAGGATGGGTAAAATTTATTATTCCAACTCCAAGAAGTGCAACAGTAGGGAACGTGTTGGATTGCGGTGGGGTAAAATTTACTATTCCCACTCCAGTCAGTGCAACATTAAAAACAAACAAATTCTCTTCAACACAATAAGATAATTGCAAAAACATAGTAAACAAATAAAAATATATATATGTAAAAAGAAAAATACAAATATATTTTATATTAAAAATAAAATAATATATTATACATATATATACTTATCAATAAACTAATTATCATTAATTACAAATTAATTATGACTTAATTGTAATTAATTTACTTCCCACAATATACCCCTACAAAACACACAACACACTCCTAAAATTTAACTTAACAAAACATGAATTACATAATTAACATAATTATCAATTTAATAATTAATATCAATACAATAATTAATTATAACTTAAATAAAATTAATTTACTTCCCACCGTATACCCCATTAACATAATTATCAATTAAATATTTATTAATTTAAAACTAAATATTAATTTCTTATAATTAATTTACTTCCCACCCTGTAACCCTACAAACCTCACAACCTGCACCTAAAATAAAGAATTAAAAAAATTACACAATTAACATAAATAATTACATAATTAACATAGTTAATTATCAATTTAATAATTATTATCAATACAATAATAATTATAACTTAAATAAAATTAATTTACTTCCCACCGTATACCCCTATTAACATAATAATCAATTAAATATTAATTATTAATTAAAAACTAAATATTAATTGCTTATAATTAATTTACTTCCCACCCTGTACCCCTATAAACCTCACAACCTGCACCTAAAATTTAAAATACAAAGAAATGAATTACACAATTAACATATTTAATTATAAATGAAATAATTAATATTAATTAACAACTAATTATTAACTAATTAGAATTAATTTACTTCCCATCCTGTACCCCTATAAACCCCACAACTCGCACCTAAAATAAAAACAAAATATTTACACAATTAACATAATATTAATTAACAAATTATTAATTCATTCAATTTGAATTACTTCCCACCCTGTATACCTATGAACCCCCCAACCCGCGCCTAATATTAAAATTTCCAAAAATGAATTGCACAATTAACATAATTAATTACCAATTAAATAAATAATATTAATAAAAAATGAATTGATAATTTATTATAAATAAATTACTTCCCACCCTGTACCCCTATAAAACCACAACCCACTACAGTACTAAAAATCACAAAAACAATTAAATTAAATTTCATAACTACTAAACATTTAACAACTATATTAAAAAACATAAACAATAATTAAACAAAAAATTCACATCACATGCATTTAAAATATATACTAAAATACATAACAATAATAAAAAAATGATATTATAAACAACTATATTTTTGTAAACGATATTAATGACTTCGATATTTAAAAAATAGATATTGCTTACCTTAAAATCGATATTCTTCCCTACAATATTCTTGCACACAATATTTCCATATCACAATATTTTGGTGATGATATTTTGGTATGACGATATTTTAACTTCGATATTTTGCCTGAATACCAATTACCCTGCAGGACTTCAGGCAGGGAAAGCATAACTTTTTTAAAGTGACTTTCCTGTATGTTTATCAAAAATTCAACTTCATCATTGAATTGGATTTTGAATAAATCTTAAAAACAGTGGTTTAATCTAGGGGTGGGCGGAATTTGCGTAGTCGCGCTACGCAAAGCTCCGCGAAATGGTAAAAAATCTCCGCGAGCACGCAAAAGTTCCGCGAACACGTGGAATTGCTTGTTCCGCCCGTTCGCAATGCTTTTTTCCTGTTCGCGAACGCTGTTTGCGTGCTCGGGGGGAAATATCTCGCGAACACGCATTTTGAAAGTGCGAACAAGCAAAAAATTCCGCAAAGCCGCGGATCGCAGAATTTTTGGCAATTCCGCGTTCTCCGCGGAACGTGAAATTACCCAAATTCCGCAAATTCCGTGAGCGGAACGGAATTTACCGCCCAGGCCTAGTTTAATCACCTCTGTAGCTTGTTCCAAACCAAATGTCTGAATAAGCGCATTACTATACTTTAGCATTTTTTCACAGAACCAGATACAGCACTAAGAGGGGCAATATTTCTTGTGAGCTAATCACTATAGGAACATGCAACCAATACATTCTTACATGTTCCACTTTTATATACCAAGCACCTTACCTTGTGGGCTACAATACCTACATAGGAATGGCTTACTTAATATTTAAAAGTAGGGTTTCTTTTCTATCAAAAGGTTTATTTCAAGAGGTCTGCCTACAGGTGTAAAAACTGCAGGAGTCAGGCTACATATGTAGACCATGTTTTCCTTGTCAGCTGTGTGAATGGCACAATAGGTGCAGCAGTTCACGGGTGATATTTTCTTACACCATATGCTATGGCTTCCTGGAAAGTTAAATATACCACTGGGGTATGGTAGGAAAGTGCCCCTTTTTGACATGATCACCCCTACTTTTTGCCTGGTATCTGATGCAATTTTGACAGGAATGCACTGGGTTCCTGCTATCCAAGTCCCCAGTGCCAGATCTCTTTCCCTAAAACTGTACAAATGTTCCCCCAATTGGCAATAGCTTTAGCACCCCCTGTAAGTCCCTAGTAAAGGGTACCCCTGGTAAGAGGGTCCCAAGGACTGCAGCATGTATTATGCCACCCTCATGCAAACTGCCATTGCAGGCTGCGGGACATGGTGCTGAGAAAAGTGAAGACAAGACATGACACACCCCCTGTGTGCCCAGCCCTGCCAAGTACCACGCATCAGGCGTGAGACTAACGCATTTCAGTGTGGTGGTCCGCATCACCGCACTGAAATGCGAAGTCACGCATTATAGCGCCTCCTTTGTGAAAGCGGGAGCGCTGCTAGCACACCTTTATTAACTGAATTTTAGGCAGTGCGTGGTCACCTGGGTGCGCGCTGTTCCGGGCAGGCTTTGGGCCCGTGCAGTTTCTCGCACAGTAGCTGCTACTAATTTGTAACAATATTGAATTTTCACCCGACGCTGACTTCGCGCCGCAGCATTTCAAGTGACGTCATCCCCGGAGTAAGTGACTGCCCGGCCAATGAAGGAGCTTGAGTTTCAGTTATCTGAGCGTGCGCACTGCGACAGCTGCAGTTAATAACTTTTGGCGACTGGTGTGGGTAATCTGAATCACAGCAGCGCACGGTGCAGCTGGAGCCCAGAGTTTAGCACACATGACCAGCCGCCCAGAACCATGATTGCCCAGGAGTTTCCATTCGCTGCCACCTGCCGGCTGCAGGGTCGTGGCGGTGGGTTTTAGTCCAAGTCCAGTCGTAATGTTGCAGCTTGTCGCACCGACGTTACCAAATTGCCCTGCGCGCTGCAAAAAAGTAAGTGTCTGGGAAGAGTCAATGACTTTAGTTGCTGCTTATGTTCGGAATTAATTTGCTCCTGTTACTAAAGTTTAGCAAAGTCGCTCCAGCTCAGCTCTGTGAATGAGTGGATGCTGGGGGCACCATACGTGCGGCTTGTGTGATCTGGTGCAGCTATGTCTAGGGCTATGTGACAGGCTGACTGCCTGCGCCGTGCAGCCATTAGTAAACAACTTTGTAGTGTTTTTTTTTTTATAATACAGTCAGCATGAGGCCGCCTGGCTGTGACCTAAGTGACTGACCTGTGCCTCAGTCTGTCTCAGCCTCGTCTACACTGATTCACCGACTTCTCAGAGACTGTGGGGTCGATTCCGATTCGGGCCGGAATTTATTCCGACATACACGTACCTGTGGTGCCCGACACGCCAAGTACGATTCAAGGCGTGCAAAATCCGACCGACACGTACTGAACCCAAGCCGAATGACCGAGCCGCACGGAAAACAGCAATCCGGCCGGAAAAACACGCGAATCGAACCGACCGACACGCACCCGGAACAAATCCAACCGAAACGTACACGCGAACTCCAAACCGCTAAGTACGATGCAAGGCGCGAAAACCATGACCGAGTCGAACGGAGGACAAGCCGTACGACCGACACGCATACAAAACCGAGCCGAAGTAACACAAAACACCGCGACCGACGCGTACGCAGCATAGAAAACTGCACAAACACAGCATGAACGAAACGGAGAAGACCGTACGAGACAAATGCAGGGTCCGACTCGGTCACAAGGACGTTTCCAACATGCACAGAAAGTACTAAGGAAAAATACACAAAAAAGGCCAAACAAGCAATTACAAAGCCAATAAATACTGGGGGGGTGGGGACAGAGAACAAAGACACACCCACAACTCCACCCATATAAAGGACACAAATCCCAACCTTGATCCTTTGCAAATGCCATTCTACTGCCAGCACTCAACAGACAGCAACCACACACCCACAGCTCATCCCTCACACAAGCCACACACCATCAGCACACCAACAAATAGCTACCTCACATACACCCAGCAAAACACACACTCACACATCCTCACCTGCACACCAACACACACATCACTCACCATCACCACCCATCACCATGCCCCCCAAGAAGAATCACAAGTTCCTAGATTGTGAATTGGAAGTCCTGGTAGACGAGATCCTCAGGGTAGAGCCACAGCTGTTGTCTGCGCACAAAGACTGACATCCAGAACAGGTGGTATGACGTGCGCAGGAGGGTACGGTAGCTGCTCAAGAAGGACTACCTCCTGAGCCAATACACTGGCAGTGGCCCTCCTGCCAAGCCAGTATACCTCAGGCCCTGGGAGGAGAAGGTGCGGGCCATCCTTCCGCCAGTGAGCGTCTATGGACTAGAGAACATCCCAGAGCCTGGTGAGTACACAACAAATGTACACAATATTCTGCCACAATACACACACACATCACTGTCAAGGGGAGAGTCAAACCATGCACTCATAGCAATTACACAGCAACCAGAACAGAATCATCCCAAAATGTGTATGTCAGTCAGATAAACACAACACATGCCATCTCAAAGTTACATTTAACCGTGTCATCACATGTACAAACACAACTACAACTACAGCTAGGCAGTGGCACAAATAGAACTAACAAACACATCCAGACATGTAGCCACCACTACAACACCAACACACAGTGAAGACCACTGAAAGGAAGGAATTCTGTGTATGCTGGGCAAGTCAGTGTAGCCAATAGCATCATGGGAGTCGTAGTCACCCATATTGCTCACCCCCACAACTGTCCCATCAACACCACCATGAACCATGCGCACATCACAGGGAGTGGAAAAGGACTCACAAGATGGCTGATACTGGCTACTGCTGTGGGGAGCACAAGGCCCTGCTGGCAACTGTGCAACAACCAACAGCAGGACACCACTGACTGACATCCTGAGAGACAACTTCCACTCCCTGCAATGGAAGCACGTTCCATGGTGGGATATCTGGCTGGGTGGGAAGGAGGACTCGCAGCACTGACCATAGTCACAAGCACCTCCCCTCACACACCCCCTCAACACAAACTCCACAGAACCCACCTGGGAGAATGCAATGCCTCACATCCTAACTCAAGATCCCACAAAGAACCTCCACCCTGGGTAATGTTGTGTGAAGCACAGGGACACTCTTGGGACTTTTAGCCAAACAACTGCCAGGACAACACTCCCAGCCATCCTGTCAGCACAGGCAGCCCACCCCACAGGGAAGCAGAGTCAAAAGGAAGGAAGCATGGGCATGCTGGGAAGGGGGTGGAGGCAATAGCATGATGGGAGTAGTAGGCACAGATATCGCTCAGCCTCACAACTGGCCCATCAACACCACCCTGAACCATGCTCACATCACAGGGAGTGGATAAGGACTCACAAGATGGCTGACTCTGGCTACTGCTGTGGGGAGCACAAGGCCCTGCTGGGAACTGTGCACCAACAAACAGCACAACACCACTGCCTGACATCCTGAAAGCCAACTTGCACTCTCTGCAATGCAAGCACGTTCCATGGTGGGATATCTGGCTGGGTGGGAAGGAGGACTTGCAGCACTGACCATAGTCACAAGCACCTCCCCTCACACACCCCCTCAACACATACTCCACAGAACCCACCTGGGAGAATGCAATGCCTCACATCCTAACTGAAGATCCCACAAAGAACCACCACCCTGGGTTATGTTGTGCGAAGCACAGGGACACTCTTTGGACTTTTAGCCAAACAACTGCCAGGACAACACTCCCAGCCATCCTGTCAGCACAGGCAGCCCACCCCACAGGGAAGCAGAGTCAAAAGGAAGGAAGCATGGGCATGCTGGGAAGGGGGTGGAGGCAATAGCATGATGGGAGTCGTAGGCACAGCTCTACATCCCCCACCACATGGCCCAGCAAGCTCACACACACGCATGCACATCCCACAGAGAGTGGAAAGGCCCATCAAAGATGTCTGACACTGTTGCTGTGTCGTGGGGAGCACAAGGGCATGCTGGGAACTGCACACCAACCAACAGCAGGACACCACTGTCAGCCATCTTGCCATTGCTCTCACACCCACACACACTGAACTCCCCACAAAAGCAAGTAAGTATGGGAATGCTGGGAAGTGGGGTGGAGGCAATAGCATGATGGGAGTCATAGTCACAGACATAGCTCACTCCCACAACTGTCCCATCAACACCACCCTGAACCATGCTCACATCACAGGGAGTGGATAAGGACTGACAAGATGGCTGACACTGGCTACAGCTGTGGGGAGCACAAGGCCCTGCAGGGAACTGTGCACCAACAAACAGCACAACACCACTGCCTGACATCCTGAAAGCCAACTTGCACTCTCTGCAATGCAAGCACGTTCCATGGTGGGATATCTGGCTGGGTGGGAAGGAGGACTTGCAGCACTGACCATAGTCACAAGCACCTCCCCTCACACACCCCCTCAACACATACTCCACATAACCCAACTGGGAGAATGCAATGCCTCACATCCTAACTCAAGATCCCACAAAGAACCTCCACCCTGGGTTATGTTGTGTGAAGCACAGGGACACTCTTTGGACTTTTAGCCAAACATCTGCCAGGACAACACTCCCAGCCATCCTGTCAGCACAGGCAGCCCACCCCACAGGGAAGCAGAGTCAAAAGGAAGGAAGCATGGGCATGCTGGGAAGGGGGTGGAGGCAATAGCATGATGGGAGTCGTAGGCACAGCTCTACATCCCCCACCACATGGCCCAGCAAGCTCACACTCACGCATGCACATCCCACAGAGAGTGGAAAGGCCCATCAAAGATGTCTGACACTGTTGCTGTGTCGTGGGGAGCACAAGGGCATGCTGGGAACTGCACACCAACCAACAGCAGGACACCACTGTCAGCCATCTTGCCATTGCTCTCACACCCACACACACTGAACTCCCCACAAAAGCAAGTAAGTATGGGAATGCTGGGAAGTGGGGTGGAGGCAATAGCATGATGGGAGTCATAGTCACAGACATAGCTCACCCCCACAACTGTCCCATCAACACCACCCTGAACCATGCTCACATCACAGGGAGTGGATAAGGACTGACAAGATGGCTGACACTGGCTACTGCTGTGGGGAGCACAAGGCCCTGCTGGCAACTGTGCAACAACCAACAGCAGGACACCACTGACTGACATCCTGAAAGACAACTTGCACTCCCTGCAATGCAAGCACAGTCCATGGTGGGATAACTGACTGGCTGGGTGGGAAGGAGGGCCGGCTGTCAACCAAATACAACCAATGCAGACCATGTTCACACCCCAACAAATACATAGAAATGCCCAAATAATGCAGGACAATGTGCTACACCAATATCAACCCCTGACTGTGATAACTTAGGACAATGCAATGTACAGGCCCGCACCCAGAGGCACAGTCACAACTGTCAGGTGTGTCAACCATTGATGCCTGCAGAAACATAACATACATTGTGTGTGTCTCCCAAAAACAGGTGATGATGGGGACACAGCAGCAGACGCTGAGGAGTCCCAGTCCCAGGCTCAAGAGGATGCGGAGCTCACTGGTGTCGTACAGCCTCTGCCCTCCTCGGACGAAGAAGACCAACCTGGCACATCCGGTGCAAGTCAACATGCAGCACCAGCAGGACCACCAGCTGCAGCACCAGCAGGACCACCAGCTGCACCCCTGCACCCACCCCTCCAACGACTGTCACCACAAATACCATCCCTGCCGACATGGACAGAACAAGGAGCACCACCAGCACAGGGACCCTGGACCAACGTGGGGCCATGGACACCACCACCACCACCAACCCCCAAGGGGGACCAGGGTCATCTGTGCGTGCCACTGCACGCACTGCACATGTCGGCAGGGGTGGTGGGAGGGGTGGGAGACAGAGGTCGCTGCTTGCAGAGGTTGCTGGTGTGCATGATGACCCACAACTGGTACGCATAGCCGATGCGTACCAGTCCAGCACCGGAGATCTCAGCCAGGTAGTGGGGCTCCTCAGAGACATGAAACAGCAGCAGGCTGCCCATCATGCCCGCTTGGACTCACACATGTCCCGTGTGGAGTCCAAGTGGGACGCACTGCAAGAGATGACGGCGGTGCACAGGGACATATTACAATGCCTCCGCCAGATGAACAGCAACCAGTCCACACCTCCCTGTGTGCCAACAACATCTGGTGCTGAACAAACTGCAACTGCCACAGGGAGGGAGGATGACTCTGGCAGAGAGTCCCCTGCACCGCAGCAGCCTGTACTTGAGGGGCCCCCCAAAGAAGAGGGGTCGTCCGAGGAGGGGCAAGTGAGAGGCCGATGGCCAAGTGCAACCCCCAGGAAGCCTGAACCTGTTCTGGATGTTCACCTTTGTGCACAAACTGTTCACCCTGTTGACGGCAACACAACTCCCACACATGACATGGGGAGTACAAGTTGGACCAATGTCTCAGACAACTGTGGCCCCGATACTGGGGATTTTGTCTACCAGGACTTTCAATTCACCTAGGAACTTCTGATTGCAATATATATGTACAGCACTAACCATCCTATGCACTATTCACACAAATGTATCACAATAAACACACTAATACACCATACTTGCCTCTGTTGTGATTCCAACGTGGGTGCTGTCATGGGGATGATGAACTGCAAAATTACACTGTGTATGCGAACTGCAACAGCAAGTACAACACATGCATGTGAGTAAAGGCAACGTGACACATATGAGGGAGACACACCACCAGGGCTACACAACACATACACACCTAGGCCATCTGACTCATTGCCTACACTGATGTTGCCAGGGAAGACGGTGCAATGCACAGACACCACACCTATTCCCAGTTGTAGTCAAGTAGCCCACAGGTGCAGTAAGCAAATGGCAGTCAAATGTGTGACCACAGACAACGCACATCACAAAGTGAAGCACAGGTTTATTACACAGTTGCAACATGTCGTAACCACTACAGATGCAAGGTAATCCCACCTGGCAGCGGGCACACAGTCAACAACTGTAGAAGGAAGGAAGTCCATGGGTGTGGCGCACATCACCTGTAGGGACACAACAGCTACCACCCTGGAAGTACAATCACGTCGTCGGTGGACACAGTTGACCAAACGAATCTGAAAGTACCCTGTGAAGGACAGAAATGACACACAGTCAAAAGCAATGGAGAACAGGACAGAACAGCAAAACTCATGCACAATACATGTTACAAGATACCCACCCAGAACCAAGTTAGCATGTCAACACTGTTGGGGAGTACAGACCACCTGTAAGCACACATCGCTACACACATCCAGTCAAGTAGCCCATGGACACACTCCAACAGCACTAGAGCACCACCTACACATATCATGCCAACTCACATCATTGACATGACACCTCAGGATACTCACATTCAGCTAAAGAAGTTGGTGATGAGCTGTGTGCGGACATCACCCTCATCATCATCATCATCACTGGCATCGTGGTCCAGGCCAGGATCCTCCACAGGTGGCGGATGTTGGTCATTGTCATCCTGGATGAGAGGCAACTCCTTCCGCACTGCCAGGTTGTGGAGCATGCAGCAGACGATGATAATCTTGCACACCTTCGCTGGGGCATATGGGAGGGACCCTCCTGTCTTGTCCAGGCAGCGGAAGCGGCTCTTCAGGAGACCAAATGTCCGCTCAATCACTCTCCTGGTCCGACCATGTGCCTCATTGTAGCGCATCTGGGCTGGTGTCACAGGGTTCCTGAGGGGTGTCAGCAACCACGGCATGTTGGGGTATCCCGAGTCACCTACGGACAGACAAGTGCACATTAGCTGACTTGGAAAAGTGGGCGGAATACTACAGATCAGATCACACACAATGGCACAAAGTCAGTACACACCGACAAGCCAGGCACGCTGGTTCTGCATCTGTGCCATCATCCTGGGGATGCGACTACTCCTCATCACAAAGGCATCGTGTGCTGAACCAGGGAAACGGGCACACACGTGTGTGATGGTCATATCTGCAAGACACACCACCAGTGCATTGACCGAGTGGTAGTGCTTGCGGTTACGGTAGGCCTGCTCCTGGGCCTGTGGTGGTACCAAAGCCACATGTGTCCCATCAATGGAGCCAATGACTTGCGGCATCCTCCCCAGGGCATAGAAGTCACTCTTCACGTCAGTGAGTCGTTGCAGTCTAGGGAAATAGATGTACCGGTTCAGGAATAGCAACATTGCCTCCAAAACATCGCGGAGCACACGGCTCAACATGGTCTGTGACATCCCACCAGCAGTCGCCACAATATGTTGGAAGGTACCGGTGGCAAAGAAGTGTAGGGCTGCCATCACCTTCACCTTGGGGGTCAGCGCTGTAGGATACGGCCGGCCAGGCTGCAAATGTGGGGCCAACTGCACTGCCAAATCCTCAATCAGCTGCCTGGTGAAGCGGTACCGTCGGATGCTGTCCCGTTCCACCAATGTTGCCAGGTCTGGGAATGGACTATGGACAGCAGGAGCCCTGCAGTGCAGAGGAGAAGAAAGCAAGATTGTCAGTCACCCCACATATGCGGCATTGAACACACTCAATATCACAACATACATCATTATGAGGCACAACTACATGAAGTGTGCAGTTCCGTAAGGACATGTATGGTACATACATGGCCAACATCTGTCATCACGGTTCAACAAGTGGCATCAATAAGTCCCAGGTTGGCCCATTGGATATCATGAGGCTGTGTCACAGTTCCCATCTCCTGCTGCCGTGTCACAATCACCCCCACAGTGACATGTGAGGACAGATGTGCCCCAGGCATCACAGCTCAACGACAGGTACATTCCCAGGGACCCTGTATTGCCACATGGACACTGGCATTACATGGAGTATCATGTATACACCACAGCAAAACAACCATGACCCCCACAGGTAGTGGTCCCACTTGCCACTGCAGGACAGACATGGACGTCTGTGACACACACACGCACAACATCAAAGTCCATGCACACACAACGTGGATGTGGAGACTGTCTCCCATTGTGCACATGAAATCAGAGACATTGTAAACACTACATGCACACAGACTGTGGAGGACCATCACCATTGTGCCACTGGGACACCCTGGCTCAAACATACCGTCCCACATGGGACTCACAGGGTATGAGACATGACATACACATACACCACCGTGAAATGTGACCATGGCACATGCACAGATATGAACAGTTGCACATCACAGTGGTCATGTACACGTAACACCCAGGATCCTGTCCCCATGAACACGTGCACAGCCTGGGGGTGGCTGCCCCCAGGTGACACCCACAGGACAACATGTACACCAACATACACACAATAGGAAATGCAGCCTTACATGCCTTATGATACAGTTTGGACAGGCTGTCGTGTTGTAGGTGTGCCCCTCACTCCCTGGGAGCTATCTGTGGCTGGCATATGTTCATCTGAGACAGGCATGGTGACATATGCCAGTCACTTGTACAGGGATGCGTTGAACAGCAATGGACCGATCGGTGCCCCCGGCCGGCCCATTGCATTCAATGTGTGCGGGTACGCGTTGTACCCCTGTACGCGTTGTACCGCAATGGACCGATCGGTGCCCCGGCCGGCCCATTGCATTCAATGTGTGCGGGTACGCGTTGTACCCCTGTACGCGTTGTACCGCAATGGACCGATCGGTGCCCCCGGCCGGCCCATTGCATTCAATGTGTGCGGGTACGCGTTGTACCCCTGTACGCTTTGAACTGCAATGGACCGATCGGTGCCCCCGGCCGGCCCATTGCATTCAATGTGTGCGGGTACGCGTTATACCCCTGTACGCGTTGAACAGCAATGGACCGATCGGTGCCCCCGGCCGGCCCATTGCATTCAATGTGTGCGGGTACGCGTTGTACCCCTGTACGCGTTGAACAGCAATGGACCGATCGGTGCCCCCGGCCGGCCCATTGCATTCAATGTGTGCGGGTACGCGTTGTACCCCTGTACGCGTTGATCAGCAATGGACCGATCGGTGCGCACCCATTGACAATGGCCTAGCCTGGCAACGGACGCGTTTTCGAAATTCGAACGAGTCGGTTGCTGGAAATTCAGTTGGTCACCCACAACAATGTTGCAAAATCATGTATGTCATGAAGTTGAAGATTTGAAGGATGCTGTGGGCATGTATTGGTGCTGCTATTCCATGGATTGGCCAGATTCAGAAGATGCAAACGACTTGGACCTATCACTTTGGACACATGGGACAGTATCTGCCTCTCCAGCACATATATATTGCTGGCTGTTCCCCTGAGAGCTCACTTGCCTGCACTACATGCTCCAGGACGACATCTGCCACTGCACTGCTGCTGTCTCTGCCCCCTCTGGACCCTGCAATGGCACGTACTGTGGAGAGAGCCCCAGCCTTCAGCCTTGAGGAGAACCAGGCCCTGCTGGACAGCCTACTTCCACAGTACAGGAAGTTGTATGGGACACCAGGGGAGCAGGTGAGTGTTCTGTGCACTGCCTTTCTGAATGTGCATTTTGTCTGACTAGCAAGGCTGAAAGTCTGCCCGCCACTGGCTAGCAGGCTCACTGAGTAGTTGTCACCCCCCATAGTGTGTAGTGACATGCACTGGACAGGTATGGTGCAGTGACAGTGCATTTGAACAAGGTTTTACTTCCCATGCAATGATACCATGTAGTGACTTCTGGCAAACTGTCCATGGGCAGCGTTGCACTGCCTGTGTACATCATGTGCCCCTGTGATTGAGACATGTATATACAACTGTGTCATGCACGGATATGTTGCATGTGTAGTAATGGCCTTTTCACTTTGTCATCCTGACAGGTTAATGCCCATCGGAAGCAGGAGATCTGGAAGGACATCGTCCGGGCTGTCTGGTCCGTGGGGGTCTACAAGCGCCGGATCCGCAACTGCCAGAAGAGGTGGCAGGACCTTCGGGGCTGGACCCAGAGGATTGCACGGGTCCAGCTGAAGCTGTCACCTCCTCGCAGGAGGGGCGGAACACGGACCCTGACCCCCCACATGCTCCAGATCCTGGCGGTGGTGTTTCCAGACCTGGATGGGCAGCTGAAGGCCAGACAGCAGCAAGGAGGGGGTGAGTCAAAGACTGCACTGTGAACTCTGTATTACATGCTATGTGCCCTCCTCTTGCCTGGTTAAACTGCCACAGTACAGCAGTCATGTTGTCCAGGAGCCATGTCCCTCTATTGTGCACTGCCCACTCCTCATCTGATACCCAGGTGTGGCCCTTACATTCAGGGAATTGTGTCACTTGGGACTGTGTCCTTGCAGTTTGCTTCACTAAAGGTGGGGGACAGCATCTGTTTCCCTAACTCTGTTGTGGGCATCATGGGTGGGTCCATTGTTCACACAACGCCTGTGTTCGGACATGTAATCTGCGTGTTGCTTTGATATGCGGTCCACTTGCTGAGCTGAGCCACCACATGTGCCTGGGGTATCTGGCACACACCCATGCAGCGGGTGGGAACAATGTTTGGGCCCCAGGAGTGTGCAGATTACGTGTGTCACACATACATAGCCAGCTATCCACTGTCCAGGGCTCATCCCTCATTCATGTGGGGCAGGACAGTCATGCCTACTCCAGGCCATGCAATGCACTCTGTACTCCCACTCCAGTGTATCAGCTGACACATTGTGCGCAGTGATTTGACCCCTCAGGTGTCTGCCTCTGTGTCAGTGTGCTGTGGATTTGTTGCCAGGACTGCTGGGGTGTTTCTCGGTAGGGGCTCAGCATGCCACTGGAGATGAGACGATACTTGTGTGTCACATAGGTGTTTGATCAGCTGCCCGTGCAGACTGGGGTATGCGAATGTGAAGTTCAGGCAGCTGTTCCCCATTCACAGCAGATTGTGAGGGGCTCAGGTTCAGAGGGTAGTGACACAGGTCTCCCATATGTCCAATCGGTATGACCTGGACAGATGAGGGTTAAGATGATGTGTTGTGTGGGGGATGTACATGTGCACTTGTGCAGCTCCAGGACTTGCATTCCCCATGACCTACTATTGTGACACAGTGCAGAGTGTTGTTGTCTGGCTGCCAAGTCATACATCACTGAGACAGTGATGTATGACTTAGCAGTCATGCCTCCGCCATGGCATGTGTCTACTTATTGGTGATCCTGCAGGGGAGTGACATGTGCTACATGCACACCATTGTGGCGATGGCTATCAGGACATGGGTGCATCATGGTGTCTGTCGCTGGTATGCATCACATGCATTTCCTATTTGACTCTGGGCATCCCTTTCATCCGGAAACCTGTACTGACTCAGTGGCAAGAGTTGTGATGTGTGCATGTCCACATGCTACACCGTGTCCTCTGCACTGTCCAACTACTGTGTAGGTGGTGCATGTGTCCACACTGGGGTGTTGCTATCCAACAGACACCAGACAGATGGGTGCAAGGCCATGTGGGATGTGAGTGCCATGGTTGGCATCAGACTGACAATTGGCTTCTCCTGTTCAGTTAGGGCACTTTTAGCAATGTTCAACTAATGATGCCAGGGCTTGCTCTGTAATGTGCTGTGCTCACAGTGGTGTGTGCGTTTGGTGCAGGTGACTGATGTCTGTCTGTTTCCCCATTGTTTGCAGATACATCCACGGCCACGGAAGGGGACAGCTCCACGGACCAGGAGGAGCCGGAGAGCCAGACTGGGTCAGCAGCCGAGGAGTGGTCGGAGGGACCCAGTGGCACGGAGGGCGAGGGGAGCCACACCGAGGAGTCCTCAGCACCATCCACCTCAGCTGAGGACCAGAGCAACTCGGACGATGACTCCCTTATGGAGGCGGGTGTCAGCAGCCACCACACCCCAGCTAGTGTTGCTGTCCCCGCCAGCACCACCACCGCCCTCCCATCGGCTCCCATTCCCCAGGTCCGTGGAGGCTCCCATGATCGGGAGCGTGTCTCCTTTGGGCCAGGCACCGCACCCCCTGCCCCTGTGTCCCCTGCTGCCCTGAGTGAGGAGTCTGTGTACCTCCTTCGCCAGCTCCATGTAGGGCAGACAGCCATGCTGAGTGTCCTCCATGCGCACACCGCTCTGTTGACTCAGCTGGTGTCGTTCATGGAGGGCATCTCATCGGGCATGTCTGACCTACAGAGGGGCAATAGTCCATGGACTCCTCCCTGACGGCAGCAGTGTCCCTCCTCAGACAGTCCCTCACCCCTCCTGCCTCTGCTCCATCCACACTCCCCAGCACCTTACCCGTCCCAAGCACACACACACCGGCACAGGCACACACCAGCACACACACGTCCAGCACACAGACACACACGCCACAAACAAAACGCACACGCACGCACAGTCAGGGGACTGAAACCAGACTCACAGGGGATGGGGCCCTGGAACACACACACGCATCCACGAGCACTGCGCAGTCCTCAGTTGCCTCTCCCTCCAAATTTCCTCCCTTGCCTCACCTGCAACCCCAAAGACCCAGCGGCTCTTCCTCAGTGACCTCGGCCTCTTCCCCTCCGATCCAGCTGATACAGCATTCAGGGGGAAGAGGAAGCCCACCCACACGGAGCAGAGTGCCCCTCGCCCCCGGACACCCTCCCCCAGGCGCAGACAGACTGAGGCCCCCACCCGCAAGTCCCCCGGAGTCGTAAGAGCAAGACCCCGCCGCCGCCCTGCAGCTCAGGCACCAGGTCTCTTTCCTCCATCCCTCAGGCCCCCACTCCACAGGTGCCCCCACCACACCCTGCCCCAGGTTCCCCACCCACAGATATACCATCCCCAAGAGGATCCGGCCTTCTCCCCCTGCCACTTGCTCTCCCGGCACCACACCCCCCGCTGCGCTTGTCTGTGCCACTGATGTGGTGAGGGTGTCCTCCCCTCTGTCCAGCCCACCTTGCCTGTTCCCCATTCTCCTCCCCTGGTGGTAGGCACTGCAGTGGAGTCCACTACCACCCTGTCTGACTTGGGCACTGCAGTGGCGGACCTGTCCACTCCATCTGCAGGGTCCACTGCAGTCGTGCCGGCACCCACAACATCTGAGTCATGCCCCCAGTTGTGCCGGCACACACCATGTCAGACACCTCCACTGCAGTTGTCAGTGGCTCTCCAGCACCCACCACCCCTTCCCTGCCTCCTCCTGGTGAGCCCTGATCCTGTCCCTGCGGTGCCTGGCCTGCCCCCCGGTTGCCCCTCCTAGTGGATTGTCCCTGGTTTTGTGCAGTGCAGGCATGCGTAGGGTGACATCTGCCACTGTCACCCTGTTTGGACTTTGACAATGGACTGGCCATTGGCCTTTGTGGTTTTTCTGGACTTTCACTTTTCAATACACACATATGCTGAATAAAGCAACTTTCTGTTCTCTAGTGCTTATGCTTCTGATGTACATGTTGTTGATGATGCTAACCATGCCCTTGCTGCAGTGATGGTGATATTTGGTCTCATGATAATGAAGTGTTACTGTGCAGGAACCCATGTGGTCCAGGGGGAATGTGTCCTATCCTGTGGTGTATCCATGTCATCCATAGCAGCATCTGAGGGTGTCATGTGATCAGTATTTGGCAATGGGATTTCCTACTTAAATTAGCAATTTCACATCTGTGGCTTCCACCCCCGAACACATCTGTTGTGCCTGCCATTGTTCAATTCGTCTACTTCCCTGACCGTGTGGCCATCTCCACTGGACATGCAGGTTTGGGCATCAATGGGGAAGGACTCATCTGTGTTGTCAGTGCAACATTGCTATACAAGTGTGTTGGATCTGTGCTGATGATTTCGTTGGCACTTCCATGACCAGGCTGATGTGACAGGAGCCTTCATTTGGTGCTAATTGTTGATTGTGTGACCAAGTGCTCAGCTGACATGATGGGGCCCTACTGAGGCAACATATGGCACAGCTTTCCTCACACAGGAGTGGAGTCCCCTCATGGCAGTGTGTACTCCTGTGACATTGCCTGCGCCCAAGGTGTGTGTTGTATGAGCATGTCTGTGTGTTCACTTCCGTTTAGCTGTGCATGCTGTGATCCCTAGTGTTGTACCTGTTTGTGATGCTTGCTGAGTTGACCTATGTTCCCCCAAAGTCTTCTCCCTCGGTTCTCTGTGATGTGGGTGCATGGCACATTACTGGTCATCAGGGTGTCACCCATAGGTGTGTTTGCTGTCAGGGCTGAGTTTGTGTGCAGACGCAGATGGGTCACAGTCAGGTTTCCCCTTGGCACTTGTTGTTTGCCCCTGTCATGTGATTTCCAGTTTGTGTTATCTTTCAGTGATTGTGACACGTTGTGTGTGTGACTGCTGGCACTCCTCAGGGTCCGGGCTGCAATGTTGGTTGTTGTCTATGTGTGTTCTTTGTGGGTGACCTTGGCTTCTTCATTGGTGTGTGACTGTGGCTGGGATCCCATTGGTTGGTGTGGTATTGCCGTCATGTCCATGTACAGCGTAGTGTGCAGTGTGTCAGACATTCAGGAGTCTTGTTGAGTGGCCATGTGTGATGTGTTTCTGCACCTTGGTTCCCACCCACCACCCTGGAATAGTCATGGGTGCATGTGCAATATCACCAGTGCATGTGTGCTTCACTGCTGCACATTGTTGGAGGTCGAGGGGTGTGGTGTTGAGTGTGTGCAGATGAGAGTTGTTGCCCGGCTAGGCCCCTGCCTCCATGTTGGCCTTGGCTTACTGGCCGTGCTGATTGATTTGTGCTTGTGTAGGTGTGATGGTAGTTTGTTGCTCAGGACACATGACTGTGGTTCACAGTGTGAACGACATTTAGCTTTGTCATCACAGTGGGATTGTAATGCAGCCCAGGGTCACCACATTGTGGGGGCCCTGGGGGTAGTGCTGTGGTGTGTCTGTGTCTTGCTGTGTCAGTTGCTGTTCCTACGTGCCTGTGTGACATGTGTGATTTGTGCTCCCTCTCATCTGACAATGCCTGCTTGCCCACATAGCCGATTTGGATCCATGAGTTACCTTTGTGTGGCACTGTATGCACATCTGTATGATTGGTATTCAGGCCTCCTCATGTGTTGTGTGGTTGCCTGGGGACACTGGCACCCCCTCACCTGTTGTGTATGATGTGCAGTGTGGGTCTGCCTGTTTGTGTTTGTGCATCTGCACCACTGCATTGGCATATCTTGGGTGTGCCATGGCTGTATGTAGTTTGGTGGGTTTCCCCTGCTGTCCCTGGGACTCCTAGGTCATCGGTCAGCACAATGATCATGGTTTGTGTGTCCCATTGCTGCCATGGTATGGTATCTGTTCACCTCACATCTACAGTCTCCACAGGGTATCTGCATTTGTGTGCCCATTGGTGCAAATATGTGGGTCTGCATTCTGATGGTCACTTCTGTCATTGTGTCATTGATGAATGTTGACAGTGTCAGCCCCAATGGGTGTTGTTTGTCTGCAAATGGCCAAAGGTATGTCTTATTTGCACTGCAGTATTTGCCTCCCCCAATTTATGTTGCAATGGGACACATGCACTACTTTGCCACTGATGTGTTTTATGTTCTGTGACCAGGAATCATCCATGCAGTTTGGCAGTTGCAGCTTTTTCTTTGTCAACACTTACATTTTGGTCACTGTGATGATGGGGGTTTGGACCCCATTGCCACAATGTTCAAAATGTGCTTCAGCTATGGACCCCACACTTACATTTTGGTCACTGTGATGATGGGGGTTTGGACCCCAT
Organism: Calotriton arnoldi; assembly: GCA_963921515.1. NCBI lineage: Eukaryota > Metazoa > Chordata > Amphibia > Caudata > Salamandridae > Calotriton > Calotriton arnoldi. The sequence continues at coordinate 1,633,624 of CAWUFW010001850.1, read as the reverse complement.
TGCCACACTGTTCAAAATGTGCTTCAGCTATGGACCCCACACTTACCTTTTGGTCACTGTGATGATGGGGTTTGGACCCCATTGCCACAATGTTCAAAATGTGCTTCAGCTATGGACCCCACACTTACATTTTGGTCACTGTGATGATGGGGGTTGGACCCCATTGCCACACTGTTCAAAATGTGCTTCAGCTATGGACCCCACACTTACCTTTTGGTCACTGTGATGATGGGGGTTTGGACCCCATTGCCACACTGTTCAAAATGTGCTTCAGCTATGGACCCCACCCTTACATTTTGGTCACTGTGATGATGGGGGTTTGGACCCCATTGCCACAATGTTCAAAATGTGCTTCAGCTATGGACCCCACACTTACATTTTGGTCACTGTGAGGATGGGGGTTTGGACCCCATTGCCACAATGTTCAAAATGTGCTTCAGCTATGGACCCCACACTTACATTTTGGTCACTGTGATGATGGGGGTTTGGACCCCATTGCCACAATGTTCAAAATGTGCTTCAGCTATGGACCCCACACTTACATTTTGGTCACTGTGATGATGAGGGTTTGGACCCCATTGCCACACTGTTCAAAATGTGCTTCAGCTATGGACCCCACACTTACATTTTGGTCACTGTGATGATGGGGGTTTGGGCCCCATTGCCACAATGGTCATGGCCTGCTTGCATTGTGGGGGCCACACACATATATGTGTGGCACATGTGATAGGGGGTCACATTGTATGTTCAAAGTCATGTTCAGTGTTGTAGGCATTTGACACAGTCTACACACGCTTGTCATGGTGTTGTGGGGATGTCTTTTTCTTGCATTCCCTAGGTTGTGGTGTGCTGGTTGTGTCATGCATTGTCCATCCTATGAGTGGGGGTGGTGTTGGTGGTAGGCATCCAGCCCCCATGGGTAGAGGTGGTAGTAGTGACAGGCATCCAGCCCCCCTGGGTAAGGGTGGTAGTAGTGGTAGGCATCTGGCACCCCCATGGCTAAGGGTGGTAGTTGTGGTAGGCATCCAGCCCCCCCTGGGTAAGGGTGGTAGTGGTGGTACGCATCTGGCACCCCCCTGGCTAAGGGTGGTAGTAGTGGTAGGCATCTGGCACCCCCTGGCTAAGGGTGGTAGTAGTGGTAGGCATCCAGCCCCCTGGCTAAGGGTGGTAGTAGTGGTAGGCATCCAGCCCCCTGGGTAAGGGTGGTAGTAGTGGTAGGCATCTGGCACCCCCATGGCTAAGGGTGGTAGTAGTGGTAGGCATCCAGCCCCCTGGCTTAGGGTGGTAGTAGTGGTAGGCATCTGGCACCCCCATGGCTAAGGGTGGTAGTAGTGGTAGGCATCCAGCCCCCCTGGGTAAGGGTGGTAGTAGTGGTAGGCATCTGGCACCCCCATGGCTAAGGGTGGTAGTAGTGGTAGGCATCCAGCCCCCTGGGTAAGGGTGGTAGTGGTGGTGGGCATCTGGCACCCCCTGGCTAAGGGTGGTAGTAGTGGTAGGCATCCAGCCCCGCCTGGGTAAGGGTGGTAGTAGTGGTAGGCATCTGGCACCCCCCTGGCTAAGGGTGGTAGTAGTGGTAGGCATCTGGCACCCCCTGGGTAAGGGTGGTAGTAGTGGTAGGCATCTGGCACCCCCTGGCTAAGGGTGGTAGTAGTGGTAGGCATCCAGCCCCCTGGCTAAGGGTGGTAGTAGTGGTAGGCATCTGGCACCCCCATGGCTAAGGGTGGTAGTAGTGGTAGGCATCCAGCCCCCTGGGTAAGGGTGGTAGTGGTGGTGGGCATCTGGCACCCCCTGGCTAAGGGTGGTAGTAGTGGTAGGCATCCAGCCCCCCGGGTAAGGGTGGTAGTAGTGGTAGGCATCTGGCACCCCCTGGCTAAGGGTGGTAGTAGTGGTAGGCATCCAGCCCCCTGGCTAAGGGTGGTAGTAGTGGTAGGCATCTGGCACCCCCATGGCTAAGGGTGGTAGTAGTGGTAGGCATCCAGCCCCCCTGGGTAAGGGTGGTAGTGGTGGTGGGCATCTGGCACCCCCTGGCTAAGGGTGGTAGTAGTGGTAGGCATCCAGCCCCCTGGGTAAGCGTGGTAGTAGTGGTAGGCATCTGGCACCCCCTGGCTAAGGGTGGTAGTAGTGGTAGGCATCTGGCACCCCCATGGCTAAGGGTGGTAGTAGTGGTAGGCATCCAGCCCCCTGGGTAAGGGTGGTAGTGGTGGTGGGCATCTGGCACCCCCTGGCTAAGGGTGGTAGTAGTGGTAGGCATCCAGCCCCCTGGGTAAGGGTGGTAGTAGTGGTAGGCATCTGGCACCCCCTGGCTAAGGGTGGTAGTAGTGGTAGGCATCTGGCACCCCCTGGCTAAGGGTGGTAGTAGTGGTAGGCATCCAGCCCCCTGGCTAAGGGTGGTAGTAGTGGTAGGCATCCAGCCCCCTGGGAAAGGGTGGTAGTAGTGGTAGGCATCTGGCACCCCCTGGCTAAGGGTGGTAGTAGTGGTAGGCATCCAGCCCCCTGGCTAAGGGTGGTAGTAGTGGTAGGCATCTGGCACCCCCATGGCTAAGGGTGGTAGTAGTGGTAGGCATCCAGCCCCCTGGGTAAGGGTGGTAGTGGTGGTGGGCATCTGGCACCCCCTGGCTAAGGGTGGTAGTAGTGGTAGGCATCCAGCCCCCTGGGTAAGGGTGGTAGTAGTGGTAGGCATCTGGCACCCCCTGGCTAAGGGTGGTAGTAGTGGTAGGCATCCAGCCCCCTGGCTAAGGGTGGTAGTAGTGGTAGGCATCCAGCCCCCCTGGGTAAAGGTGGTAGTAGTGGTAGGCATCTGGCACCCCCCTGGCTAAGGGTGGTAGTAGTGGTAGGCATCCAGCCCCCCTGGCTAAGGGTGGTATTAGTGGTAGGCATCTGGCACCCCCATGGCTAAGGGTGGTAGTAGTGGTAGGCATCCAGCCCCCCTGGGTAAGGGTGGTAGTGGTGGTGGGCATCTGGCACCCCCTGGCTAAGGGTGGTAGTAGTGGTAGGCATCCAGCCCCCCTGGGTAAGGGTGGTAGTAGTGGTAGGCATCCAGCCCCCTGGCTAAGGGTGGTAGTAGTGGTAGGCATCCAGCCCCCTGGCTAAGGGTGGTAGTAGTGGTAGGCATCTGGCACCACCATGGCTAAGGGTGGTAGTAGTGGTAGGCATCCAGCCCCCTGGGTAAGGGTGGTAGTGGTGGTGGGCATCTGGCACCCCCTGGCTAAGTGTGGTAGTAGGGGTAGGCATCCAGCCCCCTGGGTAAGGGTGGTAGTAGTGGTAGGCATCTGGCACCCCCTGGCTAAGGGTGGTAGTAGTGGTAGGCATCTGGCACCCCCTGGCTAAGGGTGGTAGTAGTGGTAGGCATCCAGCCCCCTGGCTAAGGGTGGTAGTAGTGGTAGGCATCCAGCCCCCCTGGGTAAGGGTGGTAGTAGTGGTAGGCATCTGGCACCCCCTGGCTAAGGGTGGTAGTAGTGGTAGGCATCCAGCCCCCTGGCTAAGGGTGGTAGTAGTGGTAGGCATCTGGCACCCCCATGGCTAAGGGTGGTAGTAGTGGTAGGCATCCAGCCCCCTGGGTAAGGGTGGTAGTGGTGGTGGGCATCTGGCACCCCCTGGCTAAGGGTGGTAGTAGTAGTAGGCATCCAGCCCCCTGGGTAAGGGTGGTAGTAGTGGTAGGCATCTGGCACCCCCTGGCTAAGGGTGGTAGTAGTGGTAGGCATCCAGCCCCCTGGCTAAGGGTGGTAGTAGTGGTAGGCATCCAGCCCCCTGGGTAAGGGTGGTAGTAGTGGTAGGCATCTGGCACCCCCTGGCTAAGGGTGGTAGTAGTGGTAGGCATCCAGCCCCCTGGCTAAGGGTGGTAGTAGTGGTAGGCATCTGGCACCCCCATGGCTAAGGGTGGTAGTAGTGGTAGGCATCCAGCCCCCTTGGGTAAGGGTGGTAGTGGTGGTGGGCATCTGGCACCCCCTGGCTAAGGGTGGTAGTAGTGGTAGGCATCCAGCCCCCCTGGGTAAGGGTGGTAGTAGTGGTAGGCATCTGGCACCCCCTGGCTAAGGGTGGTAGTAGTGGTAGGCATCTGGCACCCCCTGGCTAAGGGTGGTAGTAGTGGTAGGCATCCAGCCCCCTGGCTAAGGGTGGTAGTGGTGGTGGGCATCTGGCACCCCCTGGCTAAGGGTGGTAGTAGTGGTAGGCATCCAGCCCCCTGGGTAAGGGTGGTAGTAGTGGTAGGCATCTGGCACCCCCTGGCTAAGGGTGGTAGTAGTGGTAGGCATCTGGCACCCCCTGGCTAAGGGTGGTAGTAGTGGTAGGCATCCAGCCCCCTGGCTAAGGGTGGTAGCAGTGGTAGGCATCCAGCCCCCCCTGGGTAAGGGTGGTAGTAGTGGTAGGCATCTGGCACCCCCATGGCTAAGGGTGGTAGTAGTGGTAGGCATCCAGCCCCCCCTGGGTAAGGGTGGTAGTGGTGGTAGGCATCTGGCACCCCCCTGGCTAAGGGTGGTAGTAGTGGTAGGCATCCAGCCCCCCTGGGTGAGAGTGGTAGTGGTGGTGGGCATCTGGCACCCCCCTGGCTAAGGGTGGTAGTGGTGGTTGGCATCCGGCCCCCCCTGGGTAGGGGTGGTGGTGGTGGTGCGCATTCAGGCCCCTGTGTGCATATGTGGCATTGGTGATGGGCATCCCGCCCCTATGGTGCTGCTGTTGCTGGTGTAAGTAAATTCTGCATCCCTCTGTGTGTGCGTGATGTGTCGTGTACGTGTTGTATGTGTTTTGTGATTGGTGTCTGACTTACCTTCTGCGCCGTACGCGTCCGTGCCTGTTCCGGTAGTAAATGTAGAATATTGGTATGATCGGGACGAAGGGATTCATGGTTGGTTCGTGTCGTTCGTCTTTCTCGTCGCTTCGCGTCGTCCTCGTCGCTGGCGTGTTCGCCTCGTAGCCGTGGATCGTGTTGTGGCGCGAATCGGAGCTTATGTGCGCCTCTCCCGGATGCTTTGACGTGCCGTGCGTAGCGACGGGTTCGGCGCGTACGGAAAGCGCATCGTACTTGTCCGGCCGGACGGGGCTGCATTTTCCCTTCCGTGCGACTCGATTCTGCGTTTCCGGATTCGCCTCGGTCGGAGAACAGGACCTGGATTGGGTGAGTACGACTCGGCCGGATTCTGTGCTGTTGTGCGCATCGTACTTACTCGTTCGGTATGCTGTACGGATCGGTCGGGAAACAGGCATTCGCATGGCTTTTTTCCCGACCGAATGGTATTGGGTGCGCCTCCGACCGAGATCGGAATCGGCCCCTGTATGTCTGGTATCGTTGGCTCGAGTGAGTCCACTGACTCAATCGAACAGTGTCTTTATATAATTATTAGGCAGCTGATGATGACATACGACCGTGTTTGAGGGCTGGGGTTCGGCCCACACTTTATCCAATGGGTTAGACTCTTGTACACAGGCCCAACGGCACAGGTGGTTGTCAACCAACATACCTCCCGACGATTCCACCTAGAGAGGGGGACTAGACAGGGCTGCCCCCTGTCACCCCTCATATTTGCTCTGCTGCTTGAGCTTCTGGCAACCTGGGTCAGGGGGGACTCCATGATCAGGGGACTGAAATGGACGGACCAACACGAAGACAGAATCTCCCTCTATGCCGATGATGTCCTGTTATACGTGGCGGCTCAAATCAAATCAGCTTTATTCGGTTAGATAATACACTAACCATAAAAGCAATCTAAAATACATCATACATTGCTGCATATATCACAAACTCTAAAAAGGAATATCCAAATTCATTAAAAAGAGAGAAAAGGATGAAGAAAAGAAACCCCACACAAAACAAGCCGTAATACCACCTTGAAAAAACACAAGTTTCAATATTTCAGGAATCTTTTCGAGATAAAAGAAAGACCCAATATATCAAATAATTAATTCCATTAAAACCTTTAAACATAATAAACAATTATTAGATATTTGTAAGGATATCAAAAATAAAAATAATTTAAAAAAGTCCATTTTCTTAATTCATAATGCATTCTATTTCAGGTATAAGCAAATTCATTTCAGGCTACAAACTTCGTTCTCATAACTCAAAGCCTCAAGATGAGAGTTATTATTACGTATCATAATTGACGTCTTGTTGTAAGTCACCACTGCATTACAGATTCTTATGTTTGCAAGACTACAAATATACTCAAATGCTACCTTATAAGAAAAAAGTTTCTCCTTTAAAAACAGCGGTCGTAAAAAGCATTTCCTAGGATTCTAATAAAAACCACAAAATAACATAAAGTGCAAAGTTGTCTGTTGTGAAAAACCATTATATGGACACTTAGGAAGATTTCGACTCCATCTTCTCTTTATCGGGAAAGCAATTAAAAAGTGCAGAAGTCCCATCCTCAATCTAGTTAAATAAAATCGGTGCCTTATATTGGTGACCTGAAATAAATATGTAGGTATTCCAAGGCCAAACGTCCGGTCCATGTAAGCTTTAGTTATCGGTTGCTGGTCTGCTTTTAAGTCCCTAAACAATTTCCGTTTTTCCCGTAATTTATTCTTCAGGTCTTTTTTACAATGACTAGCTATTTGATGGGGATTTTTAAAATCAGGATTTTGGTCACATTCATCTAGTAAATTTTTGATATAGAGTAACCACGGTATTTTAGTTCCATATTCATGTGCGATACAATCTTTAATAATATCCTGGGTAAATTTGGTACCTTCTTTGCTCCAGATACCATGCCAAACATTTACGCTTGTTGTGCCTATAAAATCATGTATATAAGGGGCATCTAATTCTTTATGGACACTAAACACCGGGGTTGAACTCGGGACTGCTAACAATCTTCGCAAAAATGTATTTTCTTGTATGTAAAGAATGTTACAATTTTCTCCTCCCCACAATGTAGCCCCATAACAAGTTCCACTAAGGCACTTACTTTTATAAAGGGTCATTATTTCCCTAACGGGCTTATTTCCCATTTTTTTGAGAACCTGAAGATTGACTCCGTTATTCTCATAAACTTTAACTTACTGTTCTCAATCTGGGCTTTCCAGCCCCCTTATCGAAAAAAAGTCAAACCTAAATATACAAAAGAATTTGTTCTACTAATAGGGACATTATCGATATGATGATTCTTGGTTTTGGCTTTCCCTTGTCCACAGACCATTGTGAAAGTCTTTTTAAATTAATTAATAAATCCTTATCCTGCATATATTTAGCAAATCTATCGATCAAAGTTTGTAGCCCATTCGCCGTTCTTGATAATAACACAGCGTCGTCCGCATAAAGTAAGGTCGGGACGACACGTTTAGCCACTATAGGGGCATCCGCATTTAGCTTCTGTAGTTCTTCATCCACACCGTTAATATATAGTGTAAATAATAGTGGCGCGAGTACGCACCCTTGCCTAATTCCTCGTTTCACTCTAAAACTGGCAGTGCATTCCCCGTCTGGCCCATAGCGGACCCTTGTAGTCAAATGACTATATATCTGTGAAAGATATATAATAATATCTTCCGGGGCGCCCATTTTAGTTAATGTCTGCCATAATTTCTTGTGGTTTACCAAATCAAAAGCACTAGTTAAATCAATAAAACATAAGTGTAGATGCCCCTTTTTTATAAGCGTATATTTACTGATCAATAAATGTAGGTTGATGCATTGTTCTATCGTACCTATTTCCCTCCTGAACCCAAACTGCGATTCTGTAAGGATCTTTTTTTCTTCTGCCCAAATTTCCAATCTTTCTAGCAGTATTCTTCCCATTAGTTTTGAGGTGGTATCAAGAAGGGAAATAGGGCGATAGCACTTAGCATCAGTTCTATTACCCTTTTTAAAAATTGGTACAATAATACTCTCTGTCCATGATTTGGGTATTGTACCTCGACCAACCGCATTAAAAACATTTTGTAAAACGGGGGCCCAGAGGCTGGAGTCCTGTTTAAAAAAGTCTATTGGGACCCCGTCTACACCCGGTGCCTTCCCATTTGCACAACGCGCTAATGAGTCACTTCATCTAATGTGATATAAGATAGTTTTGGTGAATTAAAAGTGATAAAAGTTGGATTTTTGGATAATTCCGTAACCCCTTCGATATTAATTTGTCCTATGAAAGAGGGCGTTTCATTTTCTTCATTAAAAACGTTACTAAAATGGCAAATCCATTCTTCTGGCTGCACAAGACTCTCAACTTTAGTTGCACAATTTTCTTTAAAAAAGGGGTGATTTACAGTTTTCCAAAATAAAGAGGTATCTTTTGTATTTGCAGCCAAAATAAGCTTCTCCCAAGCATCTATCTGAATATCTTGTTTTCTTTTTGCTAGTGATTGTTTATACAAAAGTCTCCATTTTTAATAAGTTCGTTATCTCTAGGCTTACTTTTTAAGGCATTTTTTAAAGATTGATTTGCCTTGGTACATTGTGTATCAAACCACCCAATTTTTTTCTTTGTCTTCCTCTTACTCTTAATTTTCAAACCTCTTGAAATTTCTGCAGTGATCTTACAAAAAGAGCCCATAATCTGGTTATCAGTGCAATCAACCCTATTACAAATTTCTACCTCTTGTTTACATTTACCAATTAAGTCCTCCATAAAAACTTTTGGGTCTACTCCCGACCATTTGATAGACACACCATTTTCCCCCTGAGTAGAAACAAAGGGGCTAGACAAGGGCCACTATGGTAAATGTCATTCATTCTAACCGTTAGGAGGAGTGGGTGATGATCACTGACACAAACTATTTTCACCTCCATATTCTCTATTTGTTCTAATGCCTGTTTCGAGATTAGAATATGATCAATAATTGAACATTTACCATGGCCATCAAAGGTAGGCAATTGAGATGATCCATCAGGTAGGTATTGGTCTAATAAATCCAAATTGTGTTTAGACATTACTTCATTTATGGATTCACCGTAAGGATTGTGAGGGAAATGGGGGCTACTATCACCAGACTCATTTCCATATCCACAACGGTTTCCCTCTAAAACACTACATTTTTTACTATTGAAATCTCCGGCCCAAATCAACATGGCGGCTCAATTGGCTGCGATCCACAGGATTCTGCATATTTTTGCGATTTTTAGTGCCCACTCAGGCTACACTATCAACTGGACAAAGTCTGTTCTGTTTATGCTGCAGGGTCCAGTGCCACGGATGCCTAAGGGCACCAATATTTCAGTAGCTACTGAGGGCTTCCGATACCTTGGCATCTACATCACCCCACATCCTGCCAAGCTTTATGACGTTAACCTTAAGGCTCCACTGATCAGGCTTCGAAAGGATGTGCTTCACTGGCGATCGCTGCCCCTCACCCTGCTCGGTCGAGCAGCATTGTTCAAAATGCTGGCCCTGCCTCAATTTCTATATATAGTGGGGAACACCCCCCACAGGGTCCCGGACGCCTATTTTGTTAATGTGGAGAGCAAAGTTAGAACTCTCCTAGGGGACGGGAAAAACCCACGTATTGCAACACACAAACTGACACGGGGTGGTATGACGGAGGGATTGCGTTGCCTGACTTGAAACAGTATTATTGGGCCTCCCAACTTGCAGTAGTTAACCAATGGGTCTTCGCCCCACCCTCTGAGCCTGCATATCGCACAGACAGATGGGTAATGGCCAAGGGAGGGTATCAGCGTGCACTGTACTCCAACAACAGAAGACAACACCTCACCGGCCCCACAGCCCATACAGTTGCACTTTGGCACTGCGCGACGAAAAAACTGGGATGGTACAAGAAGTTGACATTGCTCACTCCCCTGTGGGAATCCGAGCAACTCGGTACGTTGAGCAGGAGCCCGGGGTTTGATAAATGGGACTTAATCGGAATTTCCTCAGTTGGTGATCTCTGGAAACGAAATGGGATGATCTCATTTAAAGATCTACAAGCAGAGTACCAATTGGCAGGGTCTGAGGCGTTCTGATACTTGCAAATCCGTCATGCACTCACCACTGTCGTCACTAGCGGCGAGGCTTTGCCCGAGGCCTCCCCGCTAGAAGATTGGCTCCTGACAGACCCTCTAACACGTAAAGCGATCTCGCTCACTTACCGTAAAGTTAATAAACAACAAACCTGACCCACTGGTGCGCCTGTGACAATTATGGGAAACAGACCTGGGGTACTTGGAGGACGACGACTGGCAGGAAGCCCTCTCCTCCCCCAGGGAAGTTGCCATCCCAGTGCGACTACGACTCATTCAGCTTAAAATCCTACATAGATCCTACCTACCCGCACACGCACTGGTCAAGATGGGTCGTAGGCTGGATCCTGGGTGCCTTAGGGGGTGTACGGCCGAAGGCACCTTTTTTCACACGCTTTGGGAGTGCCCAAAGGTTCAACCATACTGGGTGAAAATCATCTCTACACTGGAGAGGGTAAGCCGGAAAACCATTGCCCACTCCTCGCGACTATGCTTACTGAATGTATGGGAGGCCACGGACTTGACTAACACAGAGCGCACATGGGCGTCCCTGGGGTTTGTCCTCGCTAAAAGGAATATAGCACAAGGATGGGGGACCGGAGACTTGCCTAAATGGGCTAATGACATGGACAATGCGATGATTGCGGAAAAGACTGTATTTAAACATAGAGGTTGCCCAGCAAAATGTTATCACAAATGGGCCAAGTGGAATATGTCACGTGGTGAACTCTGTGTATCTCCTTCAGTTGAAATGCGGAATGCTGAATTGGAGATTGATTCTCTTACCGTCTGATATTATACAGAGTTGGGATTTATTCTGTAACCGTGCTTACGACCTTTTACATTGTATGTTCTTGCTATGTGGCCCTATGGCCCGCCATTGTACTATCACAACTGTTTAATAAAAAGATTAATTAAAAAAAAAAATACGACTTATTTTTCTAAATTGGTCTCGGACTTATTCTTGCGTGTGTCTCATTTATTACCTCTGTGAGTACAACAAATGCTTAGCACTACCCTCTGATAAGCCTAAACTGCTCGCCCACACTACCACAAAAGAGAGCATTAAGAGGGTCATTATGATGACCGGCGGAAAAAAATCCAACCGCCATGGTAGCGGAAAATCACCGTCCGCAGGTACCGCGGAAACACCTCTGATCCTATTAAGATCAACCGCCAAAATATTCCAACCGTGGCGGTAGGAGGCATCGAAACACCGCCCGTAGACGGCGGAGAAGGGGAAAATCCAACCGCGACGGTCGGTTTCACAGCGTAAACATACAAAACCGCCGCCAGGCACGCGGAGTGACCGCCAATGATATTATGATATCCCCGATGTCACAGCGGTACAGTCCACTGAATCCGACCGCCGCGGTCGCTAACAGTAATGAATGTGAGATACGGCGGAAGGCCTGCAGCATAGCCATCGCTGCGGATGCTCCGTCAACAAAATGGCGGCCAAGGAAAGAAACACACAATAAGGCCACCAAATGCACACAGGCAACTAGCCCTGCCCCCAAAATAACCTGAAACATCCCAATTACACACCCCCATGGCAAATTCAAACACACAAATCACAGGACAACCCACACAGCACACCTGACAGCATTACACCATCTTGACACACCCACATAGCTGAGCATAAAACCAGCCCCTTCCCTGACCACAATCCTTTGCAAAACGACTCAACAGAAGGAAACAACACAAGAGCACTAAGGAGAGCCAAACCTGCACACATCACACCACCACCACAACACACACACACACCACCTACACCACCCACACCACCCTCACAACTGCACCCCAAAACATCAGCACAGCACACACCATGGCACCACAGAAAATGCCAAAATTCACAGACACTTTGGGGCCGATTCCGATACGGGCCGGAAATCTCTCCGACCGAGCCGGACCCGGAGAGATTTCTGACCGAATCGGACCCGTGCAGCCCGACCGAACGAGTACGATGCGTCCGTATGCTATTGTACTCGAGTCGGTCGGACTCCCATTGAAGTCAATGGGAGCCGGTCGTACAACGCGTACGCGGGCTCCCATTGCCTCAATGGGTGCGAGGCGAACAAAGGCGCCCCCTACAGCGGGTACGCGGCGAAGCGACTCGCGCCGTACACGCACAGGTAGGGGGGACCCATGGGTCCCCCCTGTGTGCGACTCGCGCGGCTACGCATACAGGGGGGTCCGACACGGACCCCCGAAGTACGGCTCCGACTGCTCTTTAGAGCCGGACGGCGCGTGTCGGTCGGACTGCTCGCGGCGCGCATCGTACTTACCCGGCCGGGGAACGTCTCCATTGCGCAGTGCGAGTCGTGTCCGAGCGAGTCGGTCGGTGCGGTTAGACCCGGGAACGAGTCGGTCGGAGCGGTTAGGACGCCCAAACGAGTCGGTCGGCGATTTCGCATCGTACTCGCTCGTCCGGACGCGCGTACGAATCGGTCGGGAAATAGGGCTCCGAATCGGATCCGGTCATGCCGAATCCGATTCGGAGCCCTACCGGCCGAGATCGGAATCGGCCCCTGAGTTGACAGTAATGGTAGATGAGATAATTAGAGTAGAACCACAACTCTTTGGTAGCATGGTCCAACAGACACCACTAGCCACAAGAACAAACATGTGGGTAAGGATAGTGGACAAGGTCAATGCAGTAGGGAACGTGCCCCGCAACAAGCATGAAATCCAGAGGCGGTGGCATGACCTGAAGAGTGTTGTCAAGAAGAAGAGGGCCAAGAACCGTGAGCTGGCTGATGCGACTGGTGGAGGCCCTCCCATTCCACCAAAACCATTCTCTGCGTGGGAGGAGAAGGTGCTTGCCATACTGCATCCAGAGAGTCTTGAAGGAATACCCGGGGGAGTGGAGGCTGGTAAGTACCAACTAATGTATACAATGAAACTGCCATGTACTGTCTTGCACAACTACAAAGCTACATCTCTGAGCCACAAGTACATTCGTCTGCACCCCAATACCAAACACAGGTCTCACTGATTTAACATTCACCCCATCTGAATCATCACAAAGGTACACAACATCAACTGTGTTGTATGTGTCCAGGCAAGCAGCACTACAACTCCCACCAGCCACCCCTGTCCCACCTCTCGGAAGGAGGAGCACTCCCCCCACCCAGAAGCATGTGTCAGCCATTGTGTGCTTCACCCTCACCTAACAGGTAGGTAGCCATCTTTCCAGGGAGGTGTGTTTGGAATAGGGATGCCTGCACTACAACTCCCACCAGGCACACCCTGCCCCATCCCTCAGCAGGATGGAGCACTCCCTCCCACCCAGAAGCATGTGGTAGACATTGTATCACCACAAACAAACTGACAGGTAGGTATCCATCTTCCCAGGGAGGGCTGTTTGGGGGTGGGAGGCCTGCACCACAACTTCCACCAGCCACCCCTGTCCCACAGCTGAGCTGGATGGACCACTCCCCCCACCCAGAACCATGTGGCAGCCATTGTGTGCTACACCCTCACATAACAGGTAGGTAGCCATCTTTCCAGGGAGGTGTGTTTGGAATAGGGAGGCCTGCACTACAACTCCCACCAGCCACCCCTGTCCCACAGTGAGCTGGATGGACCACTACCCCCACCCTGAACCATGTGGCAGCCATTGTGTGCTACACCCTCACCTAACAGGTAGGTAGCCATCTTTCCAGGGAGGTGTGTTTGGAATAGGGAGGCCTGCACTACAACTCCCACCAGGCCCCCTTGTCCCACAGCTGAGCTGGATGGACCACTCCCCCCACCCAGAACCATGTGGCAGCCATTGTGTGCTACACCCTCACCTAACAGGTAGGTAGCCATCTTTCCAGGGAGGTGTGTTTGGAATAGTGTTGCCTGCACTACAACTCCCACCAGGCACACCCTGCCCCATCCCTCAGCAGGATGGATCACTCCTTCCCACCCAGAAGCATGTGGTGGACCTTGTATCACCACAAACAAACTGACAGGTAGGTATCCATCTTCCCAGGGAGGGCTGTTTGGGGGTGGGAGGCCTTCACCACAACTCCCACCAGCCACCCCTGTCCCACAGCTGAGCTGGATGGACCACTCCCCCCACCCAGAACCATGTGGCAGCCATTGTGTGCTACACCCTCACTTAACAGGTAGGTAGCCATCTTTCCAGGGAGGTGTGTTTGGAATAGGGAGGCCTGCACTATAACTCCCACCAGGCCCCCTTGTCCCACAGCTGAGCTGGGTGGACCACTCCCCCCACCCAGAACCATGTGGCAGCCATTGTGTGCTACACCCTCACCTAACAGGTAGATAGCTATCTTTCCAGGGAGGTGTGTTTGGAATAGGGATGCCTGCACTACAACTCCCACCAGGCACACCCTGCCCCATCCCTCAGCAGGATGGAGCACTCCCTCCCACCCAGAAGCATGTGGTAGACATTGTATCACCACAAACAAACTGACAGGTAGGTATCCATCTTCCCAGGGATGGCTGTTTGGGAGTGGGAGGCCTGCACCACAACTCCCACCAGCCACCCCTGTCCCACAGCTGAGCTGGATGGACCACTCCCCCCACTCAGAACCATGTGGCAGCCATTGTGTGCTACACCCTCACCTAACAGGTAGGTAGCCATCTTTCCAGGGAGGTGTGTTTGGAATAGGGAGGCCTGCACTACAACTCCCACCAGGCCCCCTTGGTCCACAGCTGAGCTGGATGGACCACTCCCCCCACCCAGAACCATGTGGCAGCCATTGTGTGCAACACCCTCACCTAACAGGTAGGTAGCCATCTTTCCAGGGAGGTGTGTTTGGAATAGGGAGGCCTGCACTACAACTCCCACCAGCCACCCCTGTCCCACCTCTCAGAAGGAGGAGCACTCCCCCCACCCAGAAGCATGTGTCAGAAAGTCCACCTAAAAAGGACAACTGGACAGGTAATCAGACAGTGCATGCACCCCACCATTCCTCAACAAAAGCATTGAGCTAATGACAACACAAGGCCTCACATCACAACAAAATACACCCCAATAAAATAGCAATTGATAGTATGCAGACAGCTAAGCGAATGTAACTGTGACAGAAACAGAACTGTGACTCAACTAAATCCATGTGTAAGCAAATCAGGGACCATATATGCACTGCACCGAATGCTATCTGTAAATTCCATGGGTGCTGAGCATGAAGGACCATGGTAACAATAAACAGGCATGGTCTGTTGAACAATGAAATCCAAGCACAGAACATTACAAAGGTATGCATGAGATAACAATGGTACAATGGCTAGTACATGTGCATATGTAACATCTGCCAGGAAGAGTAATCAGCAAAGATGCATCACATCAAGTTGGATAGCAGCCAGTTGTCAGATGACAACCTTTCAGTTTAATACTAAGAGCTTCACGTGGGGCATGGTATCCAATGACTTGTCACACCATGGAAAAATATGTATGTACCTCCACATCATGTCATGACGCACATCACTGTGCAGACATACAATTAATGAAATACTTAACTGTGTGTTGCATAACATGTAAATAAGAGACATCAAACACTGCAAGCCTGATGGGTGTAAGTCAATGACTATGTACCCTCTGTTCCACAGGTGACCAACAACTGACTGCAGAGGACGACAACCTCAACCTGCAGAGCCAGTCTCCTCCCCCGGAACATGGACACTCTGATGCGGAGTTCCTGGATTCTTTGGATGAGGAGCTCCAAGCCGGCCCATCTGGCGTGCCAGGGCGCAACCGGTCACATGACCCCACTGCCCCCCCACCCTCAGCAACAACATCAACGCTGACCCCTGCTGGAACGACCTGTGCCGCCACCACCACCACCACCACTACCACTGCTGCCTGCAACACTCACCCTGCCCCAGAGGATGCCCAGCCCACACCAACAACTGCGGAGGGCAGGGAGAGTAGGCGTGTGCCTAGAGTGGTGAGGCAACAGGTCAGTGATAGCAGGGCAGGTGGGAGGACAAGTGGGACTCCAACACCACAGGACACTGTGACCGAAGCCCTGGCTAACATCACCAGAGTTATTGGTGCCTATGAACACACACAGGCACAAATGGGCCAGGTCCACGAAGATGCCCTGGAGCTCCAACGTCTGCTGAGGTCCATGGACAACCGTATGGGACAAATCGTGGACCTCATGGGCCAGTTTCTGGCGGTACAGAGGGACAGGCCAGTGCCACATACCACACCTCCACCTCCCCCCGTTGCCACGCAGGATGACAGTTCATCATCCACCCCTGCGGGCACCGAGAGCGGTGACTCCTCAGACCCCACTGGCCCAGCAGACGATGCCCCCCTGCCAAAAGAAGAAGGGGCCGTCCAAAGAAAAACTTGGGACTCACCCGTGGCAAACCACCTGCCAAACGCCAGTCAAAGAGCCAGCCATGATGGCAACACTCTACACCCTGCCATTGACTTTGTACACTGTCCGTACCCACACTGCCATGGTAATGGCATCCGTCTGTTGGACTGTGTCACCACATCAATGTGGTGCCTACTCTATTGTCTCATCAACCATCACTGCCAACTCATTGATTCACCATTCACACTTATTTAAATATCCACTTCCCTCTCACATATACCCATTGAAAATAAACAACAATAACGCACCAATTTATTTGTGTCTGCTCCATGTTTATCACAGTATGTGCAATGTTTACCATGGTTACAATGTCACAGGAGCATGGATTCTCTGTAGGCAAGGAGAGGCAGAAGGGACCTAGCAAAACACAACAGAACAAAAGTCACTAGTCAGGTGGTGGCATCACAGCCATCACACAACACATGTCATCAACTTACTCCAATATGCACACATTACAATGTGCAACAGTACCAACATAGACATCCTGTAGCTGTGCCAAACTACCCTGTACCCAACACATAGGCAGCCAGCACTGAGTCAACAACAGGATGCAGTCACAAAGATCACATAGACCTTTACGCAAACAACTGCATCAACAGACAATGGACCGGTTGTACATTGTCACTCACCTTCAAGTGAAGTAGCGGTTGATGAGCTGCTGACGCTGGTCGACACCTTCCTCCTCTCCACTATCCTCGTCACTGGACATTTGTGGGATCGCAGGTGGGGGCCTCGGCTGGTCATCATCGTCCTGGATCAGGGGGATTTGTTTCCGTAAGGCCAGGTTGTGCAGCATGCAGCATGCAACCACTATCTGACACACCTTTTTGGGTGAGTACATGAGTGCCCCTCCGGTCCTGTCCAGGCAGCGAAATCTCGATTTTAGGAGACCAAAGGTTCGCTCCACCACCCGACGTGTTCTCCCATGGGCATTGTTGTAGCGGACATCAGACGGTGTCCTAGGATTGCGTAGTGGGCTCAGCAACCAAGATCTGTTGGGATATGCAGTCACCTAGGTGTGAAAAACACATACAGATTAAGTGATACAACTGTGGCAGAGGACAGCATGGCACACACAGCACAGAACTTGACTTTGCCTACTCACCCACAATCCATGCCCGCTCGGGAAGTAGATTGGCCATCAGCTGGGGCACAATGCTGTTGCGCATGATGTAGGAATCATGTGCAGAGCCGGGAAACTTGGCACAGACATGCGATATGATCATATCGGCCTGGCACACCACCTGCACATTGATGGAATGTGAATGTTTACGATTCCTATATATGTGTTCCCGTGCCTGTGGTGGAACCAGGCCAACATGTGTGCAGTCAATATCACCTACAACATTAGGGATGTGACCAAGGGCATAAAAATCCGCCTTCACAGCCGCCAAAGCCGCCCTCCTTGGAAAACTTATGTATCGGTCTTTGTATCGCATCATGGGCGATAGGAAATCCCGTAGCACTATGCTGAAGGTGGGCTGAGACATCCCCCCTGCAATGCCCACTGTCTCCTGGAATGAACCACTAGCCAGGAAATGCAGTGCCGCCATCACCTTCGATTCAGTTGTCAATGCTGTTGGGTATGTCCTGCCAGCCCGCAGGTGTGGCTCCAACATGGCACATAGGTCTTGGATGTTTGTGCGGTCCAGACGGAACCTGCGTATTACGTCATCATCCTCAATGTTAGCCAGCAGGGTGACTGGACGATACACATTAGGTCGCCTCCTAGGTGAGATGAAAGGGGACACGTCATTGCAACAGAACATGAGATGTGCACAAATCCGTAGCTTTTGATTGACACAGCGCAAACATTTACTGGCATCACAATGCAGCAGACAGTGCAAGTCAAATGTTGTGACACCTTGAGAAAACATTGTTGTACACTTGTTCAGTATTCGCACAGTGAGAACAACCAACATGGAAACTGTCTCTGTGAATGCTAATAGTCACATTTCAAACTTTTGTGTAAACAGCCCTGACAGTATATGATACAGGACATGTGTGACACAGAAACACTGCTGGCTTCCAAGTGGCTGCTGTACCTGCCACACATTCTTGTGCAATCATGACAGGGGATACATTAACGACACAATTTGTCTAGTTCTGAAGGACTCATTATGGAATTTGAGCCACTTCAAATCCACACAAGTTTAGAGACATTCACATACATATCCACAAGCCTGTGCTAATATCCACTGTCATCAGTAGACATGCCATACATGCTGCTAATCACAATTCAGAGTCAGTCAACGACTAATAATGAAAAGCATTTGCAGATTCTGTGTCGCCGTGGATCAAGACACAATGACACCGCTGCACAATATCATCAACAAGCAAACAGATTGTCAATGTGGCACACAAAAAGTGGACAAGGTACGTGATCCAAAAGGACTGTAGACAAACGTTAATCTGCACTTAAGTTGCACTATGACATGCAGTATGAAGGTAGCACTGCCCAAACACACACCTGAAGTACAACAGTTGCCATGGAGCTAATCATCCAGCTGCTTGGAGACACAACAGTGCCACAAAAACAACCTACAACACCACCAGGACAAACCCACACCAGTATACCTACAAGTCAGCGCATGAATATACTGAGTACACAACAGCCTCATACACATGACACCAGCGGATGTCATTGCACAACACAGGTACTAAAGGACAAACATCAAAAGCATCCTGAGCCACATTCCCCACAGGCTGTCAGGACCAACACAGCGGACTATCAACATCCCACCGCAGACAAAGATGCTGGCTGTGCATCACTTATTGGCCTCTGGTACCTTCAAAACAACAAAAGTTAGAGTTGGATGAGTGTCACAGCCAGCCCTTTCAAGGTATATCTCACCTGTCTTGGATGCCATCATTAGCTTGATTCAACAGCACCTTCAGTTCACCCACACTGTGCAGGAACAGCTTGTGCCCCAGAAAGGCTACTACGCCATAGCAGGCTTATCCACTCGTGTTGGTATAAATTCACTGCACACATGTCCTACTTGTGCACCCTGCCAACACTGCACACAATTACTGCACATGAAAGCACACGTATTACATCAATGTGCAGCCAATTGTGGCACACCGTCTACTGTTCACAGATGCCATATCAAAGTTACCAGTCAGTGAGCACCATCACCACTTTTGGCTACAGTCCATCATCCAAGGCAACAATCTTTATGTGAACAAGGTCAATGCACCTGTCCTTGGTGAGTACCAACGTAACACACCACACATATCAAATCCACTATCAACATACTCACAACTGTGGAAATATACATGTAACAAAATCACATATGACAGGCCGAACAACATGAGCACATACCAGACACAATGACACAAGTAATGGTGATAACATTTTGCAGATATGGAGACAAAACATACCCAAAGGCATAGATACAAGTGAAAAATAATAAGGATGTACAGAATGCCAAGTGTGCCGGTGATGTAATTAACATCCTTGAGTATGTAGAGCACACACATGTCCATGTGGACATATACTGTTGGATTTGCTACTGTGAACGGTAACATTACATGAAGGCAGTAATAGGTGTTACCAAACAGACAACAGTGTGACATATGTGGTGAGTAATGAAAATAATGCTGAAATGTTTGTAAACTCATGTAATGTATTGTGACATATTGTGTGAGATATGAATATGTTTCTATATATTGGGATCAGATATGAAATTGGGGGTAAGATTTTGGTGTCAGATATGAAATTGGGGCTAAAATGTGGTGACATATATGAAATTGGGGATCAATTTGGGGGTCAGATATGAAATTGGGGCTAAAATGTGGTGACAGATATGAAATTGGGGCTAAAATGTGGTGACATATATGAAATTGGGGATCAATTTGGGGGTCAGATATGAAAATGTGTGTAAATGTGGTCTCAGATATGAAATTGTGTAGAAGTACTGTGCCCCATTAGTTCTTTCAGTGTGGCATTTGGTGTTAGATTTGAAGTTAAGGCTGTCATTACTAACTATAGCCCATTCAAATTACATCCAGTGCCATGATATTTTGTAAGTGACCACTGTTCGAAGTACAGATATGACCCATGACATTGACACAGCACGATGTGTCCATTGTTGCCTTAAAAATGCTCAAACAACACTATCACGCCCATAGTCAACAATGTCATGCTGCACCCTCACGGTAGCTACCGCCTGGCAGCAGCGGTGTGTCACCGCCATGGCCCAAGACACAATAGCGGGGTTGATAGGCATATACACATGATCAAATGGCGGTTGGCATGTCCCGCCACACAAATCACGGTCACTCATAGCAATGCATGTGCCCGGAATCGCGGTAGCTACCGCATGGCAGCAGCGGTGTGTCACCACCATGGCCCAAGACACAATAGCGGGGTTGATAGGCATATACACATGATCAAATGGCGGTTGGCATGTCCCTCCACACAAATCACGGTCACTCATAGCAATGCATGTGCCCGGAATCGCAGTAGCTACCGCCTGGCAGCAGCGGTGTGTCACAGCCATGGCCCAAGACACAATAGCGGGGTTGATAGGCATATACACATGATCAAATGGCGGTTGGCATGTCCCGCCACACAAATCACGGTCACTCATAGCAATGCATGTGCCCGGAATCGCAGTAGCTACCGCCTGGCACCAGCGGTGTGTCACCGCCATGGCCCATGCATTGACAGCCAATGGGAAGCGCAATCGCGGTAGCCTGATGCAAGTTTGAAAATCGAGGTAGGCGTGCTCCGCCACCGCGGGGCCGGTCATTGGATGCACTTGAAAGATGCACCACCGCGGTACCGCACGCCTGTCCCCTGCGGTGTGTCACCGCCATGGACCATGCCCTTCCAGCCAATGGGAAGCGCAATCGCGGTAGCCTGATGCAAGTTTGAAAATCGCGGTAGGCGTGCTCCGCCACCGCGGGGCCGGTCATTGGATGCACTTGAAAGATGCACCACAGCGGTACCGCACGCCTGTCCCCTGCGGTGTGTCACCGCCATGGACCATGCACTTCCAGCCAATGGGAAGCGCAATCGCGGTAGCCTGATGCAAGTTTGAAAATCGCGGTAGGCGTGCTCCGCCACCGCGGAGGCGGTCATTGGATGTATTTGAATGAGGCAGTCCTGGAACACCAATTGCAGCAGCTTAGAACCACAGAAACGAGCCCTGGGGGCTATATATGTGTGTGAGAGAGCCACACATTTCCACAGCTCACTGAGCCTGCTGCCTGAGACCCCTCACATGCTGCTGCCTCCAGGGACTGCTGCCTGAGACCCCTCACCTGCTGCTGCCTCCAGGGACTGCTGCCTGAGACCCCTCACCTGCTGCTGCCTCCAGGGACTGCTGCCTGAGACCCCTCACCTGCTGCTGCCTCCAGGGACTGCTGCCTGAGACCCCTCACCTGCTGCTGCCTCCAGGGACTGCTGCCTGAGACCCCTCACCTGCTGCTGCCTCCAGGGACTGCTGCCTGAGACCCCTCACCTGCTGCTGCCTCCAGGGACTGCTACCTGAGACCCCTCACTACCAACTGCCGCTGCTGCTGTCTCCTGCCCACAGTGATGTCGAGGACTGAGAAGATCCGTGCCACTCCCTTCACCACCGAGGAGCTGGAGGTTCTGGTGGACGAGGTGCTAACCCAGTATCCAAGGCTATATGGTGCGCCAAATGTCGTGGTAAGTATCTCAGAGTGTGAGTGAGAGTGCAGGGGGGGGCACACATGAAGTTGATCTGCTGCAGTATGTGTGAGAGAGTGTGGGGTTGGGTCATGCACTGCCTAGCATGCTGTTTCCAGGGGGAAGGTGTGTTTAGCCTATTCAACACGTTTCCCTGCCTGCACATCCAGATGTGAGGAAAATGTAATGTCTTGTCAGACATACAGTGAGGCTGCAACTTCTCAATTTAGGAGTCAGGACAGTGATTGCCAGTCTGTATGTCTGTGTGTGTCCCTGATGTCCTTCACAGGCCCATCTGTGGCCTTAGCTAGGGTTGTTGTCCCGAGGGTAGTGAGGGAATTGTTTCTGACTCTATATGTGCCTCATCTCTAGTTCTGCACTATGCTCAGGACCGCAATCCCCCAGGGTGCCACTCTTGTTGGTCATTCTCCTATGACACTGTACATTTCAACAATCTTGTGCCCAGACCCTTCCATCACCACCAGCATGTGCACATACTCGCATGTGTTGGCACTGTTTGTGTTTCCAAATTGTCCCTCCATTTAAAATATCAGATGCCCCACGTTGGACCTCTGTGTGACCCCAACTGGCCTGCACATTCACCGCCCAATCTGACAGTGACACAACACTGAATGTACAGAGTGTCAAATCTGTGCTTTCCCTCTTGACTCTCCATGAATGAGCCATTACAGACATGTAGATTGCACATGACAGGCCTTGTGATGAGGGTTTGCGTTTGTGAGGTCATGTCCCTCAATGTGACCTCCATGACACAGTGTGGCAGTTTAAGGGCAAGTGCTTTGAGGGCTGCGCAGTGTTGGGCACATTGAGTATTCACAGTAACATATGTAGTAATGTCCTGCATGTCTTGGTATTCCCAAAAATTTGCAGTAGATGTGGTCAGCATACACATTTTGCTCTCTGCTGGCATCCTGCATGGCTATGAGATGGGCATGTACTGTGTCCACCCTCATACCTGCATGCATTAATGTGTGTTTCCCACATGATGATGTTTGAATGTCGCAGATTTATTGTCTCTGCTGAAATTATGGCTCAAGTTGGGTAGAGGCAGTGTCATGCTCCTGCCCTGGGAAATGGTGGTAGGTTACACTGATTATTGCACCCTCTTGTCTCCCATGTCTGCAGCTCAAAGTCAACCAGCGCAAGGCCGTGTGGAGGGCCATTGCATGCAAGGTGCGTGCTCTGGGTGTCTCCAACCGACGGCGCTCCCACTGTCACAAGAGGTGGGATGACATCTGCCAGCTGAGCAAGAACGTGGCCGAGATGACACTGGGGCTGATCCCTCGGTCCAGCAGGTTGGCGCGGCACAGCATGACACCACTAATGGCACGCATTTTAGCTGTGACGCAGCCTGAACTGGTGCACGTCTGAAGGGGCACCAGCAGAAAGCTGGTGGTGAGTATTATGTGAGTGTGACTTTGGGTGTTGTTTGGCTGCATGTGCTCCAAGCCTGGTCCAGTGCAGGGCTGTGATGTTGCTAGTGTGATGCAATGGCGTGTAAGTGGCCATGGTGTTGGGTGCAGTTGTCATGCATTCCCCCTACATGTACCTTCCCATGTCATTGGTGTAATGGCCCTTGACTTCACATTTGTAGTTGTGGCCTTCTGGTATCATCTTCATTGGGGTAGTCACGGACATCCCATGTCAGGGTCCGGCAGTGCATAATCTGAGTGTGCCATCATCAATGTGTGCATTGCCTGACGTCAGATTTGTGCTGACTACACATCTAACACCAATGTGCAACTGTAGTTGTGCCCCAAGATACGACATGGTGGATGGCATGTGCTCATGGCCGTTGTGGGCGTATATGTTATGTTATGTTATGTTATGTTAATGACATTTATAAAGCGCGTCGATTACCCGGAGGTGTCCTGGCGCTAGCTTAATCTTCTGAGTGCCGTAGGCGGAATAAAGAACGTTGTGACCGGATCATTGTGAAAAGAGCCATGTTTTTAAGCCCTTTCTGAAGGACAGAAGATCCATGGTGTTTCTTAAATGAAACGGCAAATCATTCCAAGCTTTTGCCGCACCATGAAGGAAACTTCTGCCACCCCATTGGGCTTTTTTTACACGTGGCACTACGACCAGCTTGTAGTCTGTCTCTGTGTTGGACACTTCTGCTGGCTCAAGATGTGACAGTGGCAACATGTTGTGAGTAGAATCTTTTACCCCCTCAGTGCCCTAGGTGTGCACAGAGGGATATGTGTGTCTGGTTAGACGGAGCCACCAACAGGCTAATTGGCTGTGTATTCATCACATGGGTGAATTATGCCAAGTTAGCTTTATGCCACGGTAATTTCGAGGTTGCACAATGTTACTGCCCATGGTGTTGTCCAACATGGATAATTGTTCATCATTAGTGATGCTTTCCTTGCAGGTATTTGTAATCTTGATGCCAATGTACTGATCCTGCCTCTCTCTCTCTCTCATGCAGCATCTCACATGGGCACGGAAGGACAGGGGACGGACACCAGTGGTGAGGCATCAAGCACAACTGCTGCACACCAGCATAGTGACACAGATGTCACCAGCGCATCAGAGGGGGACCGTAGTCTTCTAGAGGACTCACAGCCAGAGACGCAGACCTCTACGTCATCTGACGACAGCGGTGATGCATCTATGTTTTCGGCCACAGGAAACGCGGACTCTGCCTCCTCGTCCACCACACAGCGTTCAGTGCCCACCCTCCCTGCTACTCCCACTGTTGCTGCCCGTGTTCGCACCACAAAAAAGGGAAGAGTGTCCTTCATCCCAGGCACCGCTGCCCCTGCCCCTGTCCCCCCTGCTGCCATCAGTGCTGAGTCTGTGGACCTTTTGCGCCAACTGTGTGTGGGTCAGACAGCTCTCCTCAATGCCTTCCTGGACCATGACAAAAAATTGGCACAGGTGGTGGCTTACATTCCGACGTGGGTGGGCTACACCGGACTGTACAGTCTCTGTCCTCTGCAGTGACAGCAGCCATTCAACTTGCCCAATCCCATAGTCCTGCTCCAGTCCCTAGGCCCATCACCCTGCCAGTGGTCACATCTGATGATAGTGACCACACACCCCAGACATCAAGGGAAAGATACAGCACACGCAGCACACGGCAGCAGCAGCCCAAGCAGTCCAGGGCGCAGACACCATCCCCACAGAAAGGTAAACCCACACTAGAGCGCAGAGGCAAAAGCCCTTCAGGCCACACCCAGGGCAAGGATGGCAAGAAGCAGGCCTCAGGCTCACATGCCTCAGAGGCATCCCCAGCCAAGGACTCACCTGTCCCATAAGTGTCTCGCATAGACAAGCACACAGTTTCCGTGCCCAGTGACAAACAGGTGCCTGCTAAGAGTACACGTAAGAAGAGCTCCGAGGAAAGTTCACCCACAACATCAACTCCCATCCAGAGCCCTGTGAAGCAGGGAAAGGAGGCCACTGTAGGGGGGACACCTGGTAAACAGGTGATGCAGGGGCAGAGGCAATCCGGGGCCAAGCGTCCCGCAGAATCCAGCACGTCCCCAGAGGGAGGACCAGCATCTGCACATGATCCTGCTTTTGTGATGAGTGTGCCTGTTGTATACACCCCACTTGGCATTAATCCCAGGACAGGGAAGCCATATCAAATCCCCAAGAAGCGGAAGGGCACCCCTCCAGATTCTCCCACACACACTGGGTCTCATGCAAGCATGAGTCCACCTCCACGTGCCACCACCCCACCTGGTCCTAGCAGCCCTCAGGCTTCACACACCACTGATGGCTCTACCACACCTGGACCTAGCAGCCCGCAGGCTTCCCAGACCACTGATGGCTCTACCCCAGCTGGGCCTCTCTCTCCCCGAGCCAGTACCCCAACTGGCCCCGACAGACAGCCACCTCCCAGTCATACTGCCAGCCAAGTCTGAGTGTTAGTCCCCCTCACACATGTCTCTCCCACAGTGGTGCCATGGACTGACCATTTTCGACACCCTGAGTGTGTTGCTGACCATGGCAGGGTACAGTACCACCCATTCCCAGTGCTGGATATCATGTACTCACTCTGCAGTTTTTACTGGCCCTTGGCCTTGTTGTTGACTGATGTTCTGGACTTGCCTGTGCAGCTTCTCATGTACCTCACCTGCACTGTGTCCTGGCCACTGGCCTTGTTGTTGACTGATGTTCTAGACTTGCCTGTGCAGCTTCTCATGTACCTCATCTGCACTTTGGACTGGTCACTGGCCTTGCTGTTCACTGCTGTTTGCCCCTTGCCTGTGCAGGATCTCATGTACCTCATCTGCACTTTGGACTGGTCACTGGCCTTGCTGTTCACTGCTGTTTGCCCCTTGCCTGTGCAGTATCTCATGTACCTCATCTGCACTTTGGACTGGTCACTGGCCTTGCTGTTCACTGCTGTTTGCCCCTTGCCTGTGCAGCTTCTCATGTACCTCATCTGCACTTTGGACTGGTCACTGGCCTTGCTCTTGTCTGAATTTTGCTGCATAACTGTGTAAAATGTAAATAAAAAGAATTACTCCTGTTGTCTGCCTTGTCAGTGTCCTTGCTTAATGAAGGGTTACTGTGTGGGTATGGTTTACTGTGACACATGCTCTATATGCCACTTCAACATTGCCAATGTCTTGTTTCCTCTGATCGTGTTGTTTAAACTTTGGTGTCCCAGACTTTTGCATCTGTGTGTGTTGGCTTAGATGTAGGTGTGTTTGCTGTGGACTGTTTAACTTCCTGGGTGTGTTGTTGTCTGTGTGATGTTTAGATTGTTGTTGTGTGTGTTCATGGTGTGTCACTCATCTCTGTTTGTAACTGGTATGTCTGTTGTGCACACACTGCTTGGTGTGCATGCAGTGCTGTGAGTGTATGTTGCCTTGTCCTTGCCTGGTGTGCACCTCCTGATGTTTAGCTGTTGTAGCATATTGATATCTTTGCATGTGCATGTGTTGTGTCTGATGTGGCTGTGTGCAGTGTTTGTGTTGTGTTGTCTCATGCAGTTGACAGTTGCTCTGTGTGTGGTGTTCTATTTGCCTGTCAGTGTGTGTGTTTTGTTGTTGTGTTTGATTCAGATGTGTGTTGCCATTGTGGTGTGCCTTACTTGTGTGTCTGTCACATGAACTGAGGTCTATTGTAGTTCCTGTGCTTGTTTTGGGTGCATCCTTGGTGTTTTCTCCTCTCATATTTGATGTGTCTCTTGTCATTCTTGTGCATGTGCAGGCATGTGGTACACTATGACACCATTTTGAGTTGATGGGTGGTGTGGTATGTTTGTCTGTGTGTCATTGTAGGCCCATTTCTCCCTGTTTGTCTCCATTATTGTTTTGTGTGGATGCACTTCTTATATGTGTTGTGGTATGTTGTCTGTGCATTTTTCCTGCTAATGAGGTTGTGTACTCCTGTTGTGTCTGTGCTCCCATTGGATTTCCACTGTTTAACTGCACAGGTCTTGTCTGTTATTGTAGTGGTTCTGTGTGTGTGTTTTGATTGTGTTCTGTGTTTGACTGTTGTTTTTGTGCGTACAGTGGTTCTGCCATCCCTGTGTGTGTGTGTGATGTTTGTGGATACCCCCCAGGGGGTGTGTTTGCTTGTCAGTGTATTGACTGGACATTATTGGCAAGCTTCTGTGTGTTTGTCACTGGTGTTGTGTGCTGCAGGTGTGATGGGTGTGGGGGTTGTGTGAAGGTTCATACTTGTGTTTGACAGTCATGGAGTGTTGCAATGGGCCCTGTGTGTTGAGCTGCTGACATACTCCTGTGATGTATTTGGACACAGATGTGTGGCTGATCAGTGTTAGACTTCATACCCTTCCTTTCATCCCTGTGCCTATACATGGGTTGCCTTGCTGTCTCCCTGAGTTGTTGCAGTGAGGTGACTGTGGTTTTACTTCACTCACTGTGACTGCCATGTGTGATTTGTTGGGCTGGTGTTGTTGTTATATGTTCCTTCCCTTGCATGTGATGTACACATGCTTGGTGTTCAGCTCCTTGCCATTCCATTTGTGTGCACCTCACTTTAGGTTTCCTATTTGTTGTCCTCCATTGCTGCTATCATGTGGTCTGTGTTTGTTGCTGTGTGTCAGTGTGGGGTATGTCTGTGTGACTTGGCAGGCTGTGTGTCCATTAGAGTGTTTGTTCATTATCTGTGTGTGTTTGTTTTGGGCTTGGACTCAGTTTACTTGCCATGAGTGGGGTGTTGTTGTGGTGTGTGGGTTCCCCTGGCCCTGTGCTTCTACTCTGTGTGTTACTCTGCAGCCACACCTGATGGGGCTGTCTCCCTAGTTGTTTGTTGTGTGGTGCACTGTGTGTGTTCACCTGGCTGGTTCTTGGGCATGTGGGAGCACAGGAGGGTCACATGGCATGTCCCTTCATGTTGTGGGTGGGCCTAGTGTGTGGAGTGTGGAGGTGTTGCCCTGTGTACTTTGTGCACTGCCCATGCCTTGCGCTGGCCCTGCCTACTACATTGTGTGCATTTTTTTACGCGGATTCACAGCTGCGGTCACGTGCACTGAACATTATTTCGAGATCGCGGACATGGTGACCTGGATGAGGAGGGGTGAACTAGTGGCAGGTAGGACATGTGTGGCTACACCTGTGGTTGTGTTCCTGTCCCCACCAGGGTGTCTGGTGGGGACAGGAACCTTACATCAGCCATGGAGTTGTGGGTTGTGTTTGTGTGCAGAGTTGTGTGATCGCGTACCTGCGGCGGCGTCCGCCACGGTCCATGGCTTGCTGGAGGTGTATCATGTACAGCGCCGGGAAGGCGTATAGTGCCGGGTCCATGGCGGTCATCTCCGGTATTCACTTTTGCGCTCGGCTGTGGTGCTTCCGCCTGCTCAGATTGGCCGGTTTCTCCGCTGCGGTGTGCCTGGCTGTTTGGCGCATCCTAATTTCTACGGCGGGAGGGACGTCATTCCGCACGGCGGTTGCTCTGGATTGGTTAACTCCGCAGCGGTGGCGGGCGCGTTTTGATGGCGGTTCACGTCGCACCACGGAGGTCGGAAAATGGGCTGTGTTTGACCATTGTAATATGGCGGACGTGTGCACCGCTACTCGCGGGCGGAGTAGAGCGTTTTCTCCCACCGACAGGATCGCGGAGGTGCATCCACCAGTCATCGTAATGGGCCCCTAAGTGTTATCATTTTTGCCTCTGTAAACCAATAAGAGTTGCCTGGATCTTTACACAGTGTACCTTGTTTTGTGCCACTATATAAAGAGCCAGCTTTTTACATTGGTGGTACAGTGGTGGGATACAAGACTTTGCATTTGCTGATACCACT
This sequence comes from Calotriton arnoldi, assembly GCA_963921515.1. Taxonomy (NCBI): domain Eukaryota; kingdom Metazoa; phylum Chordata; class Amphibia; order Caudata; family Salamandridae; genus Calotriton; species Calotriton arnoldi. Next base: position 1,604,471 of record CAWUFW010001850.1, on the reverse strand, counting down.
TGGTCACTAGGTGATTCCATGAAATAAATCCACAATTGACATTAGTTAAAAAAATATCTTTGAGTTTTTGTTGATTTTTCTAAATTTTCTAATTTGAACTAGTAGGGCCTTGGTTATGTCCCCCAAGTCCAATTGCATTAGAAATTTAAAAAGTATCTTAGACAGTTAGGCATTTAAAAAGTTTAGTCTGATAGATTCTTTCTTGAATTCTATAAAGGTTCCAACTGATCTAATACCATGTCTGAGGCAGAGGGTACTAGCTAGGCGCTCAACCTGGGTCCCTATAAGAAACTTAAGTTGGCCCAACTTAAGGACCTCAGTAAAGCATGGGACCTTGCCATGGGGTCTAAACCTAACAAGGCTCATTTACAGACCCTGTTTTCTGAGCATGTTAGAGCCATTGCAATGGAACAAAGCCCTAATGATACAAAGGAGAAAAATGCCAGTAAGGATGATGAGTCCTCAAATTCCCCTACTGACAGTACCTCTACTGGGAATACCTCTGGTAGTATCCCAGATGAAGTACATGAGGAAGATGCAGATCTTCAAAAGCTAGCTAGGAGGATAGTTCTAGAATCTAACATCTTAGCCATAGAAAGAGAGAGAGAGTTGAGATGGGCCTAGGACCCAACTCTGGTGGCAGCAAAATTTTAAATAGGGAGAAAGATGAACCTTTTGACCCTAAAATCCCCAAAGGGATTGTCCCAAAATATATAGAAGATGATGATATCACCAAATGGTTTACATTTGAGAGGGCTTGTAAGATGAGAAAACTCGGTCAGAAGTATTGGGGCGCTCAACTCTGGGAGCTGTTTTCAGGAAAGTGCAGGGATAGACGCCTGAAACTGACTGAGACAGATGCTGAGTCTTATGACCTCATGAAGGATACCCTGATTGAGGACTTTGGACTCAGCACTGAGGAGTATGGGATTAGTATCAGGGAGAGTCACAAAACCTTGAGTCAGACCTGGGTAGATTTTGTTGACTTCTCAGTCAAAACACTAGGTGGATGGTTAAAAGGTAACAAGGTGCAAGACTATGCTAGGCTTTATAATCTTATTATGAAAGAGTATCTATTAAGTAACAATGTTTCCGAAAAGTTACATCAGTACTTGGTGGACCTAGGTCCGGTCTCTCCTCAAGAATAGGGAAAGAAGGCTGACCAGTGGGTTAAGACATGGGTGTCCAAAAAGTCTCATGGTGGGGTGACCAAAAGAAAGGAGTTGCTAAGCCCCCTCCCTCCCCCACCAAGGTAAAAATGGTGAACACTCTAAAGACAAAAACAAAGAGTCTACCAATAGTCCCCAAAAACCTGTTGAGGAGGGTGGGCCCAAGACAATATACAGACCAAGGGTGGGTATCAGGGTAAGAATTGGGATTCCAAGAAGGCTCGATGCTTTAAGTGCAAAGCCAATAGGCACCGAACTGGAGATCCTATCTGTCCCAAAAAGAATCCCACTTGTGCACCTCCAGCTACTGCTGGGGTGGTGAGTCTCCAGATGGGATCCTTAGTGTGCCCTGATCAGGTGAGAGAGAACACAGAAGCTATCCTAGTCTAGTCTCTGAGGGTGGGGTGGATGAAGCTGACCTGGCTGTTTGGCCCACTAAATACAAACAGCAGACTTTGATTAATGAGATCAGAGTAGAATCACTGAGAGATATAAGTGCAAGTGTCACCATGGTGACTGAAAGACTGGTATCTCCAGAGCAGTATCCGACTGGACAAACTTATCCAGTCACCAATGCTGATAACGTGACCAAGGTTCATTCCATGGCTAGTGTATCCTTTGAGTTGGTAGGGGTTACTTGCCAGAAAAAGGTGGTTGTGTCCTCTGTAATTCCTGTTGAATGTCTGCTAGGGAATGATCTGGAGTCGTCAGCATGGGCTGAGGTAGAGCTAATATCCCATGCAGCCATGGTGGAAATCCCTGAATGTGTGTGTGTAAAAACCCGAACACAGAGCAAAGCCCAGGGTGAAAAAGAGGAGTTAGAGTCTGGAATAATGTCTGAACCCTCCAAGAGAAAAGGTAGGAATTCTGGGAAACCAGCTTCTGATCAGCCACAGGCTCAGGTTCCTTCTCCTCAGGGAGAAGACCTGTCAGCCCCAGAGGGAACTAAGCCCCAGGAACTTGGGCCTTACCAGGCAAAGCTCCTAGGCCCAGGGGGACCGTCTAGGGAAGAGCTGTGCCAAGGACAGAGTACATGTCCTACTCTCGAAAGCTTGAGACAGCAAGCTATTGCACAGGGAGATGTCAGTGGCTCCCACAGGACCTATAGGGAGGAGGGACTCCTGTCCACTGAGGCCAGAGACCCCAAACCTGGTGCCACTAGGAAAGTGGTAGTGCCTCAGCAGTACAGAGAGGTTTTACTCTCATTGGCCCATGACATCCCCCTAGCTGGGCATCTTGACCAGAGCAAGACTTAGAGCAGGCTAGTCAGCCACATCTACTGGCCAAACATGTCCCAGAAGGTGAAGGAGGTTTGTAACGCGTGTGTTACTTGTCAAGCCAGTGGCAAGATAGGTAACCACCCAAAGGCCTCCTTAATTCCACTTCCAGTGCTTGAGGTTCCATTTGAAAGGGTAGGGGTTGATGTTGTTGGCCCCCTGGACCCTCCAACAGCATCAGGGAACAGATTCATTGTGGTGGTGGTGGATAATGCTACCAGGTACCCTAAAGCTATTCCGCTTAGGGCTGTCACTGCTCCTGCAGTTGCCAGAGCCCCCTTAAGTATTTTTACATGAGTGGGTTTCACTGAGGCGGTGGTATCAGACAGAGGTAGTAACTTCATGTCTGGCAATGAATGTGGTGTGACTTAAAAGTTTACTACCCATTATCATCCACAAACCAATGGTTTAGTTGAGAGATTCAACAAAACCATGAACGGTATGATCATGGGACTCCCTGAAAAACTCAGAAGGAGATAAGATGTCCTTTTGCCATGCCTGCCTTTCACTTACAGAGAGGTACCTCAGAAGGGAGTAGGGTTTTTCCCCTTTCAACTTCTGTTTGAGCATCCTGTAAGGGGACAACTTTGTCTGGTTAAGAAAGTCTTGGAGGGGGGCGTGACCGGCGCCAAGTAAGATTGTTGCTAGCTGAAAGAGCTCCTGAGTCCTGTAACCCCCTTCTCCAAATATCCGCCATAAAATCAGCCCTGGAGGTACATTACCGGCACTTTTTGAGAGGTACGATGCTCTGGTAGGGAACACCCGAGATTCACGACTCTCCTGCGGCCCGTGGACAGAGGCTGAAGTCGCAGCCTGTATGCGCCTGGGAGCCGGGGACTAAATTGGACTCCGACCCCCGGCCTGAGTAAAACAGCCCCGAAGCAGGGTCGTGGCTGCGATCGCCCAAGGGGCTCTACTCAAGTACAAACGAAGACGCCACAGAGGCTCTGACCAAAAGAGCAAAGAGTAAGGCCGAATAAAGAAATGCAGTGAAGAGAACGGTCCGACGCAAAAGCTGAGTAGCGGGACCGCGAGAGAGGCATATCAGCACTAGACTCTACATACCCTTGTGTGCCAGGCCGCAGTGAGGGATGTCGCCGGTGAGCACAGGAGACAGCTAGCAGGGGGCACAGAGACGCGGCCCCGGGGAGGTGAGCAGAACACAGGGGGGGGGCCCCACGAGGCACATTACACGCCGATAGAGGAGCGATCGGACCAGAGAAGGGAGAGGTGGCTAGGCCCAGCCCCAGTACTGCAGGCAGATAGAACGCTCACGCAGACAGCAACAGCTAAAGAGACGCCTTTACCCCCAGGGTGCCGCTTGAAAACCCCCCTTTAGCGAAGAGAAGCAGAACACGAACATTGGGACACAGAAAATGAGAAAAAGACCACTAGGGGCAGAAATCAGCATCCTATTCCAGTTCTGTCATAACAGCATACAGGCATTCATAAAGGCACAGCGCTACACGGTGATGGGACAAGAAAGATACATAGCGCCTAGAACAGCAAGCTTTTAAAGATAAAGACTCGGCCAAACACCAGTGAAAGAAGTACTCAGTAAGCCGAGCCCACCGGGAGTTGTCCGACAGGTCGCGTTAAGCTCTCATAAATCGGACAGGCGGCGGACAGTCCAAAGTGGGCAAGAATATCAACAAAAAGGTCTATTTATCCGTCCCGCAAGATTACGGGTGTGAAAGGTCAACGGAACTCCCATCAATCCAAAGTAGACAAATATGCATGGACGAAAGATACCGAACCTGAAGGGACTCCCCAGGAGGAGGATCAGCCAAGTACTTAAGACCCTGGGTCGAAAGAGGATCTCACATTGCAAGATATTATGTTCGCACTAAATAGAATACAGACCTCACTGGAATCCAGAATGGATTCGGTCAGCACAGAGGTCTCGCTGGTCCGGGCAGACCTAAAGAAAATGGGCACTAGAGTGACAGAGATAGAAGAGAAAACGGTGGACTTACAAAATCAAACAACCACTCTTAAGAGGCAAATCACTGAACTCCACGAGACAAGTAAAGCAATGGAGGCGAAACTTGACGAATATGAAGGAAGATCTAGACGCAACAACGTAAGAATTCTGGGGGTTCTGCAACGAGCAGAAGGGCCTGCAATGGCCCTATTTGTCAAAGATCTAATTCTGAAATTCCTCCAACCAAGCAGCCTATCCAATTATTTTTCAGTCGAGCGAGCCCATAGAGTGCCAGGGGGGCAACCAAAGCCGGGTGCGGCACCAAGACCCATACTAGCCCGCATCTTTAATTTTCGGGATCGAGACGCAATACTCTAAACAGCGCGAACCTCACCCCCATGCGATATGAAAATAGTGAAATCACATTTTCCCGGATTTCACCATCAAATTCCAAAGGCAGAGACGCAACTTCACCGAGGTAAAAAACATTCTGAGAGAGAAAGACCTAAAATACGCTATGCTGTTTCCGACTAAACTCAGAGTGGAAGCAGAAGGGAAAGTCTGGTTCTTCACCAGCCCAGAGGAGACTTGGGAATGGCTGGACGGCTGGAGAAGAATCGGTAATCCCTGAGTCAATGCAAAAAGTGACAAACACCAGAAGAAGAATTCGGAAGAAAGAGACCTCACAGAACAGGGGCCAGACTACAGGAAGGGAAATCAGACGGACGGAATACCTGGAATCTTCGCAAATTCTTAGACACCCCCCCGAAGTCAAGACAAGATCGCACTGACGCACCGGATCATCCAAACTCAGGGGCATCATCATCTCCAGTGCATGGGACTCCAGAAACGAGATCTAACTATGCGAAAAGATGAACACCTCCTCCTGTGCCCTGTGGCTGCAGAACTGAACTCGAGAACTGAGCTGATAGATAAGTACATATTGTTTAGCTTATAAAACCACTGGGAGGGGGGGGGAGGGATTGAGAGGACCGTCTGGCCTCTGCCACCACAGTTAAGAATGGGGAGGGTCGACAGGCACTGTACAGAGTTGGGGACACGGGTAGTTTTAATCCTGAAGTGCAGGGAGGCAGGGAGGGGGCACAGGTTTTTAGCAAGACACCAGGGTAGAATATAATACAGTTATGGTAAGTAGGCACTCGAATAGGCATCTCCAATGCAAAATTGTGGTCCCGGACGACAAGAAAAGATGAGGACATCTCCAATTCCATATACGAGGGGTGAGCAGACCAAGGGAGGGAAGGAAGCTCCCCCCTGAACGCTGGGATCTTATTAATCTCCACACCAGCAGCAGTAAGACATAACTCAAACTAAAGGCAAGGGCCTCGGAGACACGGCCATTACTCCCCAGCTCCGATTGCTGTCATGGAACGTGAATGGGCTGGGGGACAAGCTTAAAAGAGGACTGGTACTACAATTTCTAAAACGACACCAACCAGACGTGGACCTCCTGCAGGAAACACACTTAGTGGGTAAATCCTGCAGGGCTTTGGACAGGTGGGGGTACAAGTTAGCAATTCACTCCGGGTTCACCTCCGGATCGGGAGGGGTTGGGGTTTTGATTAAAAAATGCTTTCCAATTATCCTGGAACACAATTGGGTAGACGACCAGAGCATATTCGCAGCAATAACAGACAAGTGGGAAGGGAAGACGGTCAATATAATCTCGGTATACATACCGACGGCACTCCATAACGTAGAAATCCCCGACTTGAACGCATTCCTACTGAAATTACCGGAAGGAGAGATTCTAATCTGGTGCGAAAAACTCTCAAGTTTTTTTATTGACAAAATCCGCGCTATACAGGCGTCGTTCACTACCGTCAACAATGCCACGGCCGTGACTTTACCTTCGGTGGCTCTGCCTGCCTCTTCACCCTCTCTGGTTGCCTTTACACCCATTGATTTGCCTGACTCACTTAGGGTCCTCAAGGCCTAGAAATCAGGCTCTTCGTCTGACCCCTGTGCAGCCAGACTTCTGGCTTCAGCAGCAGAGACAGTTAATCCGGAAGTGAACAGACTTATTAATTTGTCCCTCCAGGAGGCTTTTGTTCCGCCCGCGTGGAAACAGGCCAAGATTTTGCCACTACTAAAAAAAACACTGCTGGATCCGCTGAACCCAGTGAGCTATCGTCCCATCTCCCTTTTGCCCAGTGTGGCAAAAGTCTGTGAAAAGGTTGTGAAAAACAGCTCACTGACTATCGAAAGCTCGGGCCTTTTACATCCGACCCAATCTGGTTCAGGGCCTCTTACAGCACCGAGTCAGCTCTAGTGAAAGTTTCAGAGGCCATTCGGGAGTGCTTGGATGCTGGCGGACGGGCAGCTCTGATTTTGCTGGACCTTTCGGCAGCATTTGATACCGTCCCCCACGCTATGCTGCTTGCCCGACTTGCTGATATAGGTATCTTGGGCACTGCCTGGGGCTGGCTCAAATCATTTTTGGAGGGCCGGACGCAACAGGTATGGCTCCCCCCTTTTGCTTCCTCACCGCAGAAGGTATCTTCGGGGGTCCAACAGGGATCCTCCCTGAGCCCCCTTCTTTTTAACATCTATGTTACGCCCTTGGTTCAACTGGCGGAGGATCTGGGGGCCAAAATTATTGCATATGCCGATGACACTCAGCTTCTGTTCACTTGGGAAAAATCTGAGTGTTCCACTTCCTCTGCAAAAAATTGTTTGATAGCGGTCGTTCATTGGCTGGCCGCTGCTCAACTTAAATGCAACGAGGACAAATCTGAAATTCTCCTCTATGGAAGCTTCCCCCCTCAGTTTAGAGAAGCTCTCTGGCCGGCTGACTATTCTTTGCCAGCCTCAACGGGGCAACCCACCAAGAATCTGGGGATCTGGTTTGAAGAGAGTCTCTCTTTCTCCACCCAGATCAAGAGGCTTGCCGGGAGTTGTTTCGGGATACTCAAATCCCTTAGGACATTTTTACCACTTCTTCCAAGGGCTGCCAAAGAAACGGTCACCCGAGCCCTAATTCTTTCGCGTATAGATTACGCTAATGCTTTGTACATTGGCTTACTGGGCTACCTGCTTAATAAACTACAGGTAGTCCAGAATGCGATGGCCAGGCTTCTTTTCAACATCCCCATTCGAAGTAGTGTAAGACAGCATCTGAGAACACTTCACTGGTTGCCCATGGCCGAACGAGTTAAGTTCAAAGCCTTGGTCATGGCGCACCGTGCTTTGTATGCTTCCGGCCCTATCTATTTGCAGAAACGTTTTATGTTCTACACCCCAACTAGACAACTGCGCTCTGCTTCCCAACTCCTGGCTCACGTTCCCCGCTCTCGCCTGCAAAGGACGGGCGGCAGCTCCCTTGCCGTGAGGGCTGCCCTGGCTTGGAATTCGCTCCCTTTCGCTCTCCGTAGCATTCAGGACCCCACTCTTTTAAAAAAAAAATCTGAAAACATTCCTTTTAATTTAATCAGTTTTCCCTCACTCCTCAAGGTTCGCGCCGGGACACTCCTCTGAGTATCTGTGCGCGCTACAAATTCAAATAACATGACATAACATAACATAATCGGAGGTGACTTTAATATGACACCAAATGACTCCCAAGATTGCTTCCCTGCGAGGCCACAATCCCGACATCCCTCTACCCTTTCCGACTTCTTGGCGGCAATGGGATTAGCAGATGTCTGGCGCACATAGTATCCACTGAAACAGCAATTCACCTACTACTCAGGGGCGCAAACAGTCAATCACAAATAGATTTTTTGTTCACACACGCAGATAGAGTACCCTGATTCACTGATGTACACTATCTACCAAGGGGACTTTCGGACCACTCTTCCCTATGGGCAAGCTATCAGGCTGGTGGTACCAAATGGAAAATAGTGTTGCAGCCATGGTGCTTGAAAGTGCCTCAGATACGAAAAGGCCTAAATAGATCAACAAAAAATTATTTTGAAGAAAATAAAAATTCAGTAGCCTCAGCACAGATCCTGTGGGAAGCCTAAAAAGCAGTCATAAGGGGGGAGGGCCTCTAACTGATGGCTGGGTACAAAAAGACAAAAGAGCTGTAATGGACAAGTTGGAGAGGGAAATCTCCAACCTAGAGGCCCAGCCACCTGAGAATCATACAGAGGAGTTACTAACTACACTGCAACGCAAAAGACACAAATACAAAGAATCAGCCCTGGAAGCGACCAGAGCTAAGTTATCGACTACGAGAGATCGGATCTACGAGCAGGGAGACAAAGCCCGGAAACTGCTGGCCTGGCTAGAGCGAGACAAAAAAGCGAGTAGGTGGGGGAAAGTAATCATGACACCAGACAGGGCAGTGATGAGTAATCCCCAAGAAATAGCAGATACATTTGCGCATTATTTTGCCAGGTTGTACTCTGAGAGCCTTGCGGCCTCGGCAGAGGCTTCGAAGGCCATCCTGACTGATCTACAGATGCCAGTATTGACTCCGGAATCCATTGCAGAGTTAGAGGAGGAAATAAAGGCAGAAGAAGTGGTCACGGCAATACAGAACCTACAGTCTGGAAAGGCGATGGGGCCAAATGGCCTACCAATTGAATTATACAAGGCCACGGCCTCCCAGGTCGCGCCACACTTACTCAAAATGTATGTAGAGAGCTTGGAGGTTGGGAAGCTGCCAGAGGACCAACGCTTGGCATCTATAGTAGTGATTCATAAACCAAGCAAACCAGCTGATCAATGCGCCTCATACCGCCCTATCTCACTTCTTAATGCCGAAATTAAGATACTTGCAAAACTCCTCGCTACGAGACTGGTCGCCATGTCTCCAACCTGATACATCCTGACTAGTCGGGATTTATGCCGGGCAGAAGCACTCTACTGAATCTAAGACGACTCCAGTCGGTGATAGGCAGGAAAGAGAAAATTAGAGAAGACGCAGTAATAATGTCCCTAGATGCAAGCATGGTATTTGACCCAGTGGAGTGGCCATACATGTTTGTGGTACTTAAAAAAATGGGGTTCGGTCCCAAGTTTCGGGCATGGATCAAACTACTTTACACCGGACCCAGGGCATGGGTTGTGGTGAATGGAAGATCCTCTGTAGCCTTAAAACTGAGGATAGGGACCCGTCAGGGGTGCCCTCTATTGCCGCTGCTTTTTGCACTAGTCCTAGAGCCACTGGCGGTGTGGATCCAGGGAGACCATCTTATCAGAGGTCTCCGCTGGTCTGGTCAAAGGGAAGATCGTATCTCGCTCTATGCTGATGACATCCTGTTATATCTGGCTTCTCCCGGACACTCGATAGCCCGAGTCATGACTATTCTCCTGAACTTGGGAGAACAATCAGGATACTCGATTAACTGGTCAAAATCCATGATCCGTGTGTTAAGCGGAACTTCCCCAGCCTTGCCTAGGGAATGAGAAGCCGCAGTGGTAACAGAGGGTTTCAAATACCTGGGAATATTCGTCACAGACAACCCAGATCGATTCTTCACACAAAACATACAAACACCACTGACACGCCTCCGCATCGACGCTCAGCAATGGAGGACACTCCCGATTTCACTACTAGGATGTGAGGCGTTATACATGATGATGGCGTTGCCACGTTTTTTATATGCTCTGCAGAACACTCCATTTATAGTCTCCCCAACATTTTTCCAAGCGGTAGAGAGTGAGGTTCAAGATATTATGGGATGGGAAGCCTCCCAGAATAGCCATGCGGAAGCTAGTACCAGGGTGATACGACGGAGGAATTGCACTGCCACAATTCCAAAGTTACTATTGGGCGGCACAGTTGACGGTAGTTAACTAATGGGTACATAGACTCCAGGACGACCCAGCTTATAAAATGGACAGGCATCTATTGGTAGAGGGAGGATACCTGAGGGCTCTTTACATGAAACCAAAAGGGAAAACGTTGACAGGACCCACAGAGCACACGATCACCCTCTGGCATACAGTGAACAAAAGATTGGGGTGGAATGATAAATTGACTCAGAATACGCCACTCTGGGCAAGTGAGAGACTAGGGGATTGCACACAAGCAAAGGGTTCAACAAGTAGGACCTCATAGGGATCACGTCAGTGGGAGACCTTTGGAAAAGAGGGGAGGTGATCCCATTCGTGGAACTCCAGTCAAAATATGACATGGCACCTACAGAATCATTTCGATACCTCCAAGTACGACACACCCTTTGGGCGGCTATCCCACAGGGGACTAACATCCCAGAGGCCCCACCCTAGAGGACAGGCTCCTCACAGACTATATGGATAAGAAAGCAATTTCTCTTGCATATAAAAAGCTAATATATAATACCTCCGACCCCCTCGAAAAACTCAGGGACCTCTGGCCATGAGACTTGGGAGTGTTGGAAGATGATGACTGGCAAGAGGTTCAGAGCTCTCCCCAAGAAGTAGCCATATCAGCCAAATTAAGATTCATACAACTGAAAATACTCCATAGAGTATACTTACCTAGGACCACGATAGCTAAAATGAGTAAGGGACTGACAAAATATTGCCAGAGAGATTGTGGGCAGGAAGGCACATTTTTTCACCTGATTTAGGACTGTTCAGAGATAAGGAATTACTGTCAAGAAGTGACACATACAATGACAAGTGTCTGTGGGAGGATAGTGGAACCGGAACCTAAACTACGTCTTCTGAATATTTGGGAGGAGACCGATCTGAGCCCCAAAGACCAGATGTGGGTAACACTGGGAATGATGATAGCGAAATGCAACATAGCTAGACGCTGGGGGGCCTCAGAAGCAATGCTACTCCAGGACTGGGTGAAGGACATGGATACATGTATGATCACAGAGAAGGCAATATATAAAGGCAGGGGATGCCCCAAAAAGTGGGATACAATCTGGGAAAAATGAAACAACTATAGAGGTGTAATCTGCACCAGCCCTACAGAGAGGCAAATAAGGAGCAAAAGACAACGTCACGGGCTGGGTTTAGGGAGAGAGGACGAATCGATACTGGATTAGAATGCTGTAACAATGTATTATTGGTTGTGACTTGATAGTTAATGTATACGGACCAAATTGTAACAGGTTGCATACTACAGAATGTGTAAACCATCAATAAAAGGTTGTTATAAAAAAAAAAAAAAGAAAGGCTCGGAGAGACCTATCAAAAAGCCTAAACAAGACATTGTGGATTATGTCTTTGGCCTACGTTCCAGAATGGCTGAGCACATGGGTAAAGCATCCAAAAACCTTGAGGCCAGCCAAGAGTTCCAGAAGCATTAGTATGATCAAAAGGCTGCACTGGTGGAGTTCCAACCAGGGCAGAAGGTATGGGTTTTGGAGCCTGTGGCATCTAGGGCGCTCCAGGACAAGTGGAGTGGTCCCTACCCTATCCTTGAGAGGAAATGTGATGTCACTATCTGATAGACCTATGCACTTGCAGGAGCCTTCACAGGGTCATCCATATCAACTGCCTGAAGCCTTTCTATGACATTGCTGATGTGACTATGCTCATGGTCACTGATGAGGATCAGGAAGCAGAGAGTGAACCTCTTCCTCACTTCCTCTCTCTCCTACAGCCCAAAAGATGGGTCAGTATATGGAGTTGTCTTTTCAGACACTCTCTTTGCCCAACAGCAAGCTGACTGCAGGTAAGTTCTGAAGCAGTATGCTGAGCTCTTGAGCTCTTCTCCCTAACCCCTAATCAGACAATCTGGTGTACCCATGATGTGGAAAATGGAGACAGCACATCTGTCAAAAACAAAATATATAGACAGTCTGATCAAGTTAAGGAGAGTATCAGAGCTAAAGTCAGCAAGATGCTGGAATTGGGAGTTTTTGAACCCTCTGAGAGCCCCTGTGCCAGCCCAGTTGTGTTAGTCCCAAAACCCCCTTTCAAGTGTGGAAAACCAGAGCTGAGGTTTTGTGTGGACTATAGGGGCCTCAATTCAGTAACCAAGACAGATGCACACCCAATTCCTAGAGCTGATGAGCTAACTGACTGGTTGGAGGCAGCCACATTTCTCAGTACCTTTGATTTGACATCAGGGTACTGGCAGATTGGTCTGACCCCAGGAGCAAAATAAAAGTCAGCACTCTCGACCCCAGATAGGAATTATCAGTTCACTGTTATGCCCTTTGGAATAAAGAATGCCCTGCCATCTTCCAGAGGTTGGTGAATAAAGTTCTTGCTGGGTTGGACACTTTTAGTGTAGCATATCTGGACGATATTGCTGTCTATAGTTCCACTTGGCAGGATCACCTGATCCACCTTGGAAAGATCTTGAAGGCTCTGCAAGCTGCAGGCCTTACTATCAAGGCAAGCAAGTGCCAGACAGGGCAGGGCACAGTTGTATACTTCGGCCACCTTGTAGGTGGAGGCCAAGTTCATGCTTTACAGCCCAAGATCCAGACAATTTTTGACTGGGAAGTTCCAACCACCCACACTCAAGTCAGGGCATTTCTTGGTTTGACTGTGTACTACAGGAGATTTATGAAGGGGTATGGCACCATTGTGGCACCCCTCACAGAACTTACCTCCAAGAAGATGTCTAAGAAGATAGACTGGACAGTGAGCTGTCAAAAGGCTTTTGACACCCTTAAAGAAGCAATGTGCTCAATACCCATTCTTAAAGCTCCAGATTATTCATAGCAGTTCATAGTGCAGACTGATGCCTCTGAACATGGGATTAGAGCGGTCCTATCCTAGATCAATGATGATGGCCATGACCAGCCTGTTGCTTTCATTAGCAGGAGGTTACTCCCAAGAGAGCAGCATTAGAGTGCCATTGAGAGGGAAGCCTTTGCTGTGGTTTGGTCCCTGAAGTAGCTGAGACCATACACGTTTGATACTCACTTCCTTGTCCAAACCGGCCACAGGCCTCTCAGATGGCTGATGTAAATGAAAGGTGAAAACCCCAAATTGTTGAGATGGTCCATCTCCCTACAGGGTATGGACTTTACAATGGAGCACAGACCTGGGACTGACCATGCTAATGCAGATGTCCTTTCAAAGTTTTTTCTACTTAGATGATGAAGACTCTCTTGGGAAAGGTTAGTCTCATTCTCTTTCATTTGGGGAGGAGCGGGTTGTGTAGGAAAGGGCCCCTTTTTGACATGGTCCCCCTCACTTTTTGTCAGGTATCTGATGCAATTTTGACAGAAGTGCACTGGGTTCCTGCTATCCAGGTCCCCAGTGCCAGATTTCTTTCCCTAAAATGGTACAATTGTTCCCCCAATTGGCAATACCTTTAGCACCCCCTGTAATTTCCTAGTAAATGGTACCCCTGGTACCTAGGGCATCAGGTACTAAAGAGGGTCCCTAAGGGCTGCAGCATGTACTATGCCACCCTAAGAGACCCCTCAGCACACTTGTGCAAACTGCCATTGCAGGCTGCGTGACATGGTGCAGAGATAAGTGAAGGCACGACATGGCACACCTCCTGTGTGCCATGCCACAGACACTGCATGCAGTATAGGTGAGTCAACTCTACAGCAGACCTTACAGCCTTAAGGCAGGGTGCACTATACTACATATGTAGAAATATCTACATGAGCAGATATGCCCCTGTGATGTTTAAGATGGTTCTTAGATATCAAAAGTGAACAGGGAAGCCATTTTAAGTACCTGTGCTGGACACTGGTAATTATGACTTACCCAGCTTCATGATGGCTTCACTGAAACCCAAGATGTTTGGTATCAAACATCTTGCATTAATAAGGCGATACTGATTCCAGTGATGAATTTATTAACACATGCACCCAAAGGGCACCTTAGAGGTGCCCCCTGAAAACCTACCCACTACTTGTGTAGTGGCTTACTGGTGTAGACCAGCCTGCCACCACAGACGAATATATGTCGATACTTCGCATACCAGTACTTCGCATGATTTTAGTGCGATGTTTTTACTTAGCATAAACCATTACTTCGCATGTTTTTACTTAGCATAAACCATTACTTCGCAAGTTTTAACTGTGCATGCATTTATAACGCAAATGGTTATAAATGCACTATGGTTTATGCTAATTAAAACATTGCACTAAAATCATGCTTACACTACACTACCTTACACTACCTTACACTACTTAAACATCACTACACTACCCGAAACCCTAATACACTACCCCCTGCACGACCTTCCCCCTTCCCCCTGCCTGGACCCTACACTCTAACACTACACTTCACCCCCCGACACTACCCTAAACCCTATAACACTACACTACACTACACTACACTACACAAACACGACACCACTACCCTAAACCCTAAAACACTACTCCCTGCACGACCCTCACCCTTCCCCCAGTCCGCTCCCTACACTACAACACTATCCTGCACGACACCCCAACACTACCCTAAACCCTAAAACACTACCCTACACTACACAAACACCACAACACTACCCTAAACCCTAAAACACTACCTCCTGCACAAGTCTCCCCCGACCCCCAGTCCTGTTCCTACACCCAAACACTACCCTGCACTACACCCTGACACTACCCTAAACCCTAATACATTACCCTACACTACACTAACACCACAACACTACCCTAAACCCTAAAACACTACCCCCAGCACGACCCTGCCCCTACCCCCAGTCCCTTCCCTACACTGAAACACTACCCTGCACGACCCCCCGACACTACCCTAAACCCTAAAACACTACCCTACACCACACATACACCACATCACTACCCTAAACCCTAAAACACTAGCCCCAGCACGACCCTACACTACTCAAACACAACCCTACAACCTAAAAGACTACCCCTGCACGACACAAAAAAACTACACTTACCTCTCTCTCCTCCGTGGTTCCTCTCTTCTCCGGCTTCCAGCGGCTTCCAGCGACATCAGATCTGCACGTCGTTGTTTGGAAACGGAAGCTCCATCCAAACAACGATGTGGATAGTGCATACCATTACAACGCATGCGTTGTAACACTTGCGATGTAACAACTTGCGTACTAATGGTACGCGTTGTAACATGGTATGCGCACTAGCAGCCGCGCACTAAAGGCTGTTTACCACCACAGACAGGTTTCTGACCCCCTGCACGTGAGAGCCCTTGCTCTCTGAGTGCAGAAACAATGCCTGCTCTGGCCAGAGGTGTTGTCACCTCCTCTAAGCAGGATGGCTAGGTAATCAGCATATCAAGGCATGAGGCTTCAAAGGCCTCATGCACTGAGGTATTAGCCAATTTTACTATGTTCTAGGGGATACAGCACATACACTAGGGACTGGAGAGAAGTATCCCAGTGCATGCAGAGTTTTTTTTTTCTTTCCAAAAACCTTTATTGAACAAGTTTGCACAGCAGGGTTACAAGATTGCACTTCATCAAGACATTATATACGAGCAGAGGGACCCCAAACGTGGGGAGGCCCCATTCAATATTATGCAACAGAGGTTACCTCAGACGCGTAAAACCTGTTAATGATACAGAGAAGAAAATGCGGGGGCGGCACGGGGGGGTGTAAGCCAAGGGGAGAGGCCCATCAAATGGGGGAGAGAAGCTAGAGTGCATGCAGAGTTAAAACAAACAGTAGCATCAGTTCACAAAAAATGGGGTTGACCAGGCTAAACAGGTTATTTTCTCACACCCACTATGAGGCTTGGAGAGATTCATGCACAAAGGTCACAGGGAAGAGCAGGGCTGCCATTAGTGGAGTCAGGCAGCTCATTGCTCCACAAACTGTCCATATGCTTCAGCCTTGTTGCTCAGTGTTTCTGCAGCCAGTTTGTCTTTCAAGTTTTGCTCTTAATATAGAGTCCCAGGAGATTCTTTCTGGTTGCTTGTAATCCCTGTACCTGAGTTATGGATGCTTTGGGTGTTTGGAATCCTGTAGGTTATTTTTGGATTCAAAACTGATGTAAGAGTTGAAGTCTAGTTGAGAAGAAGGATTTGTGACTCTCTTCACTAGGAGTTGTTTTTGAGAGGATTTTACGACTATGTTTGGGAGGGTATTTTTGTGCTCTTAGGAATATGTGAATGTGTTTCTTGGAGGTCAGTACTTATTTTGTGTTAGCATTTTTGGATTTTGTAGTTTAGGCATCCTTTGATAGACATTATCTCCACTTCTTGGGTTCTTTTCCCGGAATTTTCCATTGGCTTTACTGCCATTAGGCTATGAAGTTCTTTCTGGATTAGATCCTGGAGTATATGCCTCTTTAACAAGTACACCCTTCTCCTTTGAAATTCTCCTTAGCAGTTGCGATGAAAACAAAACCAATCTTTAATTTCCTCTAATTTCAGCCTGTGGTCCTGGTTTCAAATTTTATCATCCTGTTGTAACTTACACTTTTCTGGTCTTGGGTTCTCGTGATGATCACTCCTCCATGAGTTTCAATGGACAATACCCATATACTTCGATGTCTCTTTCCGGCTCAAGTGGGGTGCATTCTATTTTGGGTTCTGCTCCATGGGATAACACTGAACAAGGTAAATATTGAGTTTAAAAGGGTACAAGAAAGCTTAGTTTGGTGAGTCGATGCTACAACTGCATTGAGTGATTAGATCAAGTATTTTTCAATGCAGGGGTAAATCAAATTCTTTTTGAGAAGTTTCTTGAAGGCAGAGACTAAGGGGGCATTTCTTGTGTAAAAGACACACAGACGATGGATGGCATAGAGAGCAAATCAAACATTCACCCCCAGTCAATAGATCTGGGTTAAATCCATCGTTCTTTTGCTCACCATGCCACCCCAGTTTAGACCCAGCCATATGCAAATCAGTCTTGATTCTGTGCCTCATGGGAACAGTCCATCTCAAACTGCCAAGCCAGGTCCTCCCTGGACTGGAAACAAGCATCCTGGGACCGGTTTCGGGGCATCACCCCGTATCAGCAAGGCGAGCTTGAGTCCAGTGACATAGTGAGCCCGGGACCCATGTTTGGGCATACCCAGCGCACTTAGGGCGAGAAAGCAAAATACACACAGATGATGGACGGAATGCGGAGCAAATCAAACACTCACCCCCAGTCAATAGAACTGGGTTAAATCCATCGTTCTTTTGCTCACCATACCACCCCAGTTTAGACCCAGCCATATGCAAATCAGTCTTGACCCTGTGCCTCATGGAAACAGTCCAGCCCGAACTGCCAAGCCAGGTCCTCCCTGGACCGGAAACAAGCATCCTGGGACCGGTTTCTGGGCATCACCCCTCATCAGCCAGGTTAGCTTGAATCCAGTGACACAGTGAGCCCGGGACCCACGTCTGGGCATACCCGGCGCACTTAGGGTGAGAAAGCAAAAGACACACAGATGATGGACACTGGATTCAAGCTAGCCTGTCTGATGAGAGGTGATGCCCTGAAACCGGTCCCAGGATGCTTGTTTCTGGTCCAGGGAGGACCTGGCTTGGCAGTTCGGGCTGGACTGTTCCCATGAGGCATGGGGTCAAGACTGATTTGCATATGGCTGGGTCAAAACTGGGGTGGTGTGGTGAGCAAAACAACGATGGATTAAACCCAGATCGTTGTGACTGGGGGTGAATGTTTGCATTGTTCAGCAGTCCGTCCATCATTTGTTCCTTTTGCTTTTGTTGCCCTAATTGGGAAGGGTATGCCCAGACGTGGGTCCCATGCTCACTGCGCCACTGGATTCAAGCTAGCCTGGCAGATGAGGGGTGATGCCCTGAAACCGGTCCCAGGATGCTTGTTTCTGGTCCAGGGAGGACCTGGCTTGGCAGTTCGGGCTGGACTGTTCCCATGACGCACAGGGTCAAGACTGATTTACATATGGCTGGGTCCAAACTGGGGTGGCATGGTGAGCAAAAGAACTATGGATTAAACCCAGGTCTTTGTGACTGGGAGTGAATGTTTGCATTATTCAGCAGTCCGTCCATCATTTGTTCCTTTTGCTTTTGTTGCCCTAATTGGGAAGGGTATGCCCAGACGTGGGTCCCATGCTCACTGCGCCACTGGATTCAAGCTAGCCTGGCTGATGAGGGGTGATGCCCTGAAACCGGTCCCGGGATGCTTGTTTCTGGTCCAGGGAGGACCTGGCTTGGCAGTTCGGGCTGGACTGTTCCCATGACGCACAGGGTCAAGACTGATTTGCATATGGCTGGGTCCAAACTGGGGTGGCATGGTGAGCAAAAGAACTATGGAATAAACCCAAGTCTTTGTGACTGGGAGTGAATGTTTGCATTATTCAGCAGTCCGTCCATCATTTGTTCCTTTTGCTTTTGGCGCCCTAATTGGGAAGGGTATGCCCAGACGTGGGTCCCATGCTCACTGCGCCACTAGATTCAAGCTAGCCTGGCTGATGAGGGGTGATGCCCTGAAACCGGTCCCAGGATGCTTGTTTCTGGTCCAGGGAGGACCTGGCTTGGCAGTTCGGGCTGGACTGTTCCCATGAGGCACAGGGTCAAGACTGATTTGCATATGGCTGGGTCCAAACTGGGGTGGTGTGGTGAGCAAAAGAACAATGGATTAAACTCAGGTCTTTGTGACTGGGGGTGAATGTTTGCATTGTTCAGCATTCCGTCCATCATTTGTTCTTTTTGGCATTTCTTATGTACTCAGGTGGGTTGTTCAGCATGCTATGGCTTGAAAAGTATCTGTGGAGAGTACTTTTCTTTTTGACACGAGGTATTGAGCATGACTTTGTTTCCGACCCTATGCAGTATGGAACCACCTAAAAACTCTAATTTCTTTGTTAAGCGTCTCTGGGTGTTACAGTGTAGCACTCTGTAAGTTACATTGGCTGGTTTGAACTCAGAGGGCTGGGTTAAGATGTTTGGATCCTTTTGTGTTTTTCAGGAAGGGGGTTGCTAGATGGAGGACCACTTTTCACAAGGCACGGCAAGTCTTTGGAATGCCAGTGATTAGCACAAAACTGTAATCTAGGCTAGATATGTTACGTTTGGATAACACATGCTTGAGATTTTTAATTCCTTTTCCATCGAATCTTGCTGATTTTACCATGGCTGCATGTTATCTTTAAAAAGTAGGTGCTCATCACGTAAGAAACTTAGGAGTTTGCTGATTTAGTAATTTTATGCCTGACACCAGTATCTTTTGTCTACAAATATATCAAGTGTTTATACTGATTGTGAGACACGAGGAAAAATTCAGTCTTAAATGTGTTGATTTTTGGGTATCCTTGTTCTACACCTGGATACGGTACAGTTGGGATTTAATGTTTTTGACCAGAGTCAGGTAGGTAAAGCTTTAAAATATAGCGGGGTATCACATACGCATCCTAGCTCAGCTAGAAGTTCTCCCTGGAGTACAAAAAATAGGTTAAGAGGATGGGCTTTAATTTTTGTTGTAGGGTTGCAATTTGAGAGTGTCAATAGATGGAGAAAGAGATTAAGGTCTGATCTGGCCCATCAACGTTTATGGGTTCTGAGTCCTTTACCAGGTTCTGATTTGGCAATTATGAACTCAAGTGTAGCACCTTTAGATTGCTTGGGTTTATTGCAGTGTTGCTTGAGGTTGTTAGCTAGGAGAAATTATGTACGTTCAGAGACAGTGGGATGTTAAGTGTTATTTAATTGTAAGTTTTTTTAAAATCTCTAATGAAAGCTGAGTTTACAGATGACAGAAATAGGGATGTGAGAACTTCAGTACTTTCACTTGCAAAGGTAGACTTTTCCCTTGGAGAGTGATATAAAGTGACAAGATGGAGGACGGCGAGTTTGAGATTTCAATTTGTAGAGTTTAAAATGTTTAGAATGGCTTTCTGGTGATGATAGATCATGCGGATTTTCTTCTATAGATGATGTAGATCTCACCCACATGTTTAATTTGGTAATCGTTGCTGAGCATGAATTAGTTTGGTGGTAGAAGAAAGTTAATGAGGGGTTGTGCGGTATGATTCAGACATGTCTCCGCAACAACGAGGAAGTTGAAGTTATGCTCTACAATGACAGCATAAATATTTGTGCAGTTTGAATTATGATGTAGAGTTTTAAGGGTAAGGGTAATTCTTTATTCTGCTGGTAGATTGCTTGTACTATTCAATAAAATAAGGTTGAATTGGCACAGTCGTCTTTTAGCTACTGTAGTGATACATGTGAGATATATGACTGCAATGTGAAATTATTCCCTTTGGGAGCGGGTGGGATTTGGAATCATGGGTTGCATTGGACCATGTAAGTTCATTGATTGAGAATCATTGGTGGGTCTTGTTTTGTCTGTACTGTTTTTATTTTCTACTTTGTGGCAATATAAAGTCTTCAGGTTGTCCGTGTGAGTTACCCATCTAGTTTAATGTTTTCTTTGCATTTTGGTAGTTTTAATCTCACTTTTATAAAAGCAAAAATAAATGTACATATCTCACAGATCAATGATAACCACAGGCATGGGAAAACTACATGGATCTGGGGCACCTTTTGATTTCTGTTATTGATGTGCAACCCTTATATCACTAGCCTACTTGTATATGATTCTATCTCTCTTTTGTGTGACATCTCCTCTACATTGTACATGTTGGGTTGCATTATAGTGAGCTGTTGCTCAAAGTCCTGGTTATCTTAGTTTTATGGACCTGAGACATTACTGCACTATTTAGACAGCAGCCACTCCACTCTGAGAGGCAATCGCCAGACTTCCACTAACAGGTCAATAGTATATGCTGTACCCTTGGGTCACATGCTCCATCTGAGAAATCTAATTGTTTTATAAAGCACAGAGATGTGTAATTTTATTATGGGGTACAAGCTGCACCGTAGCCGCCTTCAACAGGGGTCTGCCGCCGCCCAAGCCCTGAAAACGAACCCCGCTGAAGCCCCTAGGGCAGAAGGCAGCTTCCCAATTTCTCCAGACCTGCGCCTAGGCGGGATAACAAGCCAGCTCTGGGGAAAACCGTGGCAACGCCCACCTAGGGCACAAGCACCCCAACCTCTTCAGCAAGAATTACAGCACTCCCACTGTTGGAGAGATTGGGACAGCCCAACGTTTCTGGGGCTCTCTTACCTCTTTCGTCTACAAACCACTAATCCACACCAGCTCAATGTAGCTCACCTAGAGTACCTCCCCTCCTTGTAGTCTCAGCATGCCGGCATCTGTAGGACTAATTGACCTGGGCCTGGCTGGCACTCTGTTGGCCCCGTCTTGTCAAAACCCCGTCTAAGAGTCAGGACCCAAACAGAGGGCATGGACCAGATGCAAGAGCCGAGGACCAGGAGCCGGGAGTGAAGCTGGCCTGGAGCAGAGGTGGAAGCCGGGCACGGAACAAGAGCAAAGAGCTCAGGTCTCTTCCTTCCTCTCTCCTCCTAAAATATATTTTATATATATTATATACCTCCTGTCTGGCGTGAGGGCATTGTGCGTCCTTTAAGAAATCCAGTGCAGCTGGTCCCAGGGCAAACAGAAGTTATGATGCTCCAATTGTGTCCACTGGGGTAATTTGCCCCTGGAGTCGCAGTACTGTGGTCCCTCAAACAGGGCACCAAGTGCCCCTTTCAGGTCATGACTTTCTGGGTAGAGGGAAACAGCAGTCCAAGGCTGGCTCAAGGATATTTGTGGGCCAGAAACTCAGCACACATCAAAATACTCTAAATAAATCATTGTCAGTCAGTGTTTTTTCTTTTAAAAGGAAAAATACCTTAATACACATGCAACTAAATACTAAAGGCACAATTACAAATATTTGCATAATGGCAGGTTGATAAACAAATGGAACAAACCTAATGGGGTATCACAAACTACCCACAGTGCAAATCATGTACCCCTAAAACAAGGATGCGAAGATAAACCCCCTAAAATCAGACCAGTTCTCAGGCATTGCTAACCATTGGTGCGCCAGCAGACTATAACCCAGAGTTGGGCCTATGGCAGCCTCCAAAATCAAGATGCTTAGCTTTTCTATAGATCTCCTCCTTAAAAGCACAATTCATTGCAAAAGTCTCCTTGTGCTTTTTGACTTTGCAAAATTTAAGAAAGTTTCTTCTCATCCTGCTGGCGGACTAACATTCCATTGTAGTGTCTATTCTGATTATGGACTGGCTCGGTTATTATAGCCACCTGTACTGGGGATTTCCCAGCTATCTTCTAAGCAAGTTGCACCATATACAGAATCTAGCCGTAAAGATTACCGGCAAGCTGCAAAAACTTTACCATCTCTCGGAGAATGGTGGAGTCTTTATAGGTTACGAGTTGAGCAAAGAGTACAATTTAATGTCTTTCCGTACTGGTAAGTTATTTTATGGTCTAGAAAGATCTGAATTAAAGACCACTCATGTGCCCTACACTCCTGGCCATTCCTTCTGTTCGTCACATCTCCTCTCGTTTCATATACCTTGAGTGAGAAAAGCTTGCCTAGGCAGACTTTCCTTCTGCCACCTGACGCCCAAACCTTTGAACTCTCTCCTGCTGGGGATCAGCAAACTGCCTTTAGACGACATCTGCAATAATTTTTGCTCAGTTAATCTGCTGATTCTGTTGTCCTTCCGTCTGTTGTTTTATGGTGCAGCTTCCTCCACTTTTTAGTGGCAAGAAATCCTGGTGGTGTTAGTGAGCTTTGTAAATAATAATAATAATAATAAAATACACCCTTAGGCGCCCAAAACACATAAAAATATGCAATTATTAAAAGTCAGGCATGTTGGTTTTGTCAAAGTGTTCACAAGGGTGAAATACTGATGAACAGGATATTAGTCAGAAGTGGTGGGAGTTTCATATGGTGTTGACATGAAAAGGGAGAGGAACAGAGAAAGGTTTAAGGAGCTGCAAACCATATGTTATGAAATCCCTTTAACAGGATAATCTAGACTTCAGTACTATTTCAAAACAAGGATTGGCAAAGCCAATAGGCCTTGCCGTTTGGCTGCATGTTGGCCACGTTGGCTTTGACAATGTATTTTGACGATGATTTTCAGCATCCAATATTCTTAAATGGATAAGATATAAAGATTATGTATTTTAATTTGGAGAGGCCATGACAATGAGGTTAGTTAATTTAATGATTGGATCAATTCTAGAAATAACAATCTACTAGTCACCTTAGAACAGAGTAATAAATCGCTATTTTTAGGTCGAGCCTGGGCAGCGCATGCGCTGCTCTGCGAGGCATGCTGTATTTGAATATAGACTTGAAGCCCCGCCCACTCTCCACCCATATTTGTCATTGGCTTGTGTCAATGTCCTTCCTAAATGGTGGCCTCTGATTCGTTAATAGGCTTGTTAGTCTCTCCCTAGTACCGCCTTGTCTTCATTTGTAACCTCCCATGAGGACTGGCCCTATTACTTCTGTTGTTACACGCTATATCTTATTTAGTCTGTAAGCACTATTTTCTTTAATGAGTTTCTCCTACTGCAGGCACAACATGCTTTCCTGTAACATTCAGCGTGCCATGCGCGCTTTCACTTTCCAAGCAGCCCGGGACAATGGCGGCTGCTTATTTGAAATGAAATAGGTCTCGCATTTACAAGAGTTTGAGCTATTGGCATTGTAAATGACAATGCCTTTTATTTATGTGTTAATTATCAAAACAGATAAATAAAAGGCATTGTCATTTACAATGCCAATAGCTTAAACTCTCGCAAATTCGAGACCTATTGCATTGCAAATGCTTGTTTGGGATTTGTTGAAGAGGAAGGTACTCTATATACTTCATTGTTCACTAAACTTACATCCAATGCTGTGGGGCCACCGGCACTCAGTTTTAGGGACCAGACCTTATTTTTCTGTCTCAAACATTTACAGAGAGGAAGAGAGGGAAAACCACACACACAAAAAAGATGCAAGAAGAGAAAGACATAACAAACATCACAAAGGGAGAAAGAAGGAACCTGCAAGAGTAAGGTAAAAGGACTGGGAGTGTCTGGTAGTGAACTAAATACGCATGAGGTAGATTTAAAAATTCACAGCCTTGGTAGTCGGTGCGCTGACATTTAATTGTACTGACCGTGGGCTTCTGAGCAGAGCTTTAGGCATCGGCACTCATCCTTTTAAAAATTAAGTACTGCCTACATCACGGAATACGCTTTTGAAATTTAATAGTCAACATCCCCACAACCTAAATGATAATCTACCATTTGGCCAATTTAGGTGCTTAAATTATATTAAGAAAAACTACTACTTTAGAGAAGCTGATAATCTAGCTGTCAAATTTAAAATCAGAGGTTATCCTAATAGGTTTTTCGAAAGATCACTAAAATGGGCTTGGAATAATGACTCTAGTTCATTACTTGAGGTGGAAGAATGACAATTTTTTTTTAAAAATAGACTGCATATCTTATTTTTAATTTTTATTTTTTAATTCTTTTTATTAAGATTTTCATCAGTTATAAATCAACATAAACAATATGCAGGAGAAAACACATTATGTATATGTTCACATGGGAGAGAGGTTTATACAGAAGTATTTGATAATAGCACAATGAGAGATCAGCCACAGCATCATTATCGTTAATGGTACCATATGTCCAGTATTGTAACAAGTCCAGCACAGTGAGAGAGATGGGAACGGGTCAGGCATTTCAGTCTCAGTGAGAACAAGAAAAATAAAGAAAGGAGGAAGAGCAAGACACAATGACATAACTAGATCATATCCGACTATGCAAAATATTTCAGTGCAGATCTGTGCACATTCCCCATAAACCCCATCAATTAGGACATTCAGCCCCGCACATCGGTCCCATTCAGTTCCCTGTTCATTCCGTCTCCTCTGGGTGAAGCAACAGGTAAGAACGGAGTGGCTGCCAGATATTTGTAGGTCTGGAAGAGGGTGGTTGCAGCACAGCATATATATCACTAGTAGTTTCACAATATATTAAGTCCCTTATACATGCCTTAGTTGTGGGGACCGTGGGGGCACACCAGTGTTTGTAATTGTGCCTCTTAGCAAGAAGCAAGGTAATGGCAGTAAAGCAACGGACCCCAGTACTTAGTGGTTTAACGTATCCCAGTAAGGCGAGTAGTGGGGAACGGCTTAAGTCGGAGTCAATCATTAGTGCAAGATACCGGAATATCTCCTGCCAGTACCTCAGTATGGGCATGCAGTTCCACGCCAAGTGAGCAAAACCTGCCTGTATTGTCGCGCACCTAGGGCAGGTATGACAACTGGTAGGGTCCATCCATGCGATCAGTTGGGTGTGATGCATGCTCTATGTAGGTATTTATAATGAATTGCTAATGCCGATGATTGCCAGAAATAAAGCGGGTCTGTTCGCAGCAAAACGTCCATTTCTCATCTGATAGTGAGTGACCTAGATCCTCTTCCCATGCTGCACTCGCCCCATCCCCACCGGCGGTCGGAGCGTCTGGGACAAGCTATATAAGCGGGAAACCAGGTGAGCACCATCTGCAGATGTGATGATAAGAGATAACGGCAAAAAGTCAGCAGGCTCGGCTGTGGAGGAATGAAGCACGGTGTACATGGATGTGCGTGTTCTATGCAATAGGAACTTATCCATATAAGGCACATTTTGCTTCCCTGCTAGATCGAAGGCTGTGCATAGCCGGGCATCATGGAACAGATCCCCAATGGTGCATAACCCATATTGAGTGAGAGTCCTTTTGGTTGATGTTTCCATGGTTGGAGACAACCATGAGTTGTCATGGAGTGGCAAGTGTGGGGAGTAGAAGAGCCCAGCATTCAAATAGCGATGTAACCTTTCCCAGGCCCAATATGTGGCCTGAAGTGTCTGTATCTCTGTGGGTGTTCTGGACAGGCCATGTGGGATAATGGTGGAAAGCAAGCAGGAGTTCGCCTGCGACCACTCAGGTTTTAGGTACTGCAGTCTCGCATCTGGATGGTACCAAAAATATGCATAATTCGCATAATTCGCCTGCACCACTAGATAATATAAATAGAAGTCTGGAACGCCAAAGCCCCCGCGCTGATAGGGCATCATCAACGTCTGCCATTTGATCCACGCCCGACCGCCGGCCCAGACCAATCTTGTGAGCATACCCAGAAGTGTATCGAAAAATTTAGAAGTGAGTGGGATAGGGATGTTAAGGAAGAGATATAGAAACCGGGGTAATACTACCATCTTTATAATGGCAATCCTACCAGCAATGGAAAGTGGGAGCTTGATCCATCCGTCTATTTGAGTCGACAGCCGGTCAATAGCTGGACCATAGTTGAGGCAAATGATCTCTGGTGCAGTGCGATGTAAGAGGATACCCAGATAGCGAGGAGGCTCATCACACCAGCGCAGGGGGTAGTCATGGGTGAATTGGGCCGTAGCATCTGTTAACAGAAATATTTCAGATTTGTTCCAGTTTATGACTAACCCAGAAAAAAAACCAAACCGCACAATCTTGTGGAGAAGAGGAGGAAGATTAACGGCGGGATCCCTGACAAACAGCAGGATATCATCTGCGTACAGTGAGGCCAGAAGAGGGCCACGATGGAATCTTAACCCACGTTGTAGATGGTGCTCCTGTAGGTGGCGCACAAGTGGGTCCATGGCTATAATGAACAGCAACGGCGATAGAGGACAGCCTTGTCTAGTACCCCGCGATAAGGTGAATTGTCCAGTAAGCTCGCCATTTACCCGGAGCCTGGCCAGTGGGTCTGTATAAAGTAAGTGTATGAGATCAGAAAAGCCCTTGGGAATACCCAGCTTCCATAATGCAGCATATAAAAAGGACCACTCCAATTAATCAAATGCTTTTTCTGCATCGAGTAGTACAGCTGCAGCAGGAAGACTGGGATCTATTTGATTAATGGTTGCGAAGATCTTGCGAAAATTTAGAGATGTGGATCGATTTGGAACAAAGCCAGATTGGAACAGGGAAATAATTTGGTCCACCAATGATAGACGTGCTGCCAGAACTTTGGCCAAAATTTTGTAATCATGATTTAACAGCGATAACGGTCGATATGAGATGCTTTTGTTGGAGGGTTTGCCCGGCTTGAGGAGAAGAGTAATGACGGCCTCTCGCATTGAGAGGGGCAGTCGTCCGCGCTCAAGAGACTCAGCATACACCCCCAGCTGATGAGGAATTAACAATGACTTGTATATTTTATAAAAGATTCCACTTAGGCCATCGGTGCCCGGAGCGCGAGTTCCATTGAGATCATCAATGGCCTGTGACAATCCCTCTGCTGTAATAGGAGATGCTAAAAAGTGACGCTGACAGTCCTAAAGCCAGACCATCGCTACATCCGCAAGATAATTAGCGAGAGCCTAATCAGAGGGGGGGAGCGAGTGGCATATAAACGAGAGTAATAGGCAAGGAGGGTGGAGGTGATATCAGCACTGCATGTAAGTGACACACCGTCATCAAGTTGCAGCTGCGTAATAAAAGAGGACTGATGTCGAGGGCGGAGGAGTCTGGTCAGTGTCAGGCCTGGCCTCTCGCCCTCACCGTAAACTCTCGCACGCGCATTATTTGCTAAGGTAGTTAACCTCGTGAGCCACAAGGTCCTGGAATTCAGCGAGAAGCTTCGCACATTGGTGTAAGGAAGGGGAGGATCCTCTGTTAGAGCACGCTCATCAAGATCACGCAACGCATCCTTCGTGGTCTCGAGATCTCGGCGGATAGATCGGAGCACTCCGGCCTGTTTGGCAATGCATATGCCCTGTATATATACTTTAAAGATTCCCAGAGTGTATCATAGTGGGGCATGGAGCCCGCATTTAATTGAAAGTATTCGACTATAGCGTCTCTGACGTCATTTTGGAACACACTGTCGAGCAGGGCCTCAGCTGGGAAACACCAGTGTATAGATGGACGCACAACACTGGGGATAGAGGGCGCCAGCAGCACGGGCAGATGGTCCGATAGGGTTCGGGGAAGATGTTCCACCCAGAGGGTATTTATCAGTAGATTGGGGGATAAGTACCAATGGTCTATGCAAGACCAAGTCCTGTGGGGATCCGAATAGAAAGAAAATCCTTTGTCATAGGGATGCAGGGTATACCGCGCATCTTTTAGAAGTGAGGAATGCAATAAGGTATTGAGTGCCTGAAGAGAGTGCGGTTTGGTGATCTGTCCCGGGCCCGTCGTACCATGGGTAGGGGTCAATGTGAGGTTGAAATCGCACCCTATTATGATGGAATCAACAGAGAGTTTAGAGATATGTGCAGTAATATTAGTGAAAAATTATGGTGTGTCTGTGTTTGGTGCCTAAATGTTGATAAGGAGTATATGCTCCATCCCAAGAGTACCGGCCACTAGCAGGTATCGACCCTCGGAGTCTGCGATTAAGTGTGTGCCTGAAAGGGTACTGTTTTGTGGATAAGTATTCATGTTCTCCTGGAATATGTGCTGTAGCTGGCGAAAAAGCAGTAATCACCCCAGTTAGAGGCAAACCGATTGGTAGAGGTAGGGGCATAGTGGGTCTCCTGTAGAAAAGCCAACTGGACCGTATATGGTGATAGGTCCGAAAGCACCTGCCTTCATTTACAGGGGTTAGAAAGGCCCCTAATGTTCCAGGACATGCATTTCAACTCCATCTCCTGAGGACTCTTAACCGTTGCTGTAATTTAGACCAAGAATATGAAAATGGACATGTAGCATTGTAGGGATAAATGCCAAGGTGACCCATAATTCATTCATTTTCCTGTAGAAAACAGTTATAAAACATGAAACGCATAACAACCCAAACCCACCCACATCAGATAGTAACACAACCAGTATCTGGTGAATCCCATAATATCCAGAGAAACAGTAGATCTCCTTGGGGGGAGGCAACGCTCAAGGAGACTGCCGCTGCCAAAGTGTAAAATGCTAGATGAAAGAAATAAAGTTATGCACAGCCAGCAAAAAAATCAAAGTTCAGTGAAGAGAGGGTATGGTGCTGAATCAGCTTCATATATAGCAAGCAGTCATGGTGTTCGGCAGTGGGCCTAACAATGTTTACGGGTCAACAGAGGGAGAACGCGAAGGGATGGCCGCCCCTCGGACAGCCAGGGAGGGGGAGGGGGAGCTGGGCTTATGTTGCTTCCAGAAGTCAATCGCATCAGCAGGTGTTTCAAATATGTGAGTTTTTCTGTTAAGGGTAATACGTAATTTCACTGGATACAACATTGTGTATCGGAAATTCGCTTTCTGCAATGTTCGTTTAATGTCCTGGAACTTGCGATGCGCTTCTTGTACAAGGGGGGTAAAATCTGGAAAAAAGGAGAGCGACATGCCTTGATGTTGAATGGGTCACTTTTCACGAGCCAAACGAAGAGCGGTGTCACGGTAATGATAGTTCAGCAGCCTGCCTATGATCAAACGTGTAGGGGTGCCAGGAGCAGATCTTGGCACCAGGGCTCTGTGTGCAAGCTCAACTGCAAATGTTGAGGAAAAGGCATCTCTGCCGAACAGATCCACCAATACCCGCTCCACATATCCATTCATAGGGCCCGTGTTGGTTGTTTCAGCCACCACAACTATGCGAATGTTGTTTCGGCGCGATCGCGCCTCCAAATCCTCCGCCTTGGAAGCAACCGTCTTGAGGAGTCGTTCGGTTCGCTCCAATCTCTTGATGATGGTAGGATGGGCATCTTCCGGTTTTGATATGCGTTGTTCAGTAGCCTCTATACGGGTCTCGTGACACTCGATGCAGCCATGCATATCATCCAGGCGGACCGCCAAAGCATCAAATCTTGCGTCAATAGCTTTGAAGCCAGTTCGCAGTTCCGCCATGATGGCCGCAATCCCATCGGATGTCGAAGACTCCGATTCTGAAGGGCCAGGGGGATCTCCACGTGGTGGGTCATCATTTTCCTCTCGTTGGGGTGTCTTAGTGGCATCAAAAGAGGGTTGGTGCTGTTTAGGGTCACCACGCCCAACGGCAGAGCAGGGGAGGAACGTGTACCAAAGAACCGGGGCGAGGTGGGAATGCAGTAGGTAAAGATGTGTGTAATATGGCACAAGTCAGGGCCAGTAATATCACACTGTCCGCTCAACGATATTCATGAAGTAGCCCAAATTGCAGGAGGTTTGCGAACTGGGGTACGAATGCCGCAAATTCACTGAAGCCACCATCCACTGCATCCTTTCCTTAAGGCCATGACCCATCGGGCCTCTGATCCTCAGCGCAGTATGTAAATGTCAAGACCGCGTTTCATATATATGACACAATGACGGTCAGGCATAGAGGCGCAACCTCGCACCAGTGAAAATAAGGAGGCGTCCTCCGCTATGGGCACAAATAGTCTGCATATCTACATTGGTACAAATTCTCATAAAGCTGGGTTTGGCAGCATAGTGGACTAATGCGCCCACTGCAGGAGCATGTGTTCGACCTCATGGTCGCAGGTTCAAATCCCGGTGGGTCCACTCAGCCTTTCATCCATTTGAGGTCGATAAAATGAGTACCATTGAGTTGGGTAACAATAAACATCTGTTATTCAGCGTCAAGATACCTACGGGTGAACGTATGCCTTACAAATACACGTTATTTTATAAAATAAAAAGAAATTATTCTCAAATACTGGAATCTAATCAATAACAGGACATTCTAGACGGGCAAACCCATGTTTGCTTTTAAGTGCGGCCAGAACCAACGAGATACATTAGTAAAAGCCTGTAATGATTTCACACCTCCTACTTTGACACAACAACTGGGTCTTGATCCAATTATTGATAATTTTTTATTTTTTTATTTTTAATAAATCTTTTTATGATAACCATAACATGTTGTTACAATCTTACATAAATGACGTTTTCCGACCGGAACCAGAATACATGTACACATTTTGAATGCAATCCCCCCCTGGCACATAACTGTGTTGCCGTTCCTACCACTTCCCAAGTTCAAATTTATTCCATCAGATCTTCCACCCTCTCCCGGGGCTCAGGTGGTGTGCATGGGTTGCCTCTGTAATGATTCCACTTGCTCCAGATCTTTCCCCACTTACTCGGGCATCCTCTGTTCGTATATACCGCCTTTTCTGCCACCATGCACCAGTCCATATCTCTCTTCCATTCTCCCAACGATGGAGCCACCTCCGAGCCCCACGCCCGTGCTATGTTCCTTTTGGCGATCATTAGGGCCAATGTCACCCCAGTTTGGTCCCCACTACTCAGATCGGTCGCCTCCCACACATTCAGGAGACACCATTTAGGTTCGCAACATAACTCGTTCCCATACACTCCACTCAAGCATTGAACTATTGTAGCACAATATTCCGGAATTTTGGGGCAGTCCCATATTATGTGAAAGAATGTGCCCACCAAATTACAACCCCTCCGGCAGGAAGCGTCTGTTATTTTCCCCTTCTTTACTAATGTGGTGCATGCAATATAGGCCCTGTGAAGTATTTTGAGTTAGACTAGGCAAAACCGGGCCCGGATCGCCACTTCATGGGGAGACGCTATTGCCTCCTGCCACTCCTCGTCCTGCCAATCCGGGATATCTGTTTCCCATTTTACTTTTAATTGGGTTAAACTGTCAGGAGTGTGATTATTTAGTTTTTTATATGTTAACGAGATCGCCTTTTTAGTTACATGTTCCTCCAGTAATCTGTTTTCGAGCGGGGACGATTCTGGAAGCGGATTCCCCCCAGGAAGGGCTGCCTGCAGGGCATGGCGCAGTCGCAGATATCGAAACGCCTCCGAGGGAGCCAAATCATAGTCCTTCTGTAATTCAGCAAAAGGTCTTATCTTCCCTCCCCTCCACACATCTCGGACTGTCGACACACCCACAAGGTCCCACTTATCAAAGCCCTGCCTCTCTAGGAGCTGCGAGTCCCATAGTGGTGTAGCTTGTGTCACCTTATTCTTCCACCCCAGCTCTCCCAGCGTACCATGCCAGATCTGTACCGTCAGCCCCGTGGGCGCTCTGAGTTGGAGCTTTTTGGGTGGGGTGTATAGCGCCTTGAGATACCCCGCCGGACCCAGGTTTAATCGGTCCATCCGGTATGCCAGTTCCGACATGGGAGTATGCGCCCACTGGTTGACCACCATTAAGTGCGCTGCCCGGTGGTAGCTTCGGATATCCGGGAGGGCTATCCCGCCATCGTACCACCCCTTAGTGAGTTTAGCTAGCGCTATTCTCGGAGCCCCCCCCTTCCCATAACAACGTTCTCAACTCTCCCTGAACTGACTTAAAATAACTCTCAGGTATAGAGAAGGGTGTATTCTGGAGGACGTACAAAAATCGCGGCAAAGCCATCACCTTGAAAAGGGTATCCCTGCCTAGCAGGGAGAGCGGGAGCGCTCTTCAGTGCTGTACGTCGACCTTCAGCCGAGTCAATGGGGGATTCAAATTATGCGCCATGAACAATTCGGGGTTCGCAGTCAAGAGTATCCCGAGATATCGGAATCCATCTGTCACCACCTGCGCCTCACAATCTCTTGGCAAACCCGGCGCCCCCCCATGCAGGATAAAGATAACCGACTTCGACCAGTTGATCGTATAGCCGGAGTACCGTCGGTAGGTCGCGAAGAGGTTTAGAATTCTAGCAATTGAGGATCTTGGTGATGCCACATAAAGGAGGATATCATCGGCATACAATGATATTCTGTCCTCATTGTCCTCTGACCACCACAGGCCCCTAACAAGAGGGTGCCCCCGAATCCAAGCCGCCAGCGGCTCGAGAGCGAGTGCGAACAGCAAGGGAGACAGGGGGCAGCCCTGCCTAGTGCCCAATTATTGATAATTTTAGTTGGGAAAACTGTGCCACTTGTAAAACTGCACTTACGTTGAAATATTTTCTAATAGATAACCTCACTTGAAACATTAGACGTTTTTCCAATTGTCCGACTAGAAATGTGATTTATTGCAATCAGTGCCTCTGAAGTCTCTTTTATATTGGAAAAACTACTCAGGAGATCTGTAAATGAATTTTACACCATCATTCCAAAATTAGATGTTATGTACAGCATACCCCTTTATTTGAACACTGCATTGAAAACAGTCATTCTGCTGAAGACATGAAATGGCGGGTTATTGAAGTAGTTAAAAGAACTGTCAGAAAACAAAAATGTTGAATACTTGTTTTCATTACTGGAGAACAGGTGTATCTGGAGGACAAACAGTGTGAACAATGGTTTAAATGTTTGTGTTGGGGGCGTGGCCAAGATGGCGGCGAGGCGAGACGTACC
Source organism: Calotriton arnoldi (assembly GCA_963921515.1). Classification (NCBI taxonomy): domain Eukaryota; kingdom Metazoa; phylum Chordata; class Amphibia; order Caudata; family Salamandridae; genus Calotriton; species Calotriton arnoldi. Next base: position 1,571,220 of record CAWUFW010001850.1, on the reverse strand, counting down.
TTGCTGTCTCTCCGCCGACGGCCGATATTTAGCACCAGCCTGCAGCCTCTCGGAACAGTATCTTTGGGGACGACGGCAGCTATCAGCGACTCTGCACCGGAGACGCCCGGGGAGGGGACTCTAGCCGGCGCCAAGGTCGGTGTTTGTGCGGATCGCGCTGAGCCCCAGGACCTCCAAGGCAGCGGTGCGGCCTACTCCCACGCTGTGGCCGTACCGCGGAAGAGACCCGCGCCCGTCTGCCGCCTCCTCCCGCGGCGGGTTGAGATCTGGTGACCGCTCGGCCGGGGGCCGCTGCTGAGACGCGCGGTGGGACATTCCGGCGGCGGTGGTGCGGCATGTACTTCGGTGGCGCCCGAGCCGCGTGGCTGAGCCGCCTCTCTGAACCCAGACGATCACCCGGGGCCTCTAGGCGGGCGGCCTCTTATTGCTGTGGGCCGCTTGGCGTCCGGCCGGGCTCGGCGGAGCCTTCCCAGAGCCTGGGGCGCTCCAACGCCCAACAGAGGGGGAGAATACCTGAGGTAGGCCGCGCCTGGCTGGGCCTGCACTGTGGGCTGCTGCGACGGACGACCGCTGGGCCTGAGTGAGCGACAGAGGTCCCTGGGGAGTGGTGGCCCCCGCCTGGGGGTCTGAAGGACAACGCTAGACGCCATCTGTCGTCGCTGCTGGACCCTCCTGGCCTGAGTAGGGTTTGGTCTGGGGCTGCACGGGGCGAGTGCCTGGAGTGCGCTGTCTGGGAGCGGCGGAGTGCGCTCGACGTCGCGGCGCTCTGGCTGCCGCCCCCTCCCCCCCGGGCCTTACCCATAGTAGAAGCTGGACTGGGCACTGGGGAACTGTTGGAGGTGGCCCTAGCGCGACCCTGCTTTGGCGTAGCACGGGAGCAGGTTTGCTTTCCTCACCATCCGGCGCAGGCCTGGGATATGTCCTCCACCCGCTCCAAGAGAGACAAGACCCAAAAGGACGCCAAGCCTGAACTCACAGTGAAGAACCTCTTCTCGCGCACCCAGCGGGGCCCTCTCAAGATGGCCCATTCATCCCTGGAGACTGGGGCCACCCCGATGTCAGGAGATGCCCGAGATGAACCGGTGACCCGGGCCTTTCTTGAGTCCCTCTTTACGACGCTCAGGGAAGATCTACAAACCGTGAAACACTACCTCACCTCTGAGATATAAGACATTCGCAAGGACGTCGATAGCATTGGGGAACGCGTAGCGTCGCTGGAGGACAAAAGTGATGACAGGGACACGGAACTTTCTTCGCTTCAACAAGAGGTCATTCGTATACACGAGCAGCAGGTCAACCTCCAAGCGCACCTGGAGGATCTTGAAAACCGCTCTCGGAGGCACAACATAAGGATTCGAGGGGTGGCCACGAACTCGGAAGCGGGGGACATCTTCGCCTATGTGCAGGGGCTCTTCAATCATGTGCTGGGGAATCCATCTACCTCCGAGATCAAAATCGACAGGGCCCATCGGGCAGGGCCCCCTAGAGCGGACAGGGCGGCCCTGGCAGACATATTGGCCTGCATTCACTTTCGCACCAAGGAGGAGATTCTACGTAAGGCCAGGGACATGCACCCGATTGTTTATCAGGATCAACGTCCCACTCTCTACCAAGACCTAGCGGCGATTACCCTGCAGAAACGCAGGCTCTTCCGTCCCATCACGGCTCACCTCCGCGAACGGGACATCTCTTACTCTTGGGGCCACCCGTTTCGATTGATTTTCCGCTTGGACGGTAAACAATACCAGCTCCGTTCGTTGGCGGAGGCCTGCAGGCTTCTTGACGTTGAGCTGCCGGAAGAAGAATGAAGTAATCGTGGCTTGAGCCCGGCGGCCGGCGTTTCACCATCGGGCTGGCAGAGACAGCGACGCCGCAGACGCCCTAAACAGCCGGACTCTGCCGAAATTGCGAGGAGCCAGAAAGCAGCATTGGAGTCTCTTCCCGAGGAACGGGCGAAAACCCACCCTTCAGGACAGTAGAAGAGGCTGTCTGCTCTTTATTATTCTGAGGCAAGAGGGGGGGAGGGGGTAATCTTGGCCACTCTATGGACCCCTTGCCGTACTCTTTCTCATCCTGGGATGACGGACTTTCTTGTTCCAAAGTTTTGACTTTTGTTGGGGTTGTTTTTTCCTCTTTTCATTTTTTGGAGGCCCTCGTCCAGTTTTTAAATATGGGCAATGATAGGCTACCTTGGCTCATTACTCATCCCTGCTTGATAGGCCCCGGGATTCATAGATACACTTGGGCTCTCACTCTCTAGATGGCTCCCACTACACTTCGTATCCTTACCCTGAATGTGCGGGGACTTAACAATCCCATCAAACGGAGGGCAATTTTATCCTATCTAGAACACTCGAGGGCGGACATATGCCTCCTTCAAGAGAAGCATCTGTTGGCCCGGGACTGCCACCACCTCAAATCTCGTCTCTTCCCCACTCAGCTTTTTTCCTCAAGCGCCACTAAAACGACAGGGGTGGCCATTCTGGTTTCCCGCTCCTTCCAGGGAAGGGTTCTTCAGAAGGAGGCAGAAATTAGAGGGAGACTTCTCATATACCAGTTTGACATTGGGGGGCTGACTTTCACGATTGGGTCCATTTACGCCCCTAACGAGGGGCCGAACAGTTCTTACACAATGCACTGACTGAAGCCACAGCGACGGTAGAGCGTAGAATTCTGCTAGGTGGGGACTTAAACCTGGTGTTTGACAACACGTGGGATAGGTCGGCTCAACGCTCTGGTCAGACGGGCGCGCTTTCCCAGAGGGGTTTAGATAGCTTGAGGGACTTGGGAATGGTGGATCTCTGGCGCTCTACCCACCCTAATGACCACGAATACTCATTTTACTCGAGTGTCCATAAGACTTATGCCCGCCTCGACTATTTTCTGGGCACGGAGGTGCTCCAAACCCTGCTGGCGGGGTCAGAGATTTTAACCGCCTCTCTCTCCGATCACGCACCGGTGACGGTCACCCTCACGCTTGCACCGCTGCAGCGACCTTCCCGCCACTGTCGCTTGCGTGACACCCTTTTACACCGCGCAGAAGTGGTTCAACAGATACAACGCGCGATAGATGACTTTCTGACCCATAACAATAACAATGACACCCCACTTTCTACACGCTGTGCAGCGCTTAAAGCAGTCTTGAGGGGAGAGATCATTGCTATAGCGACGGCAGACAATGCCGATCGCAAGCGCAAGAGGGACGAACTCACATAACGAACCAGGGAGCTGGAACAGATCCACTAGCGCACCGGGGCGCCCAGGATCTGGAGACAGCTGCGAGCAGTGCGGGCCCAGCTCGCGGCCATTGATAACGATCAGGCGGAATACGCTGCGCTACGCCTGCGCCATGCATTTTACACGGGGGTGACCGGTGTGGCCGTTTACTCGCTCATAAGTTACGCGAGGTTCGGCAGCGCCAAGGGGTCCAGGAGATACGCGACGGTGTGGGTCGAGTGGTAACGACCGACGCGGACATTGCGAATGCTTTCCGCGACTTCTATGCTCAATTGTATGCGGCGCAAGCATTAGATGGCTCGCTTAGCGAAGCTTACATAGCTGCAGCACACCTTCCCTCACTCACGCAGGCTCAGGTGGATCACCTGGAGTGGGAGATACACGTGGAAGAGGTCATAGTGGCGATCTCACGCCTCAAGCTGGCCAAATCGCCTGTACCTGACGGCTATACGGCCGCCTTTTATAAAACCTTCTGCCCAACAATAGCACCCCTCCTGACGTGCCTTTTTAATTCCTTTGCGACCACGGGGGCAATACCGGAGGACATGCTGGAGGCGGCCATAGTGGTCATCCCTAAGGCAGGGAAGGACAAGACCAGCTGTGGGGCCTATCGCCCTATCTCGCTCCTTAACATTGACCTCAAACTTTTTACAGGGATCTTGGCTGCCCGATTAGCACCCTATATGCCGGGACTTATTGACCCAGACCAGGCGGGGATCATCCCTCAACGTCAGACGAGCGACAACACTAAACGTGTACTTCACCTGATTGAGAAGGCCTCCCGGGTCCCTGGGGAATACATGCTCCTCACCATAGACGCGGAGAAGGCCTTCGATAGGGTCCATTGGCCGTTTCTAGAACAGGTGCTGATCCACGTGGGGTTGGGGGAGCGAATCCGTACTTTAATTCTTAATTGCGATCAACACCCTACAGCTTCAGTCCGTGTTAACGGTCATACCTCGTCCCGCCTTTCTATCTCCAGAGGGACCCGCCAGGGATGTCCTCTCTCCCCTCTGCTCTTTGCGCTCTATATGGAGCCCTTTGCCCAATGTGTCCGGCACAATCCCCTGATCACCGGGATTAAATTCGGAGGCGACATCCATACCATTAGCCTCTACGCTGACGACGTCCTGGTGTCTCTCTACGATCCCTCTCGAGCTTTGGGTGTCTTCATGGCGGAACTGGACCGCTTCACTCAGGTGTCAGGCTGCAAAGTCAATGTTGGGAAATCAGTCGCACTTAACCTCTCTATGCTGCCCTCCACCCTGGCGCGCCTACGCGCCCCGCACCCCCTGCAATGGGCTGACGGATCTGTCCCCTACCTTGGCATCCAGCTGGCGCCTACGCTGCCAGAGATATCCGCCACCAACTACGCTAAACTGCTGACGCAGATCCGGGCGACGTTGCGGCGGTGGAAGTATTTCCCGATCTCCTGGCTGGGGAGAGTGGCTGCTATAAAAATTACGATCCTACCCCAAATACTCTACATCTTCCAGACTCTCCCTCTATGACCACCCGGCGGGTGGATCAAGCAGGTTCAATCGGAACTGTCACAATTTATCTGGTGTGGCCGCCGGCCCCGCATGAAGGGAACCATAGCGAGGCTGCCTCCTGAGGAGGGCGGGCTAGGAGTCCCGGATCTCCGACTCTACTTTCAAGCGACACAACTCCGAATCAGAGAAACACGGATTGTTTCAAGACCAAGCGGTAGCAGCCACGACTTTGCAGAGAATTCCCTTCTTACGCAGGGCTCACAGACCTGCCAATCTTTACGCTTCCCACATAACCAGGACGGTTCTGGAGGCCTGGGATCAGACCTGTCTGAAATACAACCAGACTTCTTTCCCGTCTCCCCTCACCCCGCTCTTCGACAACCCAGACTTTCTACCAAGGATGGGTGAGGCCTCCTTCGTAAGCTGGCGCCCAACGGGTTGCCGGTCTCTGGGGCATTTGTTCGACCTTGACGGGATTCTCCCTTTCCCTCAGGTCCGGTCACACTATGGGATCCCAGAGTCTGAGCGATTCCATTATCTCCAGCTCCGTCATTGGGCTCTCCATCCCCTCGTAAAGCCACACGCACAGCGTCTCCTCACACCATACGAAAAATGGCTGCTAACGCGCTCATCCGACAAAAAGCTCATTTTAAATTTGTATAATATGCTGTTAGCTGGACACACACACGCTTATAACGCAGGGCGCATGCGCTGGGAACGTGATCTGGGTCGGGCCCTTAGCCATAAAGAATGGGATGGGATATATTATAGAGCTCGACACTCAGCACGCAGTATGGGACTGACGGAGACCCTGACCAAGGTGACCACATACTGGTACTACACTCCCAACCGCCTCCACTCGATGGACCCTCGACAAAGTGCGGATTGCTGGCGGGGTTGCGGGCAGCGGGGCACACTGGTGCATCTACTGTGGGACTGTGAGCAGCTGCACGCCTACTGGGCGCAGGTCATTGACGAAATAGATAAACACTTCGATACTCAGCTCCCACGTTTCCCAAGCTATATCCTCCTGGGCCTCCCCAACCCTCTCACATATCCTCTTCGCTCACAGCGAGGTCGCCAGATAGCGATTACGCTGGGCTCGGCCACACAAAACATTCTGATTCACTGGCGGACAACAAGTATTCCCACATTTACTGGCTGGCTGGAACGTCTCTGGCAGGTGTTGGGGATGGAAAAGATCACTCTTACACTAGCTGGGAAGGGTTCTACCTTCGCGGATCTCTGGCAGCCATTTCTCGCCTTACTTGGTTCTGAATTTAGGGAACTCACCTGCCTGAGATATCTTCATCTGCTGCGTCTATCAGCAGTGACTGAGGGGGAATCTCAGGGAGCCTCACGGACTGAGGAGAAGTAAGCCTATCCTGAATTGGCATCTTAGTTGGTGGACGGGGGTCGGGGTGGGGGGTGGGGGGGATGGATAGGGAAAGGTTTCCTTTTTTGGCCATTCGCAGAAGCAAAACAGCTAGTTTCCTCCATAAACTGCAATTCACTGTTGCTTAACTTGACTTGTGCAGGTGAACACATGCGAAGCTTATTGTTGGCCTCTGTTACGAAATGCAAATAAAAAAGATTTAAACCATAAATGTTTGTGTTGAATGGTTCACTTACAAATAGTAACATGTAGTTTCAATTGCTTGTTGCCATGACACCTGTCTATTGTTTGGGCAGCTTATTTTATTCTGTTTATGCCCTCCACTTGCCTGTTTTACTCTCTGTGTGTGAGGGGACGTGGCCACTGAGACACCCTCTTAGAAAAAAGTCCCAGTCAAAACCTCCACATTTGACAGCTCCCAATCCAATCCTCCCCTCCCCCCCCAAAAAAAGCCTGACTATGCTGCAGATCTTAGTCATCTTCCCGTTGGGGGCAAGCTAGTATTTTTCAGGAGAGATTGGAGGCATCAATATCAGAACAATGGGTTTGGGACATTGTACAACAAGATTAAAAAATTTATTTTCAAGAAAATCCAGGCAATAGTGTTCGCCCAACTCCTCATTTTCTTTTGTTTTTATTGAGTTTCCCACAAAGAAAAAGTTGCAATCCGTACAACCTGGCATATGTTTACAGAGTCATTAGAGGAGTATACAAAAGACAGCCAGGTATGAACGCAATCCAGAGCCCCATCATTACTAAGCTATAAAACTTAACCATAAACATAAAAACGTACACAATCCCTATGAAACACCTAACTTCGTGTCGTCTAGTCTGGGTCAAATCATCCCCCCTGAGCTCCCACATCTCCTCCCTGTTTCTGCCCCCCCCCTTCAGTTCAGGGGTCTATTATGTCTATAAACAGTCTCTATACGTCCTCAAACTTTGCATGTTGATCCTGTAATGTATAGCTACTTTTCTCATACGTGGCCTATTTAAATAATTCTGACGTCCTTTCCAAGAGTGTGGGTGCCCTTGAGGAGTGCCAATAATGTAGAATACATATTTTTTCTACAGTCAGAGCTGTTGACATCCACCTTTTTCATTAGGGTGTTGATTCTTCCATGTTTGACATATTGTGCAGGAGGGCTAGTTTAGCTGATTCGATTAAGGTAAATAGACTGGGACTGTGCAGCATGTGCCAAATGGCTGCCCAATAAGTGCCAAGATGCAGGCAGAGCCATAGATTGTGATATAGACCTGCGTCCTGTTGCGCACATCTCCAGCGCCTGTCGTCAGGGGCGTATCTGGCCCACTTTAGTTTGTAGGGGGTTTAGTACCAGCTATGTAGTATTTTAAAGTAAACACATTTCAACCTGGCCTCCCTCGGGGAGCCGGCGTGTGAGCCCACGAGCTCTCTCTATCTCTGTCCTGCATTGTAAACCGAGCCGGTCCTGCTAATAGGCTTTAGTCTCATTTCGTGTAGTGGTGGAGTACAAGTGGTCAATAAGTATTCGGTATTAATTGGCAGTCGACTTTTTGGCTGTGCTCCAAACTTGCATGTATTTGTGTAATGGGGATTACTGCGGTACATTCTGATCGAGTCCCAGCGTGTCTCTCAAACAGTGCCAGAGCTGTCTATATTTCCAGATCTGTAATTTGGGGAGTGCAAATTCTGCGCAAAGGACCAGAAAGGTTTTGAACACACCCTCAGTATATAATTCATCTAATATGGTTATGCTTCCCTGAATCCACATCTGCCATCTGATTGGATGACGCCCTATATGTATGTTGCTATTAGACCACATGGGCACTCTGGAGTGAAGAGTTGCTGGGACCCCCAGAATTCTATATGTGTCTTTCCATATCATCGGCATCGTCTCATCAGGGGCAGGCAAGTCTCCATCTCTGGAAATCCAGATCTATAGAGGATACCCAAGCCCGGTTGGGCTCTGGAGAGCGACCTCTCTGTGACCACCCACTCTGGCTGGTCACCTCCCTCCATCAAAAAGTGCAGTAGTGGCAATAGGTGTTGTTGCGCCAAGTAATACATATACGTGTCAGGCAGTCTGAGCCCCCTGCTTCTGTGTCTGCATACAGCTTTATGGGTTTCAAGCACGGCTTACGCCCGACCCAATTGAAAGTTTTTATGCTCTTGTTGAGTTCTCTCTGTATACTTTTGGGAATGGGAAGTGGCAGCATACGGAGTACATAATTTAAGCGGGGGCTGTGACCATATTTATAACTTGCAACCGTCCTCCAAAGGGAGAGGTGTAGGGATGCCCATTTGGTCAAATCAATGTCAATTTTGGACATTGATGGAGCAGGGTAAATGAAAAATTTTTAACCTCCTAATATTTATGTTGAATAATTAACACACAAGTTCGTTTCAGTAAATAACCAACCATGTATGTGTCATGATAAGGATTATGGGTAACACGCTATATCCTTGCAAACTAATTTACTTACAATTGTTAACGTGGATAACATAAATCTAATAATTTGCGTACTAATTAAAATAATAATTGCATGATTTGTGCTTGAAAATAAACTGTGTGGTGGCAAAGTAAAGCGGTTGGTAAGTAAGAAATAGCTTTATATGTCGCTTTTGCTAGATAATACTTAATTGGGGTACGTAGAATGACGGGAGGGAAACGAAAAGGCTTATATTCTTTATTCTTAACTATGTTCTGTTTATCTTTATAAATAGTTCGCTTAGGCTTGTTGTGCCACGATGTAAAATGGCTGCCGAGGCAAACAAGCTAGAGTACGCAGGCGCAAATGGTTTCCGCGAATGAGAAAGGCTGTGAACAGAGGGATCATGTGACCGTCCCAAAGCCTAGGATGGAAGCTTGGTCAAGGCTGCGATGACCTTATCATACAAACGTGTGCCAAAGAAGGACATAGCGAAAGGCGTGAGAAGTTGCAGTGGATATATGAATAAACAATGAACTGTTCAACTTAAAAGTATCAGAAAAGGATACAGATTGAGTCCAATGTGCGGATGGGTAGTGTCATGAACCCGTGAGAAACGACAGAAGTATGAACTTTCCACAAAGAACTGGTTGGAGCAAGGATATTCATAATGAGATGTATACTGACCCCAAATGGACCAATTAGAGAGAATCTCGCCCCCAAAGATGTAACATTTTCACTTAGTAAGCTAGTTTTAGGGTATAAGAAGACCTACTCTGTGGAGAAGTGTGGCTCAATGGTTAGAGCGGCAGACCTTGATGCAGAGATCTGGCCCGGGACCAGGGTTCAATTCCCGCCTCGGTGGGTCTTGGACTCAATTTCCTCGGACCTGATAATTCTCGCCTCAGTGCCTATTCTAATCATGGGTCCCACTCTGCAACTCTGGGCAATAGCTTGCTTAATCTCCACAACGGCCCCACCAGCGCTGGGATGCCTGGCTTCACCTTGGGGATGCCCAGGAGTGGACATTTCACAGGGAATAGCCAGGAAGGGTTCCACAGCGGTATGCGTATAGCGCCAGGATGCCCCAGCTGGGGTGGCAGTGCGCTTTACAAGTACGAATTTACATTTTACTCTGAGGGAGGGGGAACTCCTACTGATGCTACTGCTTTTTGCTGTGCTGCTGCGGGAGCCGCTGTTTTATATTTTTATTGAGCACGAGACGCTGCTGATGGAGAAACCTTTTTGCTTTAATAGATTTTTCCATTTTTAATATTATTAGACCTTTTATTCTTAAATACTTAGAGGGGAAAAGACTGGATTGTGGCGGAAACACCATATAGGTGATCCGTTGAGAAGGCCTGTTTTACAGGACAAGATAGACAGTTTTTCGGGAGTTCTATGCTGTGATCTGAATTCATTGCTGTGACGAACTTTGTTTTTCCATCTAATAGGTATGCATTGCAACTTAAATTTATTCTTATAATGATGATAAATGTATTAATCTGAATAATAAATTTGAAACTTATTCATGCTTCTAAAAATTAGATAAACTTTATTATCTTTAAAACAATGAGTCTGTGGTTCTTTAGCTCAATGATAAATATAAATGTTTAAAGGTTTATAGTGATTGAGCTGGTCTTAATCACCATCAACTGATTCCTACTAGTTGGTCCATCGACCAATGAGTGGAATAACTTAAGGTTTGAGAAGTATTATGTCGTTTTAAAAAGGTATCCTGTCTCCTTCCAGCAAATCATTTACTGTTTTCTCCTAAGTAAAACGGATGAAATCCAGGGAATATATGAGAGAGTGAATGTTTATGCGGTGTTATGGGCCCCACCGTCATATGGATATAAGTTGTGGAAAAAGGGATATTTGTACCTGGACGTCCAAAGCATATAGGAGAAGAAATTTTATTGATAGCGCTGGATCAGATTTCTTGGTAGCAGAGTTATGGTTACTATAGATTAGTTTGATGATTATTGATTATCGATTATTGATTATTTTTATGTATAACACTTCATGTTGTATGGTAAGTCAAAGGTTTTGAAGCTTCCGGGAAGTAGGAAGTGGACACGTGCGGCAAGAGAAGTCACACGGAATAGTGCATTGTCTGAGTTCATATTGGTGATAACACAGGTTGTGTTATGATAGGGACATTTTCCGTATAAAAGGTGTGTGAATGAAATAGCAACCGGTTTTCTTGTGAAACTCTGGCCTTAATTCTCAGGAGCAGTGTAGTCTCCACATGTGTTTTATCCCCAGAGAAACGGGTTTACCCCTTGCTTGAAAGAAGGGTAAGGTAGAGGGAAGTGCTACACTTATCGAACGAAACTGTATTCTTGCGAGATAGAATAAAACTGTCACTTTTGTTAGCGAAATCAGACAATGGAAATGTGTTTTTAATGTCGTAATTTAACCAAGAACAGTTGAAAAATAAATTGCCGATAAATTTTGTAAAGGAGGGATCAGGAGCAGAACTGACGTTGACAAAAGCCGCGCTGGGATTGGACAGTGCACTAGTTATACAGAAGACGCTCTGATTGGTGCGTTGGTGTGAGACGCGCTAGGATTGGTTGAATAAGCAGTGACGTAGAAGCTTTGGATTGGAGCGTTGGTGTGAGTCGCGCTGTGATAGGTCCGAATAACGCATAGAGAACAGTGTTGAATTGCGGACTTTGAGAAAGGAAAAGAGATCGTGAATTATGGCTTATTATGAGTATGGTAGAGAGAAAACGTCGTGGATGGCGAAAGTTAAGAACTTTTTTAAGAAAGACAAAAAGGTAGTGACTAGAGAGGGACAAGTAATTCCTCCGCCAAAATCACCAGCTTCGCATATGATGCTGAAATACGGATATCATACTTGCATATGGTTAGAAAATTGGACTAAATATACTCAAAATGATGGAGCATTAGCATTTCCTGAGAATGGTTCATTTAGTGTAGCTGTACTTCGGAATTTGAGGGAGAAGATGACGATGCTTGAGCCTAAACCTAGACCAACACAGTTTGAGGCTTTAAGTGAATGGGAAGATGAGATGTATGAACGAGAAAGATTCAGAGGATTAAGAAATCATGAGTTTGTACCCGGAAGGTTATGGGGAGTGAATCATGAGGACAGAATAAAGCGTTGGAGATATGCTAATATGACAGGAGGTTTGTTTCCAGCTTTTACAGTTGAGGAAGAAGCAAAGAGAAAATGTACAGAGAAAAAGAAGCATTTAGTTACTGAAAGGTACGGGTATGGTGGTAGTGAGACGGAAGATGAATTGCTGGAAGATATTTTAAACAGAAACCCACCTCCATACCAACAGAATTCTGCGGTGGTGACACCTAATGCACCGCCAATGGAAACTGGGAGGAATAAAAATCCCGAACGGAGAGATGAGATAAATAGGTCACAAGATCAATTGAAAACCCCACAAAGTGAGAAAGTTGAAAGTGACAATACCACTGAATTAGCAAAAACCACGAGAGAATTGACTGAAAAGATAAGAGAATTGACAATGAATATGGAAGCTGTAACTGTACCAGTAACAATAGGTCCAGTAATACCAGTTTTTGAGAATCAAAAGATAGAAGAGCATTCTTTAGTCATTCCTATGAATTCAAATTTGCAAAGATGAAAAGAAGGGATGGAATTAGACAACGAAAGGGCAAGAAATCTGGTTAGTTCATATAGACCAAGCCCACCTACTAATTTGACGGTAAATGAGAATGAGTTTAGGAGGATTCCTATGGGAACTGAGTCTGCGTCAGAGACACCAGAAAGGAGTAAAAATTGGATAGAATTAAATAGTACACCTGTAGGTCCGACTCCGGATGAATTGAATGAATGGATGAAAACCCTGAAAACGAAAGAGACAGAATCAAAACCATTAGATGTAATTAGGTTAAAAATAGATATGGAAGAATTGATTTTAGGGACAATTGGTACAGAGAAATTGAAAACTTATCAGGATGATGAGATAATGTTCTTATGTAAGAGCATTACGTGGAGAGCTAGAAATTTGCATGACAAACTAGAAGAAACAGCAAATGAACTAGGAGTAGAATTTGTAAAGGTGAGAAGTTTGCAGAAACCATATAGAGTAGATTTTTAAGTAGAAAGATATAGAAAATTTGAACACATCAGGACGGTTAACCCAAATAAAAGAATTAATTGTTTTGCTGAGAAAATGGGGTGATGTGGATAGATGGAGAAGCAGGTGGACTAAAAGGAATGAGAAAACGACCGATAAAGCGTCTTTGGCTTTTGCGGTGACAGACAAGGAATCAATTGTAAGGGAGTACCCGATGAGAGAAACTCCAGGAGGAAGTTATGTGCATGTCCCATGGTCTAGACAAGATATACTGTCATTTACAAATGACTTCCCGAAATTAAGAGAAAAACCAGTAGAATGGTACAGACAAGTGGAGAGGTTTGTTAAGGTTTCCAAGGTGTTATGGATAGATTTGGATGGATTATTTGACATAGTAGTACCAGCTGATTTATGGACAGAATGTAAGATTACTATTGATTGGCCAACTGTAGAATATCCAAGAGACGCTAAAACAGGAGCGCCAGGACCAGAAGTGATGAGGAAATATGACCAAGTTATTACCTTTTTGAAAAATAAAATCCCACCCAAAGAAACGGATTGGGTAAAGATTGACAGAACCACACAGGAGAGTAAAGAATCTGTACATGCGTACTATGAGAGGCTACTGTTAGTTTTTAAACAGTATAGTGGATATGAGACACTAAATGAAAAGGACATGAGCCATTTCGTATATAGGTTTGTTTATGGGTTAAAACCAGAGATAAGTGAAATGATTAAGCAACATATGATTTGTTGGCAGAATAGCACGGTAGACGAGGTTTTGAGATATGCTAAATATTGTAGTGATGACATTGAGAGTAGACAGCGTAAATTGAAAGAAAAAGCAATGTGGGCACAGGTGAAAGTTGCAGAAAAACAAGAAGCTCAATTGAATAATCAAGTTAATGAGGCAGGACAGACGAAATCCAGACCAAATATAGGTAAAGGAAAGGGTCAAATGAGTATAGAAGAGGCAAAGAAAAAGTGGCCATGCCACAACTGCGGAAAGTTAGGACATTGGAGAAACGAGTGTAAATTCCCTCCAAAAACTAATGCGGAAAATCAATCATTAAATCCACAGGTGCAGAGTGAGGTGAGTTACCAACAGCTGCAGCAACCACAGGTAGTTACTCAGCAAAGTCAGGTGCCTCAACCACCACTTCCCAAGAGTGTAAATCCACAGAGATACAGTGCAGAAACAGGATTCTACGGAGGAGAGCAGGTAACACAATTGCACGCGCAGCTGCCATATCTCAATATTGGTTACGACAGGATGGGAATGAGTCGGATGAAAGTTTATGACGGTGCCTAGGAGAGGAGGAAGAGTGCGTGCTTGGCGCAACTCTAGAGGTAGATCAAACAGGTCCATCTGTGGATGGAGAAGTGAATGGTGCAAATGTAACATTCCTTGTGGACACTGGAGCTACCCGTTCTACTGTTAGATCAGTGGAAATTTCAAACCTTCTTCTCTCAGGTGAACATATCCAAGTCGTGGGTGTTTCGAATCAGCAAATTAGGGCGCCTCTTACTAAATTAGTGGAGGTAAAGATTGGACCATTCAGCGATATGCACCGATTTGTGGTGTGTGATTGCAGTCCTGTGAACCTATTAGGACGTGATCTGCTTTGCAAGATGAACTGCACCATCTATTGTACTCCAGATGGAATTGCATTTCAAACCCCAGATGAAGATGTATTATATAAAATGACAATGGTAAATTTAGAATCAGAAGTGAATGATTTATTTCCTGTGTTTGATGTAGAGAAAATCCCAATTGAACTGAAAGAGACAGTGAAACAGGAAGTGTGGGATTTTACGGGTGAAGATATAGGGTTAATGAAAGGAGTAGACCCTGTTAAAATCTCTGTAAAAGAAGGAACAAGTTACCCAAATACGCCACAGTATAAATTGACACCAGAAATAATTGAAGGAATAACACCTGTAATAAATAAAATGATTGAACAAGGAATTCTGAAAGAAATAATGAGCAGTCCATGTAATTCACCTATAAAGGGACTGAAAAAGCCGAATGGAACATATAGAATTGTACAGGATTTGAGAAAGGTAAACAAAATTGCCCCCAATAGTACCAAACCCTGCTGTAATTCTATACCAAATTCCACGCGAAGCAGAATGGTACACAGTTATTGATTTGTGCCATGCATTTTTCTCTATTCCATTACATCCAGATAGCCAGCCATTATTTGCGTTCAGGTTCGAAGAGCGTATTTTGGCATGGTGCCAATTCCTCAGGGGTATACAGAAAGCCCCTCGATTTTTAATCAGATTCTAAAGAAATCATTGGAAGATTTAAAAATGCCAGAGAAATCCGTGATGGTTCAGTACATTGATGACCTTTTGGTGGCATCAAAAACAAAGGAAGCATGTGTTACTGACACAATTGCTTTGCTGAATCATTTAGCAAAAGGAGGACATAAGGTGTTCCCATCAAAATTGCAGTTTTGTCAGCAAGAGGTCCAATATTTAGGACATAAGATTGAAAAAGGAGTGCGAAAGGTAACGACCGAAAGAATAAAAATAATTCAAGGAATGAGAGCTCCAATGACACAGAGAGAAGTAAGAATGTTCCTAGGAATGGTTGGATATTGTCGACAGTGGATAAGTGGATTTTCATTAATTGCAAAACCATTGCAGAGATTGACAAAGAAAGATGTAAAAGATCCATTTGAAATGAATGATGAGGAAATGAAAGCATTCAGAGAACTAAAAACAAAACTGTGTGAAGCCCCGGCATTGGGAATGCCTGACTATGAAAAAGACTTTGAGTTGTATTGCAGTGAAAGAGATGGGTGTGCGTTTTCAGTCCTAGTGCAGAGACACGAAACATGAAAAGGCCCATTGCATATTTTTCAGCTGTCTTAGACCCAGTAGCGAAAGCATTGCCTGGATGTTTGAAAGCAGTTGCTGCTACTTGTGTAAGTCTGGAGCAGAGTGAAGGCATTGTGATGGGATATCCACTAAGAGTATATGTCCCTCATTCTGTGGAAATTCTTTTGACAAGAACCAAAACCCAATATATGACACATAGTCGGCTGACCAGGTATGAAAAAGTAATTTTGAGTGCAGACAATGTCACCATTGACAGATGCATAAATGTGAATCCTTCAACATCATTGCCAGATGAAGAGAGTGTGATTGAAATGGATGAAGTTGATCATGATTGTCTGAATGTACTCGAATATTGTACAAAACCGAGACCCGACATACGGGATGAGCCCTTAAAGGAATCAGATTATATTCTGTTCATGGATGGCTCTTGCTTGAGAACGAATGATGGAGTTCTGAGTGCAGCATATGCAGTTTGCACCGTAGCTGCTGTAATGGAAGCATCTTGTTTGAGAGGGATACGTTCTGCTCAAGTAGCGGAGTTGATTGCTCTAATTCAAGCATGCAAATTGGGAAAGAATGTCCGAATCACAGTAATCACGGATAGCCAATACGGCTTTGGAGTGGTTCATGATTTTGGGCAGATCTGGTCCCAGAGAGGTTTCTTGACGTCTGCAGGAACCCCGATAAGAAATGGTGAATTTGTGAAAAAGTTGCTTGAGGCGATACAGCTGCCTAAACAGATTGCGGTGGTAAAGTGCAATGCACATAAAAATGGGGAAGACTACATAACTGTTGGCAATAAATTTGCTGACGAAATAGCTCAGTACTGTGCCAAAAATGTAGTCTCATTGAACAGAAACAGAGAAAGAGAGCATATTTCATGTCCGTTGCTTTTTACTAACCCTGTCGAGACATGGGATGAGGTGAGACAATTGCAGGAAGCAGCAGATGATGAGGAAAAGGATAGCTGGATAAAAGCAGGATGCAGAAAACGGGAGGAAAATGATGTTTGGGTTTACAGAGATGAAAGACCAGTTATGCCTGATAGCATGATTTCTGACATGGCACGGATGTACCATGGACAAGCTCATATTGGGAGAGATGCAATGATCAGACTTTTTAGGCAAACATGGTATAATCCAAAATTCAGAGCCATAGCTGAGAGTCTTTGTCAAAGATGTCTTATCTGTCAACAGCTAAATCCAGGAAGAAAGACAGTAGTGAGTCTAGGAACAATAGGACGAGAGGGAGGTCCTTTCACGAGAATGCAAATGGATTTTATAGAAATGCCCCCAAGCAATAGACTAAGATACGTTCTTGTAGTCGTCTGTTTGTTTTCTCGTTGGGTGGAAGCATACCCGACCAGAAGGAATGATGGAATCACAGTAGCTAAACTAATGCTGCGAGAATTCATTCCAAGGTATGGTTTTCCAGTAACGATTGAAACAGATAGAGGAACACATTTTCAAAACGAATTGATTCAACTGATTTGTGAAGCACTTAGTATTAAACAGAAATTGCACTGTGCATACAGACCAGAGGCTTCTGGAATAGTAGAGCAAGTAAATGGAACAATAAAGAACAGGCTAGGGAAAATGTGTCAAGCCACAGGACTCAAATGGCCAGATGCCTTGCCATTGGTTTTAATGACTATCAGAAGCATACCTGAAAGAAAGACAGGACTTAGTCCCCACGAAATAATCATGGGACGAGCAATGAGGCAAGCACATGTACCTGTCAACAAACTACTGACTATAACTGATGATCTTGTGTTGGATTATTGCAAAGGATTGGCTGATGTGGTACGTTCTGTGTTTCATCAGGTTGGACCGGATGCGACCACTCTTGAAAGAAAACCAGCTCATGACTTGAATCCAGGAGATTGGGTCCGCATAAAAGTCCACCGAAGAAGAAACTGTTTGGTTCCTCGCTGGGACCAACCACGACAAGTGATCCTGGTAACAACAACTGCAGTCAAATGTGCAGGAGTAAAACACTGGGTACACGCCAGCCACACCATCAGAGTTCCAGATCCTGAAGCTCGACCTGTGAGTCGACATCTGGAGATATCAGATACCAGTTCAGCATCTGATGCAGAGGAAGAGACGAACAGGGCTCCAGAAATTGAAGATCGACCTGTAAGTCGACATCTGGAAGACCCAAGTACAAGTGTAACGACAGGAGGAGAGGAGGAAATAGCAAAAGTTCCAGAATCTGAAGATCGACATGTGAGTCGACATCTGGAAATATCAGACACTAGTTCAGCATCTGACACAGAGCATTCTGACTGTGATGAAAATCTGAAAAGAGATTGGAAATTTGATAGCATAAAAGAAGAAACTGAGCAAAAAGATAGTAACAGTGAGCAACCAAGTACAAGTTATGGTGAAGATCCTTCAGAAATTATATTAATAGAAGAAGAAGGGACAGTTTCAAATAGAAAGGTAGAAGAATCGGAAGACCCCCGAGGAGCAATAGGGACAGATCGGCGAACAAAGAAACAGGGAAATTCAGAAACAGATAGAGAGATTGACACAAATTCGGAAGTACCTCGAGGAGGGACAGAAGTAGGTAATCAAAGGAAAACACGAGGAAAATCAAAAACAGACGAAGGAAGTGAAATTCTAAAAATTAAGATAAGAGACAATAAAGAAAGGACTGAAACAGAGTCAGAAGAAAGTGGAGAAGAAAGAAACCAGAAACTAGAGTCAAGAAAGAGAACTTGGAGAACAGAAAGAGAGGAAAAAGAAAGTGAACCAAAAAGGCCAAGAAAAGGAGACAATTGGCCCCACGAAGTTAAGAGATTGAGATACAAGATCATAAGGTTAGATGGAAAGAATGCAGAACAAGTAAATGAAATAACAAGTCAAAAGGAACAAGAAAGACAAGGAGGAAAACACTTGCAGAAGACAAAAAGAGTGAAGAAAGCTAATCTAAAATATAAATCGCCTGAATGGCTATACATTGCGTTGACTGATATCAAAGAAGAAGAGATCACTCACGAGAACCCGGAACAAAGCTACAATTTAATGGGTGAAGGTGAAGTGCAACAAATTTAAAGAAATTTGAACGAATTTCTACCGGACTGGACAAAACACTGGATTTGACAAGAAAGAGTTCTGAAAAGAATTAAAGAAAGTACCAAACAAGACAAAGTGAGAGCGTAGGGTGGCTAAGAGGTCATTTCTGAGGTGTGGTGACACATTTTCTGTACATACTATATAGTAGGTAATAGAACAAAATGGTAGATACTAAAAATAGAACATGTAGATGTGAGTTCTTACGTAGATGGTGTAAGATGTGCTTCTTTTGTACAGGATTATTAATGACCGTTTGGATTATCCTAGCAATCACCATTCCAATAAGATTAGCTGTAGAAGAAACGTCTATATTAAAGAATAACACAGAGAAAGAAAATGGAGCTAACATGCAGGACAACAGCTATATTAAAAAGTAGTGCAGAGTTGCATAAGGACAAATCAATAACAGATTTTTCCAAAAAATGTTTGTACTAAATTATTATATGAGTATGTAGAAACCATGGATGTGAGAGATTGTTATGTTTGTATGCAATTGCCTGCGTCTGTTGCAGAAGGTGTGACCTATCATCACCTTCCTTTGACGTATGGAATAACATGTAGTGTTTTAGCAAGTCTATTTTATAAGACAGGAAGGTTAGAATATTATTATACTGATATAGATAAGATTTTTGCAGAGATTCCTATAATTTCTGAACTAAACAAAGTGAAAGAAGCAAGAACGTTTGGTGAATTTTTCATAGAAAATAAAATTCTAACATTAGATGATATAGTTAAAAACAACCTTACCTGTGAGTTAAGGAATGAAGAAAAGATGTTTTTAGAAATGGTCGAGGATAGAAGGGTAAAATTTCAAAGAAAAGTGATAGAAGAGACAAAAACACCTCTTTGGGCGTTTGAGGAAGAAAATCATGACAAGAAAAAGACAAATGCAGCTATGTCTCTGGATTGGCCCCAACAGGGAAGGTTGTGCATTAGAAGAAATAGAACAAGATATGACAACTAGTTCGTGGGTTCCAGTGATTGCCAAGACAATTATAACATTTTAGGAGGTTGGGGATTCAAAGGGGGAAAAGATCCAATATTTCCTGGGATCTATTATATTTGCGGTAACAGAGCTTATTACAGGTTGCCGGACCATTGGTATGGATCATGTTACTTAGGCCTGGTCTTTCCAAAGATTTTTCATGTAGATAGAACAGAAAAGGGAACACACGAAATGGTAAAGACATTTACACGTAGGAAAAGGGAGAGCTTTTCAGAAATAGTAGGTGATGTTTTTGGAGCATTGATACCAGCAGTGGGAATATCTTTGAATGCATTTAAAATTCAGAAGTTATCCACAGTAGTAGATCGTTTATCTACAGATACTGCTGGAGGGTTCTTGATGGTAAATACCGAAATGGTTGCCATGAGAGCTATGGTGATGCAAAATCGACTTGCCCTTGACATTCTTTTGGCAAAAGAGGGTGGAGTCTGTGGAATGCTGAAAGTCCAACATTGTTGCACTTACATTCCAGATAAAAGTGAAAATATACAAAAGTATATTAAGAATATTACCAATTTGCACAAAGAACTTGTTCCACTGGAGGTTGAAAATGCATTGGGAAAACTTGGTAAGAGTTTTTCCTCAGTAATAAATTGGTTACTAGAATGAGTAGATTAGTAATAGGGAAAATCATAATAATAGCGACCATAATAGTACTAATAGTCCTAGTATTAAAATTGATTATTGTATGTATAAAAAGAAGAAAAAGACAGAATAAAATAGAAAAGGAAAATAAGATAAATAAAGAAAGAGAAGAGAGATGGGTGAAATAGAGCTAGAAGAAATAAAAGAAAACATGTATAAGAAAACAAAGAGACAAGATGAAAGGGATACAGTTGTGTAAACTAACAAAAACAAACTGGACCAGAAATATGCTATCTGACAAAATTGTATAACATGGGTTTTTGTGGTGATATTAAAAATCACCAAAGGGGGAGTTGATGGAGCAGGGTAAATGAAAAAATGTTAACCTCCTAATATTTATGTTGAATAATTAACACACAAGTTCGTTTCAGTAAATAACCAACCATGTATGTGTCATGATAAGGATTATGGGTAACACGCTATATCCGTGCAAACTAATTTACTTACAATTGTTAACGTGGATAACATAAATCTAATAATTTGCGTACTAATTAAAATAATAATTGCATGATTTGTGCTTGAAAATAAACTGTGTGGTGGCAAAGTAAAGCGGTTGGTAAGTAAGAAATAGCTTTATATGTCGCTTTTGCTAGGTAATACTTAATTGGGGTACGTAGAATGACGGGAGGGAAACGAAAAGGCTTATATTCTTTATTCTTAACTATGTTCTGTTTATCTTTATAAATAGTTCGCTTAGGCCTGTTGTGCCGCGATGTAAAATGGCTGCCGAGGCAAACAAGCTAGAGTACGCAGGCGCAAATGGTTTCCGCGAATGAGAAAGGCTGTGAACAGAGGGATCATGTGACCGTCCCAAAGCCTAGGATGGAAGCTTGGTCAAGGCTGCGATGAACTTATCATACAAACGTGTGCGAAAGAAGGACATAGCGAAAGGCGTGAGAAGTTGCAGTGGATATATGAATAAACAATGAACTGTTCAACTTAAAAGTATCAGAAAAGGATACAGATTGAGTCCAATGTGCGGATGGGTAATGTCATGAACCCGTGAGAAACGACAGAAGTATGAACTTTCCACAAAGAACTGGTTGGAGCAAGGATATTCATAATGAGATGTATACTGACCCCAAATGGACCAATTAGAGAGAATCTCGCCCCCAAAGATGTAACATTTTCACTTAGTAAGCTAGTTTTAGGGTATAAGAAGACCTACTCTGAGGGATGGGGAACTCCTACTGATGCTACTGCTTTTTGCTGTGCTGCTGCGGGAGCCGCTGTTTTATATTTTTATTGAGCACGAGACGCTGCTGATGGAGAAACCTTTTTGCTTTAATAGATTTTTCCATTTTTAATATTATTAGACCTTTTATTCTTAAATACTTAGAGGGGAAAAGGCTGGATTATGGCGGGAAACACCATATAGGTGATCCGTCGAGAAGGCCTGTTTTACAGGACAAGATAGACAGTTTTTCGGGAGTTCTATGCTGTGATCTGAATTCATTGCTGTGACGAACTTTGTTTTTCCATCTAATAGGTATGCATTGCAACTTAAATTTATTCTTATAATGATGATAAATGTATTAATCTGAATAATACATTTGAAACTTATTCATGCTTCTAAAAATTAGATAAACTTTATTATCTTTAAAACAATGAGTCTGTGGTTCTTTAGCTCAATGATAAATATAAATGTTTAAAGGTTTATAGTGATTGAGCTGGTCTTAATCACCATCAACTGATTCCTACTAGTTGGTCCATCGACCAATGAGCGGAATACCTTAAGGTTTGAGAAGTATTATGTCGTTTTAAAAAGGTATCCCGTCTCCTTCCAGCAAATCATTTACTGTTTTCTCCTAAGTAAAACGGATGAAATCCAGGGAATATATGAGAGAGTGAATGTTTATGCGGTGTTATGGGCCCCACCGTCATATGGATATAAGTTGTGGAAAAAGGGATATTTGTACCTGGACGTCCAAAGAATATAGGAGAAGAAATTTTATTGATAGCGCTGGATCAACATCATTGGCTGTAAACTGTCCATGACCAGATTTGCTAGTCCTTTATTCACCAAAACCCCTAGGTATTTCAGCCTGGGCACTTCCATGTGAAACCAAGGGCTCCATCAGGCCGTTCGGGCAGGTGGTTCGTAATGGAAAGAGCTTCTCTCTTACCCCAATTGATATTGTAGCCAGAAAAAGCAGAGAAAGAATCAAAAAGGCACATCAGCATGGGGACAGAAGTATCCAGGTCCAAAAGTGTGAGGAGGATATCATCCACATATAACAGGATCTTTGTTTCTCCGCCAGTGTCACTATACTCTGTGCTCTATTGCACTGCCTAATGGTCACCGCCATGGGTTCCAGGGGTAGGAGGAAGAAAAGTGGGGACAGCGGGTAGCCCTTTCGGGTCCCCCTGTGCATCAGGAAGGTTGGGGACATCAATACTTCACCGTTCATTTGAGTGTGAGGATTTAAGTATATCCAGCAAAGTTTAACCATGAAACCTGGTCCTAGTTCCACTCTCACCAGCATACGGAACAGGTATCCCCATTCCACTCAATCAAACACCTTTTCAGCTTTGAGCGAGAGCAGCATCTTCTCATCCCTATCATTGCGCACCTGCCACAATACATGCGCTAACGTTCGTATATTATTCCTGGAGGACTGGCCCGGGACAAATCCCAACTGTGAATGATGTATCAGGCTGGGCAAGGCCTTCTTAAGGTGGGTCACGAGCACTTTGGCCAAAATTTTTATATCCGTATTGAGGAGAGAGATTGGACGATAGCTAGCACAATCAGTGGGGTCCTTGATTGTTTTCAGTATGAGGCATACAATGGCTTTGTTATATTCCGAGGGGTATCCGCCACGTTCTTCGGCCTCCTTGATGACTCAGCATAGAAGCGGGGCCAGTGTGTGTTCTGCTTGTAAAACTCTGCGGGGAAACCATTGTCACCTGGAGTCTTGTTGCATGGCATTTCCGAGATAGCTGTGGCAATCTCTTCCTCTGTTATGTCCTTGTCAAGCTGTTGTCTGCCTACCTGCGATAAGGTCAGAAGATGGACATTGGTCATAAACGCACTTTTGTCTTGCAGATCAGAAGGTGCTTCTGCTCTGTATAAGGTACGCAGATAGTGGGTGAAGGCTTCCGTTACTTGCATTGGGTGTGAGACCAATCTACTCTTCGCATCCCGTATCGCTGGTATGGCAAGTTGGGCCTTACGCTGAAGGAGCTGCGCTGGAAGAAGCCTTCTCACCCTGCTCGTAATGCTGTATTCTCAGCTGTAATAGGGCTTATTCTGCCTTGGATGTAAGGAGTGTATTCAAGCCCATTTTGGCCCTTTACAGCTGGTGGAGAATTGGGGGGGGGGGGGCGGGGTGGTTGTTGCGTGTATCGGGCCATCAGGCTTTGCACTGTCTGCTCTAGATGCTGTTGTTGATTGGATAGTTGCCGTTTACAGATCGTGGAGTCGTGCATCAAATAGCCCAGCATGACAGCTTTTCCCACTGCCAAAAGTACTTGTGAGGAGGATAATGTCCCCTCGTTCTCTGCTAAGTATCTGCGCAGATGGTCTGCTAACCTCTGTTTTTCCAGAAGTTGTTTGTAAAAAGACACATTTAGGCACCCCGGTTTCGATACTTAGGTGGCATGCCCAAGATTCAAGTCCAGTACCATTGGAACATGATCTACAATTCCCCCCTCTAGGATTGCCCAATCCCTCAGTACCTCCAGAGTAAGGCGGTTCACAAGAAAATAGTCAATCCTGGAACAAACCCCATGTACCCCGGAGACTAAAGAGTATTACCTGTCCTGGGGATGTATAAGTCGCCAGGGGTCTGTGAGGCCATAAATCAGGCATGACGTCCGTCAGGAATGCACAATCTCTCGCATTTGCTTTATCATAGCCTCCATTCCTGTCTATGTACGGATCTAAGGCAAGGTCCCAGCCACTTCCATCACCAGTCGGAAGTGTCCGAATTCTGCAAAGAGTCATAACAGAGAAGGCAGGAAATCAGCTTTGTTAGCTTTTGCTGCATATAACGATCCTACCACCAGCGTCGTACCCATGGCCTTACATTTTGTGAATACATAGTGCCCCTCCGTGTCCACCCAGGTTTTTTGGACTTTGCATTGCAATGATTTTTTCAGTAGAATAATGACCCCATTCTTTTTTGGGTGCTTGTGCAGATCATGCGTACCAGCGGGGGCAAGTGTCTCACCCACGTAACTTGCACTGACGACCCTCCCTACCAAGTCCTGTGCCAGTTTGTCTGTTCGAGTCGTGAGAGGTGAGTCTCTTGTACAAGAGCAATATTAGGAGATTTTGTGGCCATATAGGCCAATACCTTTTTGCGTTTAACAAAATCAGTAAGTCCGTTCACATTAAACGACAGTAGGTACAGTGTCTCTTGGGCCTGGTAGGAGCCATCTGTCCTCTAAAATAAATGACACCACTAACAGCAGGAATCCGGTGTCAAGGCAACAGAAGGGGTGGCAAGATGGGGTGGCCTTGTGAACGAGAGAACCAGCGGTCCTGAAGCTACAGGAGATAGACTTAAATAGGGAGGGGATAACAAGAATGGGAGGGGATAGATGGAGAAGCATGGCAAGGGCTTTCTGTTCAAGTCACTCTGATGATGTATATAGTGTATCGGCAAGGAGAGTCTACAGCAGTGGGCGCTAGAGTGGAGCGTAGAAGACTAATATACCAATATACCTCCCAAGGACACCGTAGGTCTTACCTCGTATTATTTTCAGTCTCAACACATAGGGATGACCTCAGGGACTACGTATCTGGACTGTCAAAAAAAGGTTCACCAAACTGCTGCAAAAAAGACAAAAAGAAATCGAAAAATACAAACATATGAAACTGAGGCTAATGCTAGAAAAGAGTACAGCAACAGTCTGTGATCCCAGAGCTACCTGTGTCTGTCAATCCCCCTTTACCAAACTTTGAACAGGCGGGTTTCTTTCCAACTGAGGTCCCCCAGACTCCCTTAAACCTGGAACACATATCACAATAAGCATTCCAAAAACATGAAAACTCCCCAGGCAACCTCTTGAAAAGAAGGAAAAGAGTCAGTGACGAACAGGCACAGTCAGGTTGGAGGCCTGGAAATCCTTAAGGGACAAAAGTCCCAACGATGCTTCCCTGTGTCCCCCCAAGGTCTCTTCCATCGTGTAACCATTTGGGTCTTACCCGCAACAATGGTGAAAGGTTGGCCACAGTATCCAGTCCACCTGCAGCTCCCTCTTGGATTAAGCCACCCACATGCACTCTTAGATCGTTAGAGTGGAACTGGATTTATTTCTGCTTCTACCTACAGCAGTGGGAGAAACTTTGTTGCCCTTCTCCTCCCATCGCTGGAGAGCTGACTCCAGTCGAAGACGATCCGTCCCAGGTGGCTCGTGCTCCCCCGTGTCGTACCAAGCATACGGGCTCCTGGTCGATGCAGAGGCTGTTGCAGAGTCAGATGTGTCCATCTCAGTAGTATCCAGCTTGTCCAGAAATAGTTCAAGTTCATCCGGCTTTGTGAACTCCCTGTGTGTACCGTTGATTGTAATCCACATTGTAGCTGGCCCTGGAGGCTATACCTAATGCCTAATTTCCAAAGATACAGTCGCAGGACCAGAAATCTTTTTCCACCCGAGTTTTGTGTCCTGTGAGAAGTCGGCAGTGATGTATCTCTTTCAGTCCTTAAACTTGAATGGACCATTGTTGCATTTTGACGCGTTATAAGCTGTCAAACCTCTTTGTGGGGAAGCAGACAGGCAATGATGACAGTGGCAGTTGCTGCTTATCAGGAGTGGCGGGATTTTTAAAAAAAACGAATTACCTGCAGGCATGCCGCCGCCTCCCGGTCCTCTTCGGTCGTCGATACGCAGGAAGTTGGAAGCGCACAGGCTACCCTAGCCAATCACAACGCTGCTGTCAGCAGTGTCATGATTGGTCTGAGAGCCGTGGTTCGGCGCTCAGAAGGAGACTATGAGCCTGTGCATGTTCTCCAGCCAGGCTGTGCAATACAGCTGATGGAGAACATGCAAAGTTCGCATGACTATTTGGCTGGCTCAAGATGGCCAGCCAAACCGTCATGCACACTTAGAGTGTGCTCACCACTCATCCCCTTGGCCCCTGCTCTGGCCAGCCCAACCCCGCCTCGCACATAAGCAGGAAGGGAAAAATAAAATGATAAAAACATCGCATTATAATCATTTTTTTTTTCCTCTTTGAACTGCTCGCAGAGTAGTGGGGTGACGCTCCTCCACCTTAGCAGAGGAGCCGCCGCTGAATGATGAGCCACGGAGTAAGAGCAGGTTTGGCAGCACATGAGCAGATCCTGTGGACCCTCACAAATTCCAAAGGAGGGGAGAAAGTCAAGCCAACAAATTCTGGAAAAAAGGATACCAGAAAGCTTTATTAGTTCTCGGCCTCTAGACCCTCCGGTATTCCCAGGACGTGTACATTATTGTGGCGACAGTGATCCTCCACGTCCACCAGCTTCTGCCATAGATGTCACAATTCCTGTCTCATATCCAGCTCCTTTTCCAGGTCGACAGATGGTCATCCAGGGCAGTGAATTTCCAGTCCGTCATCTCTAGCCGAGTTTTAAATGCGCTCAGATCCACCCTTATAGTCTTGAGTTTGGCGGACGTCGACCTTGTATCTTCTGTAACCGAATCAATTGTTGTTTTTGTAGCAGGCAGTTCTCTCATTATGGTCTCTAGAGTAATTTCAGCCATGTCGTCTCACACGGGGTCTGCTTCCCACCCACTGTTTCTGAGAACAGTAACTAGCAGGGAACTTCGCCCTTGGGTGTCTACGTACAGTGCAAGTCCTTGTCCAAGTATTAGGAGACCAGCAGGAGAGTGAAGGCAGTGGATAATATTCCCAGCAGCAGGTGTCGGTGAGCAGCCAATGCTGCAGCACCCAGGGCTGATGGGGGAATGATCTAGTCAGCTGCGCACAATGCCCAAATCATGCCGAATGAGTTTAGGGCAGGCCAGTCGATGGTCAGAGCTCCAAGTCCCAAGACTCAGTCTCCTCTGTCACCCCCCTCGTGGTTGCCACATGGCAAAGAGTGGATGTTAGAGTTTCTTTAAGTTCATTCTGCACAGTGAGGGGGGAAAACCGATCCTATGGCCATCATCCTTGGGATTCAGTGAGGAACCTACTGGTTCCAGGAGGATGTTAGGCAGGCAGGAGTATGGTCTACACAGGCTACATGGTTGAATCCTGGCCTATGGAAGGGCTGAGGGTATGGGCTGGGCCTCGTACACCAGAGACCCTTGTTGTGGCTGTTATGGGCATCTCTGCCTCACAGCAGGATCCGTGGAGGGCTGGAGTTGGAGCATGCTGATGGGCTAGGCCGCTGACAACAAAGTCCCCCAGGATGAGCCGCACTCTCACCTCCGATGACCGGGCCGTCTGGTTGTAGCCGTTGGGGCCGCTCAGGGGCCTCAGAACATGCTGCAGGTGCTGGGGCAATTGGCAGATGCAAGCCATTTTCATTGCTGCCAGGCACTGCCCCCCAACTCCTTTTCTTAACATCTGCAGAAACAACAAGTCTTGTTAGAAGGGATCTATAATTTGTTGCACAAGAAAGCAATAATTTTAGCACTTGACTCCATCTCAGGATTTACAATTCATAGGGGTGCATTTAAGAATGGATTCAGGGAAGGTGTTTCTGCCTTTGACCAGGAAATAAAAAACTGGTGTCTAGTCTTTCCTCTCTTCTGGTTAAGGGTACTGTGCCAGCGAGGGAATGGTTGAAGGTCCAGGGGTTGATTGTCTTATCATTAATGATCCTTCCTTGGGACAGATTACATCTGTACCTTTAGTAAACGATCCTCTGAGGTTTTGCGATCCCAATTCATAACAGTACAAGCAGGAGGTACCTATAACAGTAGATATCTCTTGGTCACTACAGTGACGAATGAATCAGGAAAATTTAGCCAGAAGCTTCCTTCTGGAGGTTCTCCGACCCAAGAAACTCCTGCTTTTTGGCTTCCTTCCCCTCCCTTCAATACTGAGGGTACTGCAGAAAGTTCAGCCTCATCTGCGGGTTCCCTCTTCTCCTCCAACTAGCAGTGCAGGCACAGTGGATGTTTCCACCTTTTCTTACTCTTTGAGGGGCATTCCTCCACCGCATACACCTCTGGTCTACCTCCTGCTGATTCTAGCACTTGAGATAATGCATTTGCAGGCAATGAGGTGTTCTCCTGAGGTGGTGGCATTTATTCAGCAATCCAAATGTCAATAAAAGTTAAAATCCTTTTCCTGAAACTGGCAAAGCTTTGAAGAGTGCTGTGTAGCTAGGAGTGCTACTTCTGGGGATCCTTCATTTGTGCTGGATTTTTTTTGACAAATGGCTTTCTACTGGAGCTCACAGTTGCCACCATGCAGTTTTAGTGGGCAGCCATCAGAGCTTTTAGGAGTTCACAACTGGAGTCTATAGTTACCTTAGTGGCAAAGTTATTGAGAAAGTTTTTTCCAAAGAAACCATTTATCCATTGCCCAGTTCCTTCCTGTGGCCTTCCCTGGCCTTACTGACACTACAGAGAGCTCCATTTGAAGTGCTGAATTCTGCAGATATTAAGTTTTTGTTGTCCAAAGTTTCATTTTTAATGGCAATCTCTTCGGAAAGAAGGGTCAGTGAATCGAGAGCACTCTTGAGTTTAGAACCATTCTTGAGATTTTCCCCAGATAAAGTGTTGTTGAGGCCAATGTGTGAGTAATTCAGTTTTGCCAGTTTATGTGCCCTCACTACCTTCCCCTGAAGAGAAGTTATTGCACACCCTTGCTGTCCAGAGGGCCTTGGACATTATCTGGTCAGGAAAGAACCATTTAGGAAGGTTGAATTTTTGTTTTCTACCTTTGGTTGGGCGGGTCTGGGGCTACATCCCATAGTAGCGACTCTGAGTAGATGGCTGAAGGAAGCTATAGTGACGGTTTATAAGAAGCAATGAGAGTCTCTCTAAACTCAAGTGAGTTGCTGCTTCCTTGGTGGCACTGAATAGAGCTTTGAATTTTGATATTTGCAATGCTGTCACATGGTCTACTCCCCAAATGTTTATGAGACAATACAGACTACAGTTGGGGGGGGGGAGAGTGTCTTGTCTGCTTTTGGTTCTTATGTTCTGTATGCCGGTTTGGGACAATAATGGAGTGAATGAACTTCAAACTGGAGTACTTTTTGTGTTTGGAGTTTTTGTGTATAGCTGAGTTTAAGCCCAATGTTTTAGATTGGGTATCAGCTTTCTATGTAAGGACTGGTACGAGGAAGACGGGCAAGGATGTAACGTCCCAGATACTTAGCAGTAATTATATCACTCCAAGACCTGGTCTTCCTCGTCCCATTCCAGGTTTCTCCATTCCATCCATTCTTTAGGAGACGATTTATTTGGCTTCAACTGGAGAAGGGGTGTTTGTAAACAACAGGAAATGGGGATATTGTGCTTACTTTTTCATGGCATGATGGGAGGCGAGGAAGGAAAAAGCCATACTGATGGGATGGGAATGTTTTGACTGGCTTAGGTAAAACTTCTGTGAGCAGCTGCGAATGCTTACTATGTCAAGATTGTAGGAAGAAGATCAAGGAGTCGGAGTAATGATGATTACTGGTTTTGTAACATGGCCAACAGTTGCAACAAGTAGAAGTAACTTATGACCATTGGCCTAGCAAGGGTGTCTGTTTTCACAGGGGTGGCCAATCAAGGAAAATGCGTCTGTCTTCTATGTTTGGTAGTTAAAACACCCATAATTGGGGTGCAGTGGGACGCTTACATCAGTGGGGTAACAAAAGCCACCCCGGTGCGGGGGAAGGTGGGGGCACCGAGCTCTAGGGCCCCCCTCCGGCACTGGCAGGCCCCTGGCCAGAGAGCTTTGGACTGGGCCGTAGCGTGGAGGCCCCCCTCAAATTTCATCCCTGAGCTCTGGTGCCACTGCACCTGCTGCACGACTGATAACTGCGCCTCTGCTTATGACTTTTACCAACACCTTTGTGAATCAGTACTACTGTCACTGTATGCCAAACACAGTCACTGCATATCATTGTTTTCACGTTGTGTATTATATAAGGGGTTGAAACATTAACCTGACAAGCTATCAAGTTTCAACTTTCTAGACGCCACACTGTATCATCTTTCATTGAAGTGGCCAGTCTCCGCTCTTGGAAACATGTCCTCGTTTGGTACACACGCCAAACTCTTTGATGCCTTCAAAAGGCGACAGGAGAATGCTTGCGCTGAATGTACATTTTCAACATTTCCTTATTTTGTTTCACGTACAACACGATGGGCACCCTCCCTCCCAGCCTCCCTACAATAAAGTTTGACTCGGAGGCCCAGGCAGGCGTGTTGGAGGCGGGCCAGCCCATTGCTCAGGGTCACCGACCGTGCAGTTGGGGAGGAGAGCTACGCGCTTCCTGTGCCCTCCACGGAAGATGTCTGCCTTGATGCTGAGCCTGGCTGGAGCCGCCGCCCGGTCTGGAGGGAGGGTCGGCTGGAGTCGTGGAGCGGTGGCGGTGGCTGCTGCAAACAGACGGCTTTCTTCGGTCACAGGAACTTCCGGACAGTGCCGAAACTGTGCGGGTGAGAGATGGCACAGTGCGTTTCCGGTTAGGAGGGGAAGGAGGAGACAGGCAGCAGGGGAAGGGTAGTTGACCCCTGGCAGGACGGGGTGGGAACCGATGGCTTAGACATGGCAGGGAAAGCACTGAAGCAGGCGAAATGAAAAACACAGCAGTGTAACAGTAATGTGAAACATGCCATATACTCTAAATCCTTGGCTGCTTTCGAACCTCAGCGTAGGTTATCCCGTAGTTTTCGTTAAAAGCAAGTTACTTTTTTCTTTTAATATTTTTAAGGTCTGTAGGTTTACCTTACAAACCTAAAAATTGGTTTTAAAACTAATGAAAAAGGCAGTTTCACAAATCGCACGCGTCTTAGCTTAACAATACATAACTTGCAACCTTTTATGTAAATTTTAAAACAACGTTGTCTGTTGTAAGAACGTACTAATATTAATGTGCATTACTATGAGTTGCGCCACACCGCTTCAGGGTGGACTCTTATGCCCATTTCTAAGGGTTGCACGGCACCTCTGAACTCCCAAGTCGTGGTGGTGACGCACCTTCACTTTTGGGCTGCCAATCAAGGCGAAGGATGTCTGGTACCCGGCGATAGAACCATTAGTATGTGTAGATATTAAAAATATATGGTTGTGATACGTTCCCCTATGGCACTGAGGCTGTTTTCTCATCTAACTGGGGTGTAAAGCATACAAGCATTGGCATAGCCAATAGGTCTCGCTTTTGGGACCTTATAAGTATTTAGTTATGCAGCACAATATCCTTGGTGCAACAACATAAACTGTTGCATGGCTAAACACTTATAAGGTCCCAAAGGCGAGACCTATTGGCTATGCCAATGCTTGCTGAAAGAGGAACAGTCCTAAGAGTGGGCACAGAATTTAGCATAATTTGGTGAGGGTTCTTTCTGGTGGTATAAACATCAGCACCCTAAAGCATAGCTGTGGAAGCAGAGGGTATAGACAACTGGAACAGAAAACGAGTTTCATTTCATGATCTAGTTTTACGTTTTATTATCCTGGTTTTATATGTAGTACATAAATGACAAATGACTGAATGTAAAATAACATGGAACCTGAGCATGCTGGAAAGAGTTTGGCCCTCGTGCTCTTTGCTGCCCATGGTGACTGGTGTGAGTAGGACATGATCATGAGGTTAAACATGTGAAAGTTGGGGTGAGGTTGGAATAAAGGCTTTGAGACCCAAGAATACATAGCGTCAGTGCGGTTTTAGGGGTGTTGACAACATAAAGTATAACTGGGTGGAACGGGGAGGTAAATGAAGAGGGGTTTAGGTGTGAAGGATTTTGGGTAGATATATGTTACGCATTCGAATATTAATTAGGACAAATAGACAGAGGCTGTGCTGTTGCGAGCCTGGTGCGATTCTCCAAATGAACAGTGCCTTCTTTGCCTCATGTTTGCCCCCCGCTCATTTCGGAACCACAAGATTTCATCGTGGAGATATGTTTTATGTACATTTTTGCTCTATCAGTAGGTTTCCCGCAGATGGAAATTGTTCTTGAATTTATTAGAAAGGGGAATTGCGATCGATAAAAAATAAAAACATAGATGAGAGCAGGGCATTGCGGTTAGATCAGATGCACTTCATGGGACAGAATTCACAAGAACTCGAGGATGTACGGAGGTAGAGGCTTTAAATTCACGCACAGTCCATCCTAGCAAACACATTCTGCTCACAGTGGATTCAGAAAAGGCGTGTGAACACAATGAATTAAAAATAAACTAAGTAAGCACAAAAGAAAGTAGATAAACCCTTCTGCTGAAGCTGCAGTTGAGTTTACTTTCCCACGAGGGAAGTGTTAAAAGGGGCGATTATCTATAATGAGGACTGGAAGTTAGAACGGGGAGTGTGAATGAAGGGGGGGGAGTACAAAAGTTAAAAAAATAAACACATGCAGTCACAAGTCGCCAGCAAACACACAACTCTTTTGTCTGTATTTAGCACAGCTCTTGTTGCAACATCTGACGTATTCAGTACTGGCTCTACATGCCAACACTAAATGAAATTGCCACGAGGGAAGCTAGAATTAGTAGGAAAGAGAAATAAACCATCTCAGCATCCGGAGGTGTCACTAAAGCAGAAATATTACCGGTGGCATTTACTTACTTAAAACCCCAGCAGTAGATTGTAATTACTTCCAAGCAAATATTTTTGCGTGTGCAGTTTTGTGGGCAAACCTTTAAAAGTTGGTCAACAGCCACACGTTTGCTAGTCATTTGGAATTGAATGTTATTGCAGGATGTCCCTTGTCTGGGGGGATGGGGGGGTGTTAGAAAGGATTAAACACATAGTGTCTTCAGCGTACTGTATGCGGGGCCCAGTTATGTGTGCATGCCAGGCGTAAGGGCAAACACGTTTCAATACACAGCACATCCCAGGGAAGCTATTTTGGTTTCTTGAGTTAAAAATAAAGTGACGCCAACAGAGGACGTGAGGTCGACAGCGGCTGGAAGCCCCCACAAGCGGGTTGAAATAAGGAGCCAGGGACCAGTAGGAACGTGCAGGAGGATCGCAACCCTAGAGTCAGGCAGGCTGTCCGATCACCGGCGTTGGTGTGGGTGCTGCCTGGGTGCCGAGAGAACGCTACGAGAACTACTGTCAGATTGATGATTCCACAGACGGCTTGAAGCAAGTCATGTCCGGCAGCTGTGTCAGGAGGACTAGAATCTCGTATGGAATGCTGGCAGAGGAGAGCTGTGAATAACGCTATACCATGCGCTAGGACATCACTTAGCTGCTGCAGTTGGGATTAAATTGTTTGGCGTTGTAATCTGAGACAGTCACTCACAGGAAACCCGCAGAGAGGCAAACACGCGAGGCAGGAGGAGGAGAGCGCGAGTCAGAAAGAGAAAGGCAGTCAGAAACGAAGAATCGGAGGGAGAAGGGCGGGTATGCGAGGCGAGAGGCAGGCAACAGGAAAGACAAGTCCGGGAGTTGTGTGCGCGCGCGCTAAAACGAAATAAAAAAAAAACAGTAGGCGTAAGGGCAGATTTGAAAACTCATTGGGGGGGCGGGACTTTGTGTGGGATATAGAAAAGAAAGATTGTACGCAAGTCAGCTTCTTGAAGTTGAATTGTGCATTTGGCGGATATGAGCAGGCGCAGACGGAGCTCCGACGGTGCAAACCTCAGCTAAATCACCTCAGGCTCGAACGGATGGACAGACGCACTGCTGGCGCTTCCTGGCCGACCGTGGGGATTGGATTGCAGTGAGGGGCAGGCCGCTGGGCAGCGTGAGCAAGACTGCAAGCGAGAAAAAAAAGCATTGGCAGCGCGGCCGTGAAAGTGACGCGGCCGTTAAAGTGTAAGTGATCGCGCGCTGTAAGGGTGCCACGAGCGATGCGCCTAATGAGCCATGACGGAAAGCCAGATGGCGCCTATGCGCGTAACCGCGCGCGTAACCGCAAGCTTTAGGCCACAAGCAAAAGCGTGTGGTAGGATTTCTAAAGCCCACTTACTAAATGTCTCGCCAGACCAGCGCATGCGCTGGCTCAGGCAAGACCTAACAAAGCTTCCAGGAGTCCTCTGGGGGCTCTACGTCTGTGTAGTGAGACCAGAACCTCCAGGCATAAGTTTGCATGTTTAGTATCCACACACGTAGAGGACCCAGAGGAATATAGTTGGGGGTCAAAAATAGACATTGTGCCAGGCAGAGACTTGCCTTGGTTTGGGAAAAAATGCTAAAAGTCTGACAAACGTCATGGTCCATGTGATCAGCCAGCCAGTCATGGTTAAAGGAGGAGAGGCGGCCGGCACGGCTTGCAGGGACCAGCAGGGTTAGGGCGAGAGGGGGCGCGGGGCACAATGTAAAATTGAAGAAAACAAAATATACACTTAACTTGCCGCCGGTTCTCGTGTTTCCACTCCTGCTCTCCCCCATCTCGGACTCCAGGAAGCACAGCCAGGCTCCACTGACCAATCACAATGCTGCAATACAGCGTTGTGATTGGTCTGAGCCCCGTGGTTCGGCGCTCAGCCAAGGACTGGGGGTCTGGGCATGTTCTCCATGCAGGCTGTAATGCAGCCTGCATGGAGAACAGGGAAAGTGCGCATAACTGTTTTGGGCGGCTCAAGAGGGCCACCAAACAGTCATTGCGCACTTAGGAGGGTTCTACCACTCCTCCCCTGCTCTGCAGCCCCACCCCGCAGCAGGAAGACAAAATAAAATGATAGTACGTTATCATTTTATTTTTCTCTTTTTTATTGCTTCAAGGCAGTGGTGCGACGCTTAGCGGAGGAGCCGCCACTGCCTGGCAGCCAACGCTAAAATCTTTATGATGTGTAGATGTAAAAAATATATGATTGTGGTATGTTTCCAGGGTCGGCCTTTGCTCACGTAGCACTCTGGGTAAAAGCATATTTGCACCCTGCCTGATCATCTGCGCCTAAGTAGAATTATCATGTTTTGAAAAATGTTATGTTAAAAACGTGACAAGCATAATTTCCTGTGCAATTTCCCGAACATAACTTTTTTTTTTAATAGAATCATTAACAACATTTTTTAACAGACTCGCCCACAAATAAGTGATATGGGTTGAGCGACGTCAGGGTTGCCCATGAGCATATAAAAGGGAGTCTGCAAGGGAGCGCTCCAAGGAAACCAGCCGATGTAACAACACCAGTCTGTGGCAAAACATGTAGATCCACTTCGTGCCTCTTTAAAATAGTCAAAGTAAAGTCAATTTTGACTGCAGTTTTTATGCACTGATGAATGCATGTGAAGTTGTGTTGTTTTAATTAGGCAGAAACTTCCCACTCAAGAAGAGTCGCACGTCAGACAGTCTGAGAGTGATCCCATTCGTTTTTTTAATTATGGCATCACAAACAGACGAATAAAATAGTAATTGTCCTGAATTGGATGACATGTTTATATTTTTTGTTTGTTTTAACACTCAGGCCTTCACAATTGTTTGAGTTGTCACATATAATTTTTATATATGTAACAGATAAACTTCTGGGATTGATTCACAAACTGAACTTTGTAGTACTTTTTGTGGTACTCCAGCAGTACTACAAAGCTTGCTGCAAAGTGTTTTTCACTTTTGTAGTAGCTTGCACTTTTGAGTAAATTTACTACTTTTCGGTATTCCCAAATTGTACTTTTGTGGTAACTTTCACTTCTGTAGTAAGTTACAACTTTGTAGTATGTCCCTACCTCCATTATTTTCTATGGGAAGTGTTGCAGTACAAGTGGTTGGCCATGTGTAGTGCTGAACGTACTACAGAAGTAACCAGTTGCTAACCAGGAAAGGACATGAGCAGGGTAGTGCGCTTTATTCTCTCATAGAGGTCAATACACTGTCTTAATTTTTTTTAATTTTTATTCTTTTTATTTAATCATAAGTGGCACAGTTATATCATCCGTTTACATATCAAACAGTATATATATGTTCTATACAGTATACATCGCCTGCCTTTTCCTTTACAGTATTGCTCATACATTGCTTCAAGCGTTTATATCTTTACATACATGAGTCTCTATAACATTAATTTATTTCCATTTCTTGGGTCACTGTTGGCAATTCACATATTCCCCCTCTGTAGGTGTTCCAACCTCCCCACAATCTTATCCACTTTTTAGGACAACCCCTGCGCACATATACGGTCTTTTCTGCCACCATGGCTGTATCCATGTCTTTGCACCACTCCGTGAGTGTGGGGGCGAATTCACTGTCATAATTGAACATAACTGGTTATGCTAAGAGTAGACAAGAGGTGTACTTCTAAAACATAGTACGTTTGGTTCTGCATTTATTTTCCCAAATGAGAAGGAATTAGTTGGATGAATGTTCAATCCGTTATAGATAGAGGAGAATCCCTGTAGTGACCTGAGAAGGATTTAAAGGGATACCACACGCCAGGTTATATGTTGGTGATAAACCTGCAGGAAGGGGTAGTGTTAGGAGGGATCACGTTTACTGGACCGCACATCACAACCATACCACTTCTTCTTTCTGGACCACAGAGACCCGCAACGCTGCCTGTCTACAACTATATTAGTGAGAAGACAACCTACGCTGATTAGGACTTTGGACGGACTGCTATAGCTATTGAGTGTTTACACCTATGGACAATGAATTTGATGACAATTGTTCTTGACTGCTTTATATATTAGCCCTGAAAAAGTCCCTGGCCTGCACACTGCTCAAGGGGCGAAACACGTGTTGACTGGTTCATCAATTTTGAAATCATGCTAAATGAATTTCAACCTTCCACACTATAACTGTCATTGACCAGAGAATTACTTTAATAATTATTATCATTAGCCAAAACTTTCTAACCTACATACATTTTACTATATTTAAGCTGATTATAGAAAGTAGTGTAGTCTGGCTCTTTTGAGTTTTGGTTCCCACAATACTGCGGGACTACTAACAGTGTGGAAATAAAATAAAACACAGATTTGTTTAGTTATTCTATTTTAGTATACTGCATGATTTAGTAAATATATTTAAAAATGCTTCTGCAGTCTTTAATTTAGTTTGTAATTGAAGTGCACTGTACACAATTTCTGAAAAACAAATCATTTGAGTTAATACACTTAGAACTTCCTTGTCACCTGCACTGGTGTGAGGTAGATTGACTACCCTCAAATGGTTTACAATAGAATTGCAGTTTGTGAGGTATTTTGTTTGCCCCTGTACCTAATACATAGTCACATTCACAGCAACAGGGATCATTGTTTCAAGCATGTATCCCCCACATGATTTTGTTCTGGTTAGTCTGAATTTATGGGTATTAAAGGATGCGGTCATATACCTGAAATCTGAGGGAGGACCAATCTTCCCAGTCTCTCTCCTGTGAGTTAGTAGGGACCATAACACTTATGTGGTAGCATCCCCACTTCCTGGAATCTACTCCAGGGAAATACACGTACAACTATGTTGAGAAAGCATCTAAAGGAGTTATCAGCTGGCCTTATTTTGACAACATTTATTATTTTGTTTTCCACTTACAAAGATCAGGACTTAGGGCCTGATTACGATGACAGTGGGACCGCCACCCCGTCGGTGGCGGTCCCACCTCCATCGTTATACTGTTTACAGCCACATTAGGATGGCGGGCGGATGTCTGACGGTCGGAGAGACCGACCGCCACGCATCCGACGGGCTCAAGGAGCCCGTCGTGTGCGTCGGAGCGAGTTGTATTCCTGCAACAGTGGCGGTGCCTGCTCAGGCACCGCTGTAGGGATTACAATGTCCCTTTCCGCAGGCCGTTTCATGGCGGTTAACCCGCCATGAAAAGGCTGGCGGAAAGGGACTTTGGGGGCCCGTAGCGGGACCCCCTTTCCAACTGGACCTCCGATATGGGCCCTGGGGGGCACCTATGGTGCCCCCCTACATATCCCTGCACCATGTGGCAGGCACCATGCAGTGAATGCCACATAGTGCAGGGATATGTACAGAGTGTATTTTTTTGTACTGCAGCATGTGCTGCAGGCCGCAGCACACGCCGCAATACAAAAAATACACTTTGTGACCGCCTTGAAGGCGGTCTCATCATGATTCGGGTGCGTGACTGCCGACAGCTAGTCGGGCGGTCCCATTTCTGAAGGGATGGCAATCAGACGTAAGTCCGACCTCCATCCTACTCAGGCCTTAAATGTGGTAGAACAATAAGAAGTTGATGGCGAAATGCAGAAAAGCAATCTGAGATGCTCTTAAAATAAGTTAAATGTGAAAAGAAACACCTGAACCTTGATTAGGTCTGAGATGCACTTTTGAACATCATAGAAACGAATCTAAAAAATTTGACTGATATTTGATGGATAATAATACAGAAGAAATAAAAAAAAATTCTTTTTTTTCATTCTCTTTTATGTAATTGTTTAGTGAAGAAAAATAAATTAACTAAAATATATGTATTAAAAAGTTAATGTTGTCGCTGGACAAAGTGCGGTAGACACATATCAGTAGAGAACTCTAAATTAAAATGAAATTTGGATTAACAGGAGGTTGAGGCTAGTTGCCAGTCTCATCCACCCTAACAGTTGGTATTTTGGATAATCTGAAAAGGGACTCAGGCCTTGGTTCTTAACCTTTTAACTTCTGTGAACCTACACTTAATCATTACAGGAATCCGAGGCCATGCACTGAATTATTACTGGAATCTGGAGACTCCCGTTGAATCATTACTGGGAGCAAGGGACCCCAGTCTTAGCAATTTCAAGGATTTGCACCTCCAAAACAATACTCAAATATCAAAACAAGCATTCATTAAACAAATACACACATTATGAACTCTTTTTAAATTTTTTTAATTCACACGCATAAACACATTTTTTAACTGGAAAATTTGGAGTTTTTGTAAATTGAATTGAGGCCACCCCTCGCACACCCAACATTCTGTGTGAACCACTTGCACTGCTCCCACGAATCAATCTGAGGATACCAACTTAATTTTCTTCACGTTTGCAGAACGTTTTAACACTTTCAGTTTTGCTTCTTTACTTATATATTCTTTATTAATCTGCTAATGTTATTTAATTTTCTGAGCAGTTGCAGACTTTCTGAGTTGGCATCGCGGACCCTAAGGGTACCCGGACAACAGGTTAAGAACCGCTGGACTATCTAGCTTAGGTCTTAGCTGGGCACCCATGGTGGTAAGCTACTTGGATGGCATAGTGGATAGGATCCAACTTAAGTTTTAGCAGCATTTATTTAAACCCTGTTAATACTCATGCTAATACAGTCACCCATACGTCCGGCCCGCTTGATAAATCCCCAGTCGCTCTCGCCAGCAAGTAGTCAGAAACTTACGGTTAACTTCACAACTGCTTTGTTCAACAGGGAATGCTGCAGAGTAGTGTGGTGCTTTAAAGACTTGAATACGGCAGGACAAAGTAATCATGAAGTTGGCTCACTAGCCTCCATTCTTGGACACTAAAGATCAATAGTTTTTGTTTATTTTCTTCTCAGAACAGCCTATTGACCAACATAGAATATTTAGTATTTGAAAGCTGCACTTTGGATATTCTATTCCCCTTGTATTCAAAGCTTATATTCTTGCTCTCGTATCAAGTCATTGTGCTATCAAGATCTACGACAGATGCTCAGCTAATTCCCAGTCCTTAAGATGACTCACAGATTTCCCCACCTGGGTTGAAACATCAACACTACGCAAGTGAATAATCCCATCTCCAAGACTATTAATTGGTTTCTGTGATTGTCAAGCGTAATTGCTCCTGTGTGCGCAATGTCCGTTTCCCACCACTTGTAAATACTCCTACTTGTCCAGTCATGATTTTTCACGCTTCATGCTTGAGCACTTTATTTTGATTTCTGTGACCCATCTTATCTCTGAAAATCCATACTTTGATGTAAATTGTCTTGTAAATTTGATATAATTTTTTTTTTTAACTTTATTTGTCAATTCAAAGCATCACAGCATTGCGATTATAGTTGTGCACCGTATATCATAGTAAATTAGTAAAAACACATTGGCATGTATACTGATACTAACAATTCCAATAGGGCTCATGTTAAGAAGAAGCATAACGTCAACCAAGCAAAAAGGAGGATTAGACAGCCAACAACATCCCATCCATCCCAGCGTCTCTGTACATATCAGCTCATCCAACAATGAAGAATGCCATGCTCCCATTCAGGCTCACTCATCTCGGGGAACCCACCTCCAGCCCAAGCTACCACTCAGCCAGGCAGGCGGCCTCCAACAGAACACAGCGCCGGCCATAGGTAAAACCGACTAACCCACCCCCGTTGGTACTAAGCCTTACTCCAGTGGCGAGTCGGAGGTGTGTCGAAGGGAGTCCACATATGCCCTATAGTGACCCCAGATGTCTTTGGGACGAGCAGAGGAGGGCGGAGTGCTAGCGTATACTTCGCTGTTGGTGCGGCAATAGGCCAGGCTATTCAACCAGCTTTGCAAAGTGGGGGCTCCCTTACGACCCCAGTGGAGGGCGATTTCTCATTTAGCAAGCAGTAGACTGAGGGCAGCGAACCTCCGAACAGGTTTGGGGAAATTCACCACATAGCCCATGAGAGCAATCTCTGGTGTGGGGATGAGGGGGAGGTCGATCATGTTGCCTAGTGTTTTGTGTACTGTCACCCAATACTGGTGTATTGCAGGGCACGTCCAGGAAAGATGTGCAAAATCAGCGTGGGGGGAGTTGCATTTGCGACATGTATGAGGTCTAGTGGGGTCGAGCCTGTGTACTCTGTCGGGCATAATGTAAATTCTGCGCAGAAACTTATAGTGCAATAGTTTGTGTCGGCTGTTCAATGAAACCTCCTTCGTGACCATGCAGCATGCCTCCCACTGGTCGTCAGTAATGGGGTGACCTAGATCCCCCTCCCAGTCCTGGCGGACCTTACCATCCGTCACAGGAAGCATCTCAGAATAAGCCTTATAGAGTTTGGAGATGAGGTGGATCCCCTGCTTACTCTCAATAATGTGTGAGAGTGGGATAAACGGAGCCGGCTCAATCGGGAACTCAGGCAGCACAGCCCTAACAGCCGAACGGAGTCTGCCAAGAACAAATCGGTCCATGAATGTGGCGCCATGCCAATGGCCTTCATCTGTGGCCGAAAAGATATGCCCACCCGGGTACAGGTCCCCTATCTTGGTAATATCAAACTTAGCCAGCGT
Organism: Calotriton arnoldi; assembly: GCA_963921515.1. Taxonomy (NCBI): domain Eukaryota; kingdom Metazoa; phylum Chordata; class Amphibia; order Caudata; family Salamandridae; genus Calotriton; species Calotriton arnoldi. Next base: position 1,529,841 of record CAWUFW010001850.1, on the reverse strand, counting down.
ACGCTGTACCAACCTCTCCCCCGTTATGGGTAACCAGCGAGCGTTGGGGAGTGAGAGCGCTGGGGAGTACAATGTCGATGAGCCAGTAAGCCGAAGCAGTTTCATCCAGGCCCACCTGGTGGTGGAGACCGTCTGAATATCGGTAGGGTCTCTGGGCACTCCAGAGGGTAAAACAGTAGATAGTCACTCTGGGAGGACAAAATCCGCTTCAGGGCGAAGAAATGGGATCCTTGCGTCAGGGTGATACCATGCATAAGCGTAGCTACTTTGAGCCCAAAGATAATATAGGTGAAAATTCGGCACCCCAAATCCGCCTTTCCCATATGGTAAAGTGAGAATCTGCCAGCGAATCTGAGCCGGTTTGCCCCCCCAAACCAGGCGTATGAGATGAGACTGCAACTTTAAAAAGAAACTATTCGGGAGGGGAATAGGGATATTATTAAACAGATATAGGAATTTGGGGAGAATCACCATCTTTATGATGGCAACTCTGCCAGCAATGGATAATGGGAGCCTCAGCCATTTCTCCACTTGGGCCTCAAGCGTTCCGATCGCCCGCCCATAGTTGAGGCGGAGAATCTGGTCAGTGTCCTGGTGGATATGGATGCCCAAATATTTAACAGATTCGGAGCACCACTCCAGAGGATAATCACATGCCCACCTAGAGGTACAGGGGGTCCGAGGAAAATAACCGATTTATGCCAATTGATTCCCAAGCCGGAGTGTTGTCCGAAACGCAGTATCTCCCTTATGAGCGGCCCTAAGTTCTCCTGAGGGTCTCGGACATACAGTATAGTATCGTCGGCATATAGGGAGACCAGGAGGGGGCCGGTGTTAAATTGAAGGCCTCTCTGGAGATGCCTCTCCTGGAAATGTCGAATCAGGGGGTCCATGGCCAGAATAAATAATAATGGTGATAACGGGCACCCCTGGCGCGTGCCACGGGATAACGCGAATGGGCGGGACAGTGTTCCATTTAGGCGCAGTCTTGCCGTGGGCCGGCAATGAAGCAATGCTGTGGTGGCTATAAATCCAAACGGCATGCCCATTCGGCGCATAATAGCGACAAAAAAGGGCCACTCCAGTGTGTCGAAGGCCTTCTCGGTGTCGAGGAGGATTGCCGCCGCCGGCACCTCGGGGTTTATCCTGTGCAGGACCGAGAACAGCGTCCTAAGGTTCAAAGATGTCGACCGGTGGGGGACAAAGCCAGACTGAGCGGGGAAATAATGAATTCCATCAATTGGGAGAGACGGTTAGCAATAATTTCGCGGAGCGTGGGAGGTAGTATCTGCTTCTCAAGGGCCTCCGCATACACCTCAATCAGTCGTGGCGCCAGCAAGTCGCGATAGGCCTTGTAAAAATCCCCACTAAAGCCGTCCAGCCCAGGGGCAGATGAGCTACGGAGAGAGTCTATGGCCCCGAGTATGTCAGCCTCAGAGATTGGTTCCGCCAGGATGTCCTGCATGCCCTTTTCAAGATAAACTAACGCATTCTCCGAGAGGTAGTCTTCTATCGTCGAGGGCCTCGCCCAAGTGTGGAAGTATAGAGAGAGGTGAAATAAGAGAGGAATTCGTCCCGAATGTCTGCGGTGGAGGTAAGGGCTGTGCTAGTGGAAGAGCGTAATTCAGTAATATAAGCTTTGCAATACGGAGGTCGGAGCATCTGGGCAAGCGTTCTGCCGGGACAGTCACCCTCACCATATCGCCGAGCAGTTTGATATTTGCCCAGGTATAAGATCTCGCGATCCGCAGCATCTCTGTACTCGGTAAGTAGTGCCAATCGCTTTCCCGCAAGGTCCGGCCGAGGGGCCAATCGCGTCTCACTGTCCAACGCAGCAAGCTCCTGTTCTAACCGAGCTATTGTAGCGCGGAGAGACCGAAGCACACCAGCGTGCTTGGCGATACAGACCCCCCCGAATGAACGCCTTAAAGCCCTCCCACAGCACCGCCCAGGAGTCCACCGATCCAGTAATAATGGCAAAATAGTCTTCGATGGCCTCGTGAACTTCATTATGGAACAGGTCGTCCAGTAAAGCATGACCAGGGAAGCGCCACTGTCGTTCAAATCCGTCTGGACGAGGCACTTGTAGGCGGAGTAAAACTGGGGAATGGTCCGAGTATGTTCTAGGGAGTGTCTCAATGGAGTGGTACCAGGAGGACACACTGGGTGATAATAACCAGTAATCGAGCCTGGTCCATGTGTTGTGCTGCCCCGAGTAATGCGTGAAGTCAGTGTGAGCTGGGTTACGCAAGCGCCCGACGTCAAGGAGTGAGAACTGGTCGCAGAGGTCGAGGAGCACCCGGCGCGCACGTGGCTTGATGTCAGGGGAGTTGGCAGTGCTATCTAGCTCAGGGTCCATGAGCAAGTTGAGATCCCCACCCACCAGCGTCAGGATTGGATCTAACTTAGCTATCTGATCATGTAGAGAGTGGAAAAAATCAGGGGAGTCAGTGTTTGGGGCATAGACACATATCAAAGCCATATTGTGACCCATAAGTGACCCTACAACAATGGTGTACCTACCCTCACTATCAGTGATGACCGAACGGGGACTGAAAGGAACCCTCTTAGGTACGAGAATGGCCGTGCCCCTGATGTAGTTGCTGTAATTAGCGAAAAAACGGTGTGCGCCCCAACTAGATGCAAAGTGAGCAGGATCGGATTTGGGCATGTGTGTCTCTTGTAAGAAAGCAACGTCGACATTGTGCCGAAGCAGATAGGAAACAACCTGTCTCCTCTTACGATTGTCGTTAAGCCCTCTCACATTCCAGGTCATCAGGGACAGACTGGAGGGGCCCTCCACATTACCCAGCTGAGTCATCTAACGGTCGTACAGTGCATGTCCAATACATGAGCCCATGGCAAATAGCAATCTGTGACAGTGAACAAGCTGAATAATAATCAACAATTACAATGCAGCAGCAAACATCCCCTCCCCCACCCCCACCCAGCCTTACTACAAAAAAGGCAAGGCATACCCTCCAAAAAGAACAATTCACAGAGTACCAATTGACTTGACATAGGAACGTAACATCCCTGAAATGATACCCCCGAGTGACCCTAAACAAACCCCAGGTGTACACCATGAGGGGTGGCAACGCCACACCAGTCATCCAGCTACATATAAACAATCAAAATGTTGAGATGGAGAATCCACAGATGGCATAACTAAGATGAATAATCAACAATACGGACAATGTCAACCAGTGCCTGAGCCAGAAAAGAGCTCCATGCTAGCGTCAGAGCCACTATGCGGAGGGGAGGATCTGGCTCCGCTTGCGGCAGCAGGATTGTTGTTCTGTTTATAAGTGCAGCAGAAATCTTGAACATCGGTCAAGTTGTCAAAAATGTGGGAACGGCCGTTGACGTCTACCCTCAGCCGGGCCGGATATAACATGCCGTATTTCAAGCCCAAGTTACGTAGAGTGGCCTTGACCCCATTATATTTGCGCCGGGCCTCCTGCACCATGATTGTGAAGTCCGGGAATAGGGAGATTTTGGAGCCCTGCCAGGTGGTGTCACCTCGTTCCCTGGCGAGACGAAGCGCCATGTTGCGGTCTTGGAAGTTCATGATGCGCGCTATGATGGGGCGCGGTGGGCAGCCTGGGTTAGAACGAGGCCCCAAGGACCGGTGTGCTCGCTCCACCACAAATCCAGGAGTGAAGGGCTCCTTCCCGAACAGGTCCGTTAGCAGAGTTTTGGCGAAGAGATCCAGTTGGCCCGTGGCAGTGGACGCCGGCAATCCAAGAATGCGGAGGTTGTTCCGCCGACTTCGCGCTTCGAGGTCCTCATTTTTAATGGCCACTTCTTTCAGGATACGTTCGACCCTCTCTAACCGCTTCGCTGACTGCGCCGCACCGTCCTCAACATCAGAAATGCGCGATTCCGCGACATCTAGGCACTTGTCGTGGGCCTGTAGCTTGGCCACCAATGTCTCAAGGTGTTTATCGAGAGCTTCGAAGCGCCTACCAAGGTCTCGGAAGCCAGCTCTCATCTCTCGAAGAAAGGACGACGAGGGGGCAGATTGATCGTCAGCATGGTCTGAGCCCTGGCCACCCTCCGCCATATTGGAACTGTCCTCGGGCGCTCTCTCCACCAGTTTTTCAAATGGAAGGGTCTTCTGCTTGGGGTCCCTGCGGCCCATGCCGCAACGCACTGAGAGGAGCAAGGCCGCAGCGAGGGGACCTCAATGCGGGAGCCGGAGGAGGGACAGGCACGGCCCCACCCCCAAAGAGATGGAGCACAATGGTGCCCGCGCCGAGGGCCACGCCGGGACGCGCAGGCGGCGCCAGTCGCATCCACCGATCCCAAATGAGAGCTGGTACGCAGTACTTTCCCCCGCGCGTGCAGCACTGAACGCGGCACCAGTTACCGCCAAATGAATCCAGGCAGGGGTGGTCCAAATGCCAGTCCAAATGCGCCAGAGAGCGACTGTAGGGAAGGGAAGGGCGGGCTCCAGGGGCCTCTCTCCCACTTCAGTCCGCACATGCAGAGGGCCAGGGGCGCTTCTCAAGGGTAGGCGATGGGCTAATGCGATCCAGGCGTGAGGCGCTGGGTCTTGTCGCTGTCGGGCAAAGCCTTGTCCGGTAAAGTGAAGCCCAAGTGTGCAGGGGCAGCAACGGCGGGAGGCGATGGGCCGAAATCTAGCTAGGCCGCAGTGGCAACGGGGACCTAGCGGGAGGAAGCCATGCGTGAGGGGCGCCAGGCCGTCCCAAGCCCTCCCCCCACCCCCACGTCCCGCGACAACCAATCAGCCGCCTCCCGGGCTCACCCGCGGGCCCTGTCCCCGCGGGGCCTCAGGGATGAAGCAGGCACGCAGGCTGTGCACAGGGGGCCGGTAGTAGCCAGCAGCACCCCGTAGGTATAAAGGTGGCACAGTGAAGGGGGGAGGCAAGGAGAACAACCCTAACTCGCACACAGCTCGCTCACCGCCGCTCCGGGTCCCCGCATACAGCCGCCCAAGGCCTCACCTCAGCGCCGCTCCGCAGCAACGTTCCATCCGTGCGGCAGGGCCGCCATCTTAAAGTGCGTCACCTCGCCCCAGGCCGTCTCGAAATCCGCATGGTACAGGCTCCGCTCCCGCTCGGTAACAGGTCGCCGGGCGCCGGCCGGTCTCAGCAGGGCAGCGGCATGTCGTCTATGCAGATCCCTGCTGTGTGTGAGGGGAATTAAACTGCGTAGTTGGAGCAACTGGTGGAGCTTCAACGCCGTGCGGCCATCTTGGTCGGCGGCTAGGCCACGCCCCCCGTAAATTTGATATAATTAACATAATGGGCTCTAGAATGAAGACAACCTGTTTACTCTTACAATCTGCCTACGGAATTATGTGTTATGAAAATATTTATATGCAAAGTTGTCTGGACTTTAATTAAATGGCAAAAAAACATTCCCAAATTAGATGTGCACCGGATACACATAATTATTTTTGTATACTTAACTCTGTGAATAATTTCTGTTATTAACTGACTGAACCACTGTATTTCCAATTTCGATATTGAAATGAGGATCCCTTTATGGAATCCAATCAATTGTTACAGGTCTTTTAGTAGATTACTATTCCATAGTGGTATCTACAGAGTGACAACTTCAGGCCACCCCAGCATCCCCACACTAGTTTCCCTTGCTCTGATCACTGTCTAGGTAAGTTCAGATAGCCCTTTTGGTATTTGGCACTCACATTTCTCTCTTGGGCAACCCCTCTGGCCTAGAGAATGCCTATTCTGTGTTATACATGTTTTTTTCCCCTGAGAGACCACCCAATTGTTTTTTATCACTGGTGAGTTGCACAGCAATATTAACTCAGATCTGGGAGTACTACTGCCCCATCGTAAACACTCCTGCACAGCGCTGACAACGAAAGCCAAAACAAAAGGTCGAGATGTTGCTTCATTAAGGTGTTTTTCTTTTTGAGATATCTGGAGGCATCACAAAAACACAGCTGCCCTACCAAAGGGAGTAGCCAGAAAATTAAATAGCCCCCACTTTAAACCGTACATTTAAGGCATCAAGGGCCAGATGTACTTAAGCATGTTGTTATTGTAAAACCTGCAATTTGCAAAATCACTGGATTTGCGACTGCAAAATCACTATTTGTTATGTAAAAAAAAACCATTTGATGGGTCTGAAAAGTTTTTAAATGGGTTTTGCGAACATACTGAATTGCAATTTGGAGGGGCGTGTAAGGGCCATTCTTTCAAAATTGCGAATCAGTAATCTATGTATCAATGATTTGCGACCGCTGACCAGTTACTGGCTCATCAAAGGAGGTGGCCACTGGCTGCAAAGCTGGAGCAGTCCTCATGGGACCCTTTCTCCTTTTGGAATCTGGTTAATCCTTTCAGTGGGAGCAGGTAGTGGACCAGAGGACTACTGCTTGCTCCTTCTGAAGTTTTCCCAAATGGAAAACTTTTTACTTGATTTTTTATTACAGCAGCATCATTCCTTTAAAAAACACGGGCTGCTTTTTAAATTTTTTTATTTTAAATAAAGTCTCCCATTTGGGAATCCAAACACAAGAATGGTGTTCTGCTGTCCCTAGTAGGCCACCATCCCTATGTTTTCAGCCAATCACAGGTTGTCTTAAATTGCGACCTGCCTAATGAAGAATAATATTGCAAAATCAGATTCCAGTAAAAAAAAAAGTCAGTGTGCAGTTTGCAACCTCTTTTTGTGGATGTAATCTTAGTAGATCAGGCCCTCAGTGAGCAAAGCGAGTGAGTCTGCCCATCCTTATAGGTGTTTAGGATGAGGTTGTTGGGTTTGAGGAGGTGTTCTCCTAGAATATTTTTTTGTTTTGACCTCTGAGACAACTTTAGGTATGCATGCAAGACTATTGTTTTTGTTTATTTCTTTCTAAACATACATAGTACACATGCATACCGGTGTTTAAATTGTGCTTCACATTTTGTCTGCACCCTATACAGCATGGGGCGGTTGGACAGTCTACTTCACCCATTGGCTCTCTTTACTGCAAGAGACTTCACAAAGACTGTGCACATTGTTCACGTGCACCTAGTAAGAGTCCATTTCTCTTCAGTGACAAATCTAGCTCAAAGATTGTTTTATTTAAATGTATTTTTCATATTAACTTTAAATATCGGCAATTTTTTTTGCCTTAACTTCGGGTGTCCACCTAGATGGTGATTTACTTTCTTTCTCCTTTTTGAAGGTGACGTTTAAAAAGTGTGTTAACGGGTGTTGTTACACTGTAGCTGCTTTTAATTTGAGTGTTTGATAGGTGATGTTTGATTTGATTTGTTTGTCCTTCACTAATAATAGAAAAATGCATGGCACAACTGAAAGGTTATATATTTCAAAAAACATTGTTAGTAAAACAGCCACATCGGTAAATGTTTATTAATTTTTAAAAGTTTACTGCAAGTTTGTGTCAGCCACATAAAGGGGACTGCTCGTTTTCTTTTTATTGCTGTGTCTTGAGTTGTTTTAAATTGTGGGCCAAATGGTACGTTTTATGGCATAACTGTTTCTGAATTTTTAGTGAAATGTCTTCGAGGCGCTTCTGAAAGAGCACTCACACAAACCCTACCATGCCATCAGGCCCAGTGGCAGCCCTTATACCCCCTCCCAGCCCCCGCTTTAGCAGCTGAAATACCAGAGTTTCATACTTATCTATGCCCAACTGTTATCAAACGCTCCCTTAACAAAAGCCAGACCTTTTTGCCAATGATTGCTTTTCATTAGTGCAGTTGATTTTCTTTTTCTTCGAGGTGAGAAATGTAGAAAACTGTACTTGCGCGACGTACGTACGTTTATAAGTTTTCTAACTCACAGTTGTATATACGGCCTGTAATATTAGTTTCATGGTTATTTATTTATGGTCTTTTGTCTAGCTATAATGTCACCTTGTCAATACCTAGGGCGCTGCTGTGCTTGCTAAGCAATAGGGCTCTAGTCTGCAGAAGTCAAACGCAGGAATGCAGTGTACAGTGCACACTGCTGATTGCGACGGCAAGATGTGACCTCAGCTGTAGTGCTCAAACTGGAACTTTTTACAGCAAAGCAAGTCAGAGCGTGCTCATGACGTCTGCACTGTTAGTGTATGAAGTTCTGTAGATGAGCGGAACTCTGTGGAAGGATGCTTGACTTTTAGATAAAGTCTAATAAACCTGAAGCAGAAATCAGTGCACATCGCAAGGTAGAGCTTGATGTTGACATGAGGGTCGAGATGCCCCATTTTGTTGTCAGAGTGAACACTGTATTGTAATTACATTTATAAAGCGCTTACAGCCCCCGACGAGGCATTGGGGCTCTTTAGGTGAGTAACATGCTACTACAGAACCTAAGGTTAGTGGTTAATCCAGTGGTTATTTTTGGTTGTGTAGTAGTGTTTTAAAATGATTGAGAAACGTCTTAGTTAATGTGCAAAGCTAATGAGACTTAAAACATAAATGTACTCCAAAAATTGCACCTGATAATCATACTTAGACAAACTAGGCCTAATATCTTGAGACACTGCCATCTTAAGGTTAACCAGAGCTAAGAAAAGTTAAAATTCAACATTTAAACTTGATCTTGACCTTTTTAAACTGACTTTTCTCAATGAATGGTTGCTGTGCAAAATGTTTTCTTTTCATTATATAGATGTTTCAACTTCTACATAGACCATTGTTAGCTAATAAATAAACTTGCTATATTAGTAGGATAGAAATGTAGTTTATACGTGGGAGAGTAGACTTGAATGGGAGAATGACTCATGTGAAACTTAGAAATTATAAAAATGAGTTGCAAACTTAAAGGCCCATTAGGATGGCGGGCGGAAGCACCACCGCCGTGCTGGCGGATGCAAAAACCACCAGTTACCGTCCGCCCGCCGCAGCCCACACGCCCGCCCAATTAGGATGTGAAAAGACAGCCAAACACCGCCCGTAAGCCAGCGACGCCGTCCGCCATCAAAGTGCGCCCGTTCACGTAGCGGCGCGGCCCAATGGAGACACACCGCCCGACGAAATCACGTACCGCCCGGCGTACAAATTACGATGCCACAACCAAACAGCTCCCCCGGCTAAGAGACACCGCACGTGAAAGCAAGGCGGAAACCCGAACGCACAGTACGGATAGCAAAGAGGCGGACCCCCCGAGCATGAATCCAGCACTGCAGGCCCTCCCCATGCTCTACCTGATGCAGAACCTAGGAGTCAACGCACCGCGGAGACGCAGGTAGGCAGACACACAACAAGGGCACGCAAACACCGCACACACTGCAAGGGCGGGAAAACTGTATATGGCCCCCCCGACACCCCTGCGTGGACACGACACATCCACCACTGCACCCACACATGCGCACAACACAGAGGCCAACGGCAGCGCCATGTATGCGCCGCACACAAATTACACAGGGTCACAACCAAACACCACACACACCAGCCCCACCCAGAACGCACATGTCACGTGACAGCCCTGCCACAGTCATGTCCCCAACCGGCAATTCACTGTTGCCAACCTGACGACACACAAGTGACCCGAACATGTCAGTGATGTCACGGCAAATTAGGACACACCCCTGTGTGCAAAACACGGCGAAGCACACAGCGGCGGCAACATCACCGAGCAGAATCTGGACCCCGTCGGCAAAAGGTACGCCAGTACCACACAGAAACACCGATACCACCCTGCAGCCAATACCAAGACATGCAATACGTAACATTAAAGATCCCGGGGACCGACAACAGGTGGTTCCAATTATAACACCCACACACAAGGCCCAACGAATAGCGGAAACGCAGCCTGCCGCCCACACACGGGAGAGGAGACAGCACTGAATGACCTTCCATTCCCACTCTGAAACCACATCCCGACTAAACAAGCCGGAGAAAACAGTCAATGTCCCAAAAAAAACCAACACAGGCATGCAGAGGGAAGCGGCCACAGGGCAGATAGCGCATAACACCAAAGAACATTCAGAACGGAAAAAAGAAATGATAACACTCCCCCATGTGGTTCGCATGCAAGTTATCTGGAAGGAGTCAGACACCACTGACCTTGACCATTCAGAGAAGCATGTGGGATGAGGGCCCGTGTCCTCCGCACAAGCCAACATAACACAAGACCTGCCTCCCTACGACCATTACAGAATTCCCAGCAACGTCGGAGGTTGCACCCTGCAGACTGCACAGACAGCCGGAGCACGCCATCACATCGCCCTGCAGCAAAATGGCACTTGCACCACACCTACCCAACTACGCCGGACAGATGAAGCTGTACAAACATAACCTGATACAGATATTGGGATGTGAAAATCTGGCCTTGCTGAACGTAAGTTACCGACTAACTTACCGCATCGCATTGTTCAGCTGCGTCATCCCCGTCTTCTACTGTCGGAGGTGTCCCTTCCACTATCCTGTGGATATATGTCTCTCCAACCCGGCATGTCCAAGGGCGGACCTGCTACAACTATTCAACCCCCTGGACGTCCACGACAGGGTCTGTTCAGCCTATGGGGGCATGGCGTATGTGGCTGCTATCGGACCCACACTGCAATGGGACCACTGTGCCTCCACACGACGGATTATGGATCACAGTTACATCGAATGTCATCCAACATGTCCCATCATGCTCCTACAAGGGACAACTTACGACCAACACCTTGACAGCCACCATCCGCTACATTGGATGGCATCCATGTTTACCACCAATGCCATGGAAGCCCTGCTGGAAGGTATCGCATACCTGACAACCTGTCAATTCGTCGGCCCCCGACGCTATACCCCCAATTGAACAATCATGTCCCACACCGTACCCATGCTTGGCTTCCGCACGGACTAGGCAGTTACCAGTACAACAACTATACCATACAACCTGCAACTGACACCACACCATCAACTACACTGCCATGACATCTGATATTTTCGGGACATGCACTCTGTTCCTCATCACATCCAGTAACTCTGCATGAACAGGGGGAGGCAGAGGCATGGGATTTGTGTATGGCAACCACATGGACAGAACTGCACGTACAACCATGCCATAATATGGATCCTGCGCCCATGAACATATGCACCGGTCAGTGGACAGTAATCGTCCTGCTGTAGTATGTGAGAGCTGTCACCTCACCTCCCTCTGAACGTCCGTGCCAGGACCTTTGCATGGACAACAAGTGCATCCACCAACAACATGAGCCCAGTGACTGTGACATGGCCAGTAGCCACCACATCGCAACAACAAGTGGGACGCCGTTGCATGCACGTAAGCCCATGCCCTGATGTCACCTCCACGCACGTGTGTATGAGTAACTATAGCAGCAAACCTGTAACATGGAACTGAGATGCACTGTGCCCATGATGACAAGCGGACTGGTAGGCTAAATGTATACTGTCTGTGTCAAAGTCAGCAGCACCACAGTAATTAGCAAATGTACATTAGCACAGCAACGGCTAAGCAGTTGTAACTCTGAAGCCCACATCCCACAGTCAACAACTAATCACATGTACCCCTACACCCTATGCTATGTGTACACATGCTGAGTATATCCTCCACATGCATTTCGCTGCCAGTAGTGTCCACTATACTGCATCACAGAGGACATAAGTCCCAATACATGGCTTGAAGCAAAAATGTGTCTCTGCTGATTCATTTCACAAGTACGAATGAGAGAGGATGAGAGTGTGTGAAGTACACGGCAGTCGTGAGATGACCATGTAGTCCACTGTCATTGGATGTCAACGCAAATGAGTAGCACAACTGTGGAAGACACACATGTGTCATGTGAAGCGGGAGTTACGCATGGCTCAGGTGGGTGGGTGTGACGGGTAGGTGCGCACATGCAATGTTGAAACACGCTGTGTTGGGAGGATTCAGGAACAGTACATTGCCGCTCTCCTGGGAATTTGTAAAGACCACCTGTCTGGGGATGAATGTGAACTCGTGTGTGCACAACAGGCGGGCACACGATCAATGCTGCATCAAGTGTAGACGTCAGCCCACCCTCCGTGGACATGCTGGATACTGCTGTGCGTCCGCCAGGCCCTTGCCAAGGCACTCACATCCCCTGTCGACCTGGTGTATCCCCAACATTGTCCACTTGCACAGGCAATCCAGGGCACGGGATGGCAGTGGAGCATGGTGGGTGAGAGGTCATGGCGCGCTCCTCCTGGTCACATCACGCAGGCAACACATCCTCAATGTGTAGTATGGCACAAGTCAAATGGAAGTAGTGGGGGGACGCACACATCACAAGCAGGAGTGACGTCACGGAAGGTGGCTCGCACCATCCCACCCATTGCCAATACACCCACACACGTTACATGCCATTGCAACAGAGAAGCCAGCGCGTGCACAAGCAGCTCCAAGCTCGCCCCAGAGAGGCCAAAGAGTGAATGTGTGGGTCCATGAGCTCCAGTTGGACGCGGCCTGGCCCGCTAGGGCAGCTACAGCCTCTGTGTGTTGCAGGTGGTGTATCCGGACTGCGGAGCCTGTCATGCATTGTCAATGTTGCCCGTGTCTCGAGTCGGGGCACCACGCAGGTGGACGGCGTCCCGCCACTTATTATACCGTGAGACAGACCACTTGTTCAACTGGACCCACACATACACTCCTTGGCCTCTCTGGGGCGAGCTTGGAGCTGCTTGTGCATGCGCTAGCTGCTCAGGTGCAAACGCATATTGGGGTGAGCGAGGGGAGGCCATGAGGACAGTGCAAAAGATGACTGTTTGATTTTCAGCCAGTTTAAGGAATGACCCTGATGTGGTCGGAAAAAGACGTGTCTCGTGTGTATTGCAACTAGTAGATAAGCCGATGAACTTCCCATGTCTTGCATGTAGCCCCGCACCTAGCCCCGCCCACTCGACACATTAAAATGAGTACCAGCACCACATTCTACCCATTCGAAGCACTGACTGGGGGTGACAACCATTGGACAGTCTTGTGTAGTCCACCCACGCGTACATGTGGGCCCTCCATGATCCATGTCACCTGCGGCAAAGTGATGTCATGGGCAATGACGGAAGTGAGCAGAGCTGTCTGCCCCACGCACAGATGGTGCATCAGCTCAACAGACCCAGCACTGAGTGCAGCAGGGGTCACATGTGCAGGGGCAGCTGTGCCTGGTGTGAAGGCACATGCATATAGACAGCACATCGAGCAATGTGTAGTCTGCCCACATCTACTGTCCATTGTCAGGCGGACCTAGAAAAAGATCACAAGGCAACACATCTGTGTGGGTGTACCCACTGTGACCAACACTGCGCAACCATCAACGTACTCGCCCTGTGCATGGCCCACCCCGCAACGGAGGTCACATTCAGTGCCACTATCTCACACACACATCCCTATCACGAGGCATGGTGTGTCCAATCGACAGGACTGAGTTAGCGCTCATCCGGAGGGTCCTGAACAGGAGACACATGTAACCCACTAGGCAGTCTGTGTCGTCACCTACTGGCATTGTGCAGTCAATGTGCAGGCCAGGCCTGCTGGGACTGAGAAGGGCAGCATGGCCCCAGCCTGACATTCACACGACCAACAAGTGCACTGAGACCTGCATTGCCAATTGTCTGTGTCACTGGATGTCTGACATGAAGTTGCCATGTACCACCACTCGGGAGGGACAGACAGGTCAAAGCGCCCGAGAGCTCACATACCCATGCCACCTGCAGTCAGCATGGTGAGCAGTGCATGTTTGAACACCACAGGCTCTGACTCATAGTGCTGCGGATCAACGACATGTGTGTCCCCCACATGCACTCCCACACACACTGCAGTTGTCTCTCACACACAACTTTCGCAAGGAATAGCCATGTGCAGTGTGCGTGGAGCTCGGAATCCAGGATCTCCAGCTCCTCGCTGGTGAGTGGACCTGGACATGTCCTCAGCGTCATCCACGTGTAGGTGGAGTGGTGGCAGCAGCAGGTGTTGTCGAGGGGTGCCAGGCTGCAGTTCCAGGTAGCTGTGGTTATGCCTGTCCCACTCACACACACATATAACCCCCTGGGGCAGTTTCAGTGGGTACAAGCTGCTGCAATTCGTGTACCATGTCTGGCAGCTTCAATTGCAGACGTTGGCCTGCTCCCAGCTGGCCCTGGACGCCTACCTCCATAGTGGAACACGCAGGGTGCAACCGCGAGGGTCATTGGAGTTGGCCGTAAGGGCCTGGCCCATGGCGGGTACAGTCCGCTGATGCCATGTGCACCACACAGTATAATGTGCGCAATGCATCTGCAGGTGTGGCCATGATTTGCGTGTGGGTGCAGGTCCACAATGGACAGGGCCACAACATGCTGTGTGCATAGGCAGGGACGGCCAGTGCTCAGCCTCCACATGTCTGTTGGCACATCATCATGTACACATTGGCATGGGAGCATGGGATATGCATATGCACACACATGCCATCTTTCACTATGTACATCTGCCACTTGGCACGTGCAATGTTACGTGTCACTTGTGATGTGTAATTGCAAGCACACAGCCGTGTTGGCATGGGGCTGTCAATGTGTACACCTGTCAATGTTTCTGGAGGTGTGATCCGTACAGTGCTGTACATAGGGTGCAGTAGTGACATCAATGACTGTCTCATATCCCCTCGTGCCACAGGTCCCACTTGTTTTGGCCGCTCAGCCTGTGTCCATAGCGTTGTTGGTGTGTGCCCTACACACCCAGCCTCGGAAGCAGTGTGATGCACAGCAGCTAGTCATGTTGCCGTGGTGTTGCCGCTTGCCGAATATGCAGTCTGTTACCATCAGCATGCCTTACAAGTGATTGAGGCCTAGATCCCCATGTGCATGCTCATAGCAATGGGGTGTGTCACTGCCCATTGCTATTGGTAGGGGACCTGTGTAAGTGTATTGTGGCTGTGCTGTCCCTACTTGTCAGCTGTTCTGTTATTCAATTGCCTGCTCAGTCATTTATGTTTTGTGTATGTGAATATGCCATGTGGCGTGTTGCTTTGACATGTGTCCACTTCCATCTTTCCTAGGCGGAGACCAAACATTCATCGCCCCTACCAATTGCTGTCAGACATGGTGGATGTGGAGGTCATCCGCAAATATCGTCTGGACCGACCCACCCTGCATCGTCTATGTGCCTTGTTGGAACCCCACCTCCGTCCTCGCAGGGTGTATCCAACAGCATTCACCCCCACGGCTAAGGTGATGGCTGCACTGCATTTCTTCGCCACTGGGTCATTCCAACACACAGTGGGCAGTGGAGGTGGGATGTCCCAACCCATGTTCAGCATGGTGCTCAGGGATGTACTGTCAGCCATGATGCTGTACAGGAACAGATACATCCGATTCCCCAGGGCTCGTGAATTGGCGGCAGTGAAGGGTGCTTTCTATGCCCTTGGACGGATCCCCCACGTCGTTGGTGCAATAGACTGCACCCATGTTGGCCTTGTTGCACCACAGGCCACTGAGCACCTCTACCGCAACCGGAAGCACACGCACTCCCTGAATGTGCAAGTGGTGTGCCTTGCGGACATGGTGATTTCACACGTGTGTGCGAAATTCCCAGGATCGGCCCATGACGCGCACATCATGCGCAACAGCATCCTACCACGTCTGATGACCAATCTGCAACCGGACCGTGGCTGGATTGTTGGTGAGTATGTGGAGTAGTGTAGCGTGCTGGCTGTGCGATGCTGTCTTGTGTCCAGTTGGAATTGCAACGGTTCTCTGTGTCCCTCACACCCAGGTGACTCTGCTTACCCGAATGGGCCCTGGCTGCTCAGCCCATTACGACGTCCTGGGAGCCCAGCTGATGTCCGCTACAATGAGGCACATGGGAGGACCAGACGTGTGGTTGAGCGGACCTTTGGCCTCCTCAAGTCCAGGTTCAGATGCCTGGACCGCACCGAGGGCGCACTGGCGTACTCCCCACAGAAGGTGTGCCAGATAGTAGTGGCTTGCTGCATGCTGCACAATCTGGCTATTCGCAAGCAGATCCCCCTAATTGTGGATGACGGAGATCAACCAGGGCCCCAGCCTGCAGACCAGGACAGCTCTAGTGAAGAGGACAGTGGAGAGGATGAAGCTGTGAATGTGCGTCAGCAGCTCATCGCCCGCTACTTCACTTGACGGTGAGTGTCCATGTACGACGGCTGATGTAGCTGTAGTTGTGCAGGTGTATGTGTGCTCTGTCACGGGGGCCTTTTGTTCACTGAGTGCTGTGTGTCAATGGTCCATGTCCAGGTTGGTATGCCACTGACAGTGGCTGTAGCATTGTGCCCTGTTGCTCTGTGAGATGTGTGTACATTGCTTGTAGTTGGTGACAAGTACTGTGTGATGAGTGTGTGACACACTCATTGAATGTACTCTTGTTCTGTTTTTCACCCCTAGGTCCCTACAGCCTCTCCTGTCCCATCGACATACCACACAGCAGATGCATTTCTGCTCATGGTGGCGATTGCACATCGTTGAATAAACCCAGGACACATTAAGCCGATTGTGATCAAGGTGTATTTATTAACAGCGGTGACATGTGATTGTGTGCAAGGTGATGACAAATGTGGTGCATGCTGTGACAATGAGTTGACGGTCATGGCTGCGTGATGGTCAAGGTGTACCCATGGAGTTCTATGTCCACAGTCCAACAGACACATGCCATTCACATGGCAGTGTGGGGTAGGATCGTATTACAAGTCAATGCAGTAGGTGGTCAAGGTGGCTGGCTGACTCACTGGCGTTTGGTGCGTGCAAAGTCCTCTCTGGACACCTGTTTCCTCTTCGGACGGCCCCTTCCACGTTTGGTAGGGGGTGTGTTGATGTGCCGCTGGTGGTGGCTGAGGAGTGCTCACTCGCTGTGGACGCAGGGGAACGCGATGCTGCACGACCCTGCGCCACAGCAGGTGGTGGCGGAGGTGGTGTTGCTGGCCTTGCTTGTGCCCTCCCCTCCACCACCAGCTGGCCCATGAGGGCCGCGATTTGGCCCATATGGGCGTCCATGGACCTCAACACCCCAAGGACCTCCCGCGTGTCGCTAGCCGACCTGGCCCATTCTCCTTGGGCCTCTTGATAGGCCCCAAGGACTCTGTCGATTTGCGGCAGGGCTTGGCTCCCAGGCACAGTTGGCGTTGGCCTGGCCCTGCTCCTCCTACCAGTACTGCTGCCACCGACCTGCCCACTAGCCACATTGCTCACCACGGTCCTCGCTCTGGCTCCCAGGGTGGAGCCCGACGGCCGTGCCACCCCTTGCACAGGGGCTGTGGCGAGGGATGGCGTGGTGGTGGTGGTGGTGGTTGCGGCGGTGGTGGTGGCCGCAACGACCGTGGCAGCAGGGGTCTGTGACTGGTCAGCAGCCCTGGGTGATGGGTTGGTGGGCAGGAGGGGCCCTGGGGAGCGGTTGTGCCCTGCCACTGCAGATGGGCCTGCTGGGTGGTCCGCGTCCGAAGAGGTGTCCAGCTCCTCTACATCCGTGAGTCCGGGTCGGGGGCTTGCGGACTGGCTGTGCTGGCTGCTGTCTCCCTCTACAGCATCCAGCAGTTCGGCACCTGTGGGGAGAATGAGATAGGTCATTGTGTTGCACCTAGCAAAGTATGTATTGGTTGTCTGACATTCACAGTTCGTGCACTGTCGTGCACAGGTTTCCCAGGGGCGTGTGTGTGGATGTACGATGTGTGTATGCGTGGGCTAGGCAATGGAACTGTGTGATGTGGACATGTGGCATGGGACGGATTAGCAATGCCGATGGGTGTGTGTTGCTATGCTCCTACATTTTGTGGGTCGGGTGTATGCGGGCTCCAGGACCATCGACGATGTTGGGTTGAACGATGCTTTTGGTGTTCAAATGGTACGCTTAGAAACGCTGATGCCAAAAGGGGTACAGCCCCTACACGCTTTTGGGTTGTAAAATGCTTTTGGGGTTCAAATGGAACGCTTAGAAATGCTGATGCCAAAAGGGGTACAGCCCCCTACACGCTTTTGGGTTGTAAATATGCTTTTGGGGTTCAAATGGAACGCTTAGAAACGCTGATGCCAAAAGGGGGTACAGCCCCCTAAACGCTATTGGGTTGAAATATGCTTTTGGGGTACATACTGTGAGTAATGGGTGCAGGACGTGACATGTGTTCTGGCAACATGACAGTGCATAGACGAAGGTGTGTGTCTGTCTCACATGCCCGGCATATCTGCTGACTGTTATCATTCATGGACATTACATTGGTAGCATTGTTGTGAGTTCGTGCTTGTTGTGTGCCACACGACGTATTGCAGATGGGCCAAATCCTTTGTGTGCGTGCTGCCCTCGTACATGTGCATCGATGCGGTGCTCTTGGGGTGTTGACTACATTATGTGTGTTGTTACTCACAGTGTGACTTGCGCTTCAGTCACTGCAGGCACATGATTTGTCATGGGCAGGTATCTTTGCATGACTACTGTATGAGGGCCAGCTGTTCGGATGACATACCTTTCATGACACTGGGGCTGAGAGATGAGATGGATGATATGTTGAATGTGCATTGTGTGCCTGTGTGTGTCATGGGTCCAGTTGTCTTTGTGTGCAATATTGTGGTTCCAAGCTGGTACTTCTAGTAAGGTCTGTCTTACATGGGCGTTGTTGTCCGATGTGTGGGTGACAGGCAGTAAGGACTACATGGACGAGACTTCGATGGTGTTGCTGATGTGTGTGATGGGTGGCACAGTGCATGCCGTGTGGGTCTGTACTCCAGTGGGACTTGTGCATGCAGACGTGGCTCCTTGGGTGTTGCTGTATCTGTGATGGGTCATGTGGGGTATGACTCTGTAATACATGTCCGTGTGCACATTGGTCACATGATTGTGACTGGGAGCAGTGCTGCGTGTTCCTCTGCTACGTGACATGTCCCATGTGTCAGTCGTAGTACAGTCCTCATGCCTACAGACACCCCGCCCTGTACAGTTTCCCACCTACAGGTTGTTTTTGAGTGCGCAATGCAATGGATGCCACATGGTGCTGGGAGGGAGGGGTGCTCCACCTTGCTGGTCTGTGGGAGTGGGGGCCTGGTGGGTGTTGTACTTCAGCTGTCCCCCTCCGACCCACTGCCTTTGTGTTCCGGCTACTTACCTGTTAGTTGTCGGTTACTGCAGCTGTGCCTGACACATGGGTGTGGGGAGTGCTCCACCTTGCTGGTCTGTGGGAGTGGGGGCCTGGTGGGTGTTGTACTTCAGCTGTCCCCCCTCCGACCCACTGCCTTTGTGTTCCGGCTACTTACCTGTTACTTGTTGGTTAATGCAGCTATGGCTGACACATGGGTGTGGGTGTGGGGAGTGCTCCTTCTGGCGCTTCTGGAGTACAAGGGGACCTGGTGGGAGTTGCGGTGCTGGCTGACTGTACACATGCCCCCATGGTTTTGTTAGTTGTTAGGTTTGGGCTGTGTGTGTGAGTGTCTGTTGCATGTGTGAGTGATGTCTTGTGTATTGTGTACTGGACGTGGGGGTGTTTGTCCCTCGGAGCTATGGCATAGTGGTAGTGCATGTGAGTACATAGCGGTGTGCTGGTATACGTTTGTTTGTACTTACCAGCCTCCACTCCCCCTGGTAATCCGGTGAGGATCTCCGGATGTATGCTGACTCGCACCTTCTCCTCCCACGCCTTGAAGGTCTTGAATAGCGCAGGATTACCTCCGCCAGTCCTGGCAGCCAGCTCACGATTCTTTGCCTCCTTCTTCTTGACCACGCTTTTCAGGTCGTTCCACCTTTTGTTGATTTCGCCTCTGTTGCGTGGCACGTTCCCGACTGCATTGACCTGGTCTACGATCCTGCTCCACAACTGGGTTCTGGTGGCTAGTGGTGTCTGTTGGACCTGGTTGCCATAGATTTGTGGGTGCACCTTGACGATCTCGTCGACCATGACCGTCAGCTCAGTGGAAGTGAACTTGGGCATTCTGTGTGATGCCATGGTGTGTGTTTTGGTGTTTGTGGTGCTGGTGCGGTGTGTGGTGTGTGATGTGCAGGGGGTTTGTGTGGCCGGTGTTTGGTGGTGGTGGTGATGTGTGTGATATATGCGTGTCTGTGGTGTGCTGCTGTCCTTTCTGTCTCGCTGTGTTGTGTGCTCTCGTCCTCAGTTTGTAATGTTGCAGGGGGTTGTGGTCTGTGAAGGGGCTGGTTTTGTACTTACCTATGTGGGTGTGTCATGATGGTCTGTTGTTTTCAGGTGTGTTGTGGCTAGTGTTCTGGGATTTGTAGTTGATTTGTTTGTCCAGGGGGGTGTTTCCGGAATGTGTACTGTGTTTGGGTATTTGTGCGTGGGTTGCTGTGTGGACTTGTTGGCCATGTTGTGTGTGTGTTTGGTTTTGTCTGCGGATGATTTCTGTGCATGGACGTGGCCGCCAGTGCTTCCGCCGTGTCCATTTTCGTCACTGTTGTTTACGCTGGCGGGCGGTGTATTTGTGGATTTTCCGCGCTCATGTCGGTGCGATCCTAATTTCACGGGCGGTGTCTCGGTCGTCAGGGCGGGCGGTTTTGGGTTGTCGCGCGTCTTTCCGTCCGTGGCGGGCGGATGGACTTAGACTCGGACTTGGGCGGGCGGTATTCTTTGTTTATTTTCCGCCTCCGGCGGTTTTCGGTTCGCGGCATCGTAATTGCTCGGTCGGTATTCAGACGGTGTAGTCGGGTGGATTTTTACCACTGTGGTAGTTGGCGGATTTTTTACCGTCCGTCATCGTAATGGACACCTTAGAAATTGCTGAAAGAATACCGTGTTCCTGTGAGAAGATGGGGAGTGGATGCGTTCCCAATAGAGCATCAAAAGCTGACTGGTTGTGAGAAGAAGAAGCAACATGAAGATTGCAGCAATGTTTAGGTTTGTCTATAATAGTGCGTGTTCCTAGAGTAGGTTACGTCACCACTACCCTTATTGCTGATTTGCAGCTGCTACTGTTTTGATTGATTATTGATTTTATGAACTGATTTGAATGCTGAAGCTTATGCTTCTACTCTCACTCTCTCGAACTAGAACTCTTTATAGGTTCTGACTGACGCCATTTTCTCTCCCCATTCCTGGAATAGGGATTCTTTCCTTTATGGAACATGCTTAATGCATTTTATTATGATTATTTGATTTACTAATATTGAGTATTGATTTCTGTCTATATTTGATGATTGAGGTAAATACAAATTAACTAGTTACTTTGAATAAAGATGATTTAATAGAAATTTCAGTAATAAAATCCTTTAACTCGTACCAAACTCTCATTGACTAAAATTAGATTAGTAAATTGTTTAAAATGTCATGGGATGTACAGCTCCTGATTATTCTCACTCAACGTCAAAGGTCAATCAACCTCAGAGGAGAAGTTGTGGAGGTTGGCTCTTGATGATCGTAAACCGAGATTTTTAATTGAAACCCATTTCCCGCTCCAGCAGTTGTTTGTTATCAGGATTAGTTTTGTGCTCTCAAGGAAACCTTTCCATGCATTTACTCCAGTTTTGTTGTGGTAAATTGAAATAATAGGACTTAGATGTGATCATTACTGGGGATATGTGAGTTCATTCAAATGGTTGGTGGGATGAATGGCTAGGTAAGAGGAGGTTAGGTATTTTTATGTTACATTGATATAGTTTCAAAGAAGGAGGTTGTGATCTTTGAGGTAATGTGTGGACAATTTGCAGAAATACAGTAATAGAGAGAAAGGCAGACAGGCATGCAGTTTAGAGTAGGCTACACTCAGAATGTAAGGCATGCAGAGTATCGAGTATAAGCAGAGGGCCATGAAATAGAAAGGAAGGTAAGACGTCAGTTCCTAGTTTTAAGTCCAGGTACATTTTTCATGCATGGTTTTAGGAATAGGGGTGACTTTTTGAGATAGCATGCAATCTGAGGATGTCAAGTTGTAGAATAAAACAATAGCATATTTCACTGTAGTATACGTATAGCACTTGATAGCGCTAAGCAAAGCACCCAAGCGCTATCCAGATTGATAGCGCACTACACAGAGATAAATAAAATTATGTAGACAAATGACCAATACGCAACAGGAACTAAAATGGAAGTGTGCACGAAGTTCTTACTTATGTGGTTCTCCCTTAATCCTAGGAAGGGGCTGTTTGTAATGGGACTGTGCTGATCTGGTACTCTCCTGCTCATTAGAGGGTAGTGCAGAGCCGTCTGCTTGTAGGCAAAGTGAGGCCAGAATTTGTTTAGGCACTTGTCTTTGTGAACAAGCTTATACAGATTTTTTAATGGCTCACATTGAAAATCACCAACTCTTATATTTAAGAGCTGTAAATAACAGGTGTTACCGGAGCACGCAATGTATTGTCATGTAATTTATCAACTTCAGGAGGATAAAAAGTTGAGCTAGCCTTATAAGGGTTCAAACTGTGACATGCATCACACAAACACATGGGCATCGACATTGAAAGGTTAGCGTCTTTTCTGGATTTGTGGTGTAGTAGGAACAGGCACCTACCAAGGATTTGTGGTATGGCAGGAGCAAATACTTCATAGGCATGTTACGGTGATGGGAGTTTGACCCCAAGTTGCATGCTATGATGATGGAAAGATGTAAGTACCAGGGAAGTATAGGGCAGCAAAAACCTATCAGGCATGTGCAGGATAACAGTAGCCTTGCAATGGGAATGCGCGGACCAAATCTCTACAATGGATGTGTGGGTTGGGAGGAGTGAGTACCTACAAGAGATATGTGAATGAAGTGTGGGTGCTTACAACAGATGTGTGAGATGGTGGATGTGAAGACCGACCAAGGATGTAAGGAATGGGTGGAACTGGTATCAGCTAATGATATCTGCTAAGCCGTAGAGGATATCTACCAGAGATGTTAGATGGAGTGAAAAGGTATCTATCAAGGATGTGTAGGACAGCAGAAGCGGGTACTAATTGTAGATGCAGGTACTAATCAAAGATGACATGATGGTAAGAGCAAACACCGACCAAGACTATTAAGATGCCATAAACTGGTACCAATAGGGATACTGTGAGATGATGGGACCATGTATGGACCAGCGAATATGAAAATGTGGAATATTAAATATGAATATGAAATTTGGCAGAGATCAGCTCATGAGTACCAGCAAAGTCATCAAGCCCTGTCTAAGAGCAGTGGTGGCCAATAAAGAGTAGTGGGGTGGGTGGAGGGAGCATGGGGAGGCCACGGGTGGAGTGCGTGGCAGAGGAGGTTAATATTTTTTTTTTTTTTAAAACCTTACCTGGTGCTGCCGGCCGCCTCACGCTCCTCTACATCCAGTTTCTGATCCCAGCAGTCCCTGGGACAGCATCACGGACTCCCCATCCAATTCCCGTGCTGCTCTTAAGCATGAGATCAGTGCAGGGATTGGCCTGAGCAGGCTGGATTAATATTTGCCCAGGCACAGGGAGTCTGTGCTGTTTCTCCAACCTGGCTGTGTAATACAACTGGGTTGGAGAAACCTAAATGCGTATGTCAGTTTTGGTGGCCTAAGACGGCTGGCCAAACTGACATGCACTCTTAGAAGTGCACTAACCACTCCCCCCCCTCCCTTCCCATGGCCCGGCCTGGCCCCTCCCTGCACACACTGTCTCAGCCAGCAGCTGAAAAATAAAACAATAATAAAATAACCGCATCATCGGCCAATGACTGACCACTAAAATCATGGAATGTCTCTTCAAATCTTGAAAAGAAATCAGAAACTGACTCATCCTTTTTCTGTTTACAGGACGCTAATGTAGTCCAATCTATTTTCTTAGGGGGTATGAGAGTCTTCAACGTAGTCACAATAGCTTTAGGAAGTTCTAATATCTCCTTCTGAGGTTTCTGCGCAGGCTCCCTTTCCGCATCTATTTCTTCTAAATGTTCCCAGGTATCACCAAATGCCACATTGTCATCTATTTTACGTATTGTTCTCCACATATCGGGGGGCAAAATAAGCCCGAAGAACATATCGATATCTGGCAAGGTCATAGTGCAGGAGCTGATGGCGCCTTCCACCTCCTCATAGAAGTCGGCTGGATTTTTCCGGGGGTCGGGCAAAGCAGCCTTAAGGGCCATAACATCTGCTCTACTCCAGGGAGTATAGACCCAATTGTATATAAAATATCCCTTTGCATCATCGGAACAAGGCCGACAATATTTTCAGGCCCCATACAGAAAATATGTTCCAGAACCATCCAATTGGTAGATAATAGTAACCTTTACTTCCACAAATGAAATAAGTGTTATGTGAGGATAGAAAACTGCTATTGTTCGTTCCAGTGATATTAAATACTGTAGTACAGTCACTTTTTCCCACTGGGATACTGCCAAAACTGCTCACACAAAGATTTGCTTGGGCTCTAGTAACAGCGATAACAGGAGGCCCGTTACCCTTGGCTGTTCGAGTGTTGGGAAAACGTAGCTTGCGGAAGAATTTCCTTTGCGATACTCCTCCATTTCCCATATAGTTCCTTTGGCTTGTGGGAGGCCTTCATCATCAGGGTAACAAACCTTGTTTAATCGCGCATTAAGTCCTCCTACATCAGCTAGAGTAATATTACTGATTTCAGAGGCCCACAACAGTGACAACCAGGCTCTACAGGAGCCATTATGCGAGAATGGCAGGGGAATTAGAGGCGTTCCTCCCTTCTTCTGATGGGCTGGCATCATTCCACATACCCAGCAGTTGGTAGTATTCGTAGCATTATGAGTATGATGCAACATTTGTATGAAAGTGTTATTGAGATATGACATTCGATGCTTCTTTTCATGATAGGGAAGAGTGAAGTAATAATGTTCTGTGGGGAGAGGAGTAGTAGCAGGCAGTAAGTTTCGAGCCGGAGTTACTTCCTCCACAATCCACATTATCGTAGCAATAATGACAGCAGTCAAAGTCAATCCAGTAATAAACATTGTGCAGCCGCTACAGATCTTTGCAGCATTTGATTTCTTCTCCTCAGACATGTTCATCTTGTCGACAAACAACAAAATAGATGATGCCCTAAGGTCCTGGTCAGGCGTTGGTTTCTTCACTAATGTTGAAGCCGTACAAACGTAACATTTATTGGCTTTGTCAGTGTTTGTTTTTTGAGTGTCTTTTTGTTAATAGTGCAAAATGTATTGCTGTAAACTGAAAGATCTGATATGGAGAAAATGTTTTCACATTCCAAGCTTACTATCCCTATCTTTTGCCATAATAGAATATTCACATTGCATGACTTTATTACAACAGGCTTTAGACAGCCCATATTGCCTGCTGAGTGCCCCTGAGTGAAAGGGGCTGTCTGGGGGACTGCATCCCTCCGCTCCTCTGTGCCCATTCAGTGCTCGGCACCTGGAGACCATGGATTTCCTACCATAATTTGTCGATTTCGTTTGCTGATCTTGTGGCATCACTACAGAGGCCTGGTACTGCTACCTAGAGATTTAAGACTAGACTGTTTTGCTTTTCTGTCTGTTACCAAGAGGTGCCCACGGAGATCATACAAGTGCTTACCTCAACTCAGAGGGATTTATATACCTCGAGGCTGGATACAGCGGAATCCAGGAAGGCGTGGTTTGTACAGATCACACCCATGGGGGATTAGGAGGAAATGTTTTTTTCACTCGACATTTGACAGTTTAGGGCATTATTGTTAAGGAGCGATTCCAAGATGCACACAAGCCACAACCTTTTAGATTTTATTGGAGCTCTAGTTTCCAAAAATGAGCCTGGTGTTTTTTTCTGGGTGCCAGATAAACTTGTTCCGCATGCCATATCTCAATGATAAATGGCGCACCTACAATTCTCAGTACATGGATGCAGTTTTTACTGTTTAGCTCCACTGCAGTATTGCCACACTCAGTTGTGGACACAAGGCCACAGTTGACAACTCCAGTAAATTTGCTCAGTTGCAGAAAATATGTAATGTGTCCAGGCTCCTTTATAGTGCAGGATGGTTAGGTTTCCCCATCTGCTCTGCCAGGGGAGCTGAAATGCAAATGGCGACTAGATGTCGGGGAGAGGCACGCTTTGTGTATGAAAGCCTGACGGCTCACTTTGTATTTTTTTAATTTTACGAAAAATGATCTCTGGTATCGAGTGGAGATTTCATTTCAGTTCCCCTTAGAGAGGTAGATCGGTTGGTAACACTGCCATCTTCTTCTCAGAGAGGAAAATTGAGATAAAGAGGTGGCTAGAGGCCAGACATAGGCACACCTTGTGCCAGGAAGCCTAGCTCCGACTATTTTCTCACTCGACAAAAAACATTACCCCAGCCGTACAGTGGGCATTTCATGTCTCTCTTGATAGGTGAAATGCAGATGTAGGGTAGAAGCAGGACCACAATTCCCAAAAACGTTTCCATCTTTCTGCTTTATAAAAAACGTGATCCCTGGTGTGAAGGGCTCCCCTTTCCAACACTGTCCGCCCAACAGAATCTTTCAGGGGTCTGTTGGTGCCTGAAGGTACCTAAAACACTGCAGAGAGTGGGTTGAGTCCTGAGGTACCTTTCATGTCAATTTCTAAGCTCAAAGTCTACACCAAACTTTGGAAGCACTATTGAAAGTGATCCAGCGCTACACTTTATCAGGGATCGATACTCATCAATATTTCATACAAATGGCCCATACACATTCACCCAGCTCATAAATCCCTGTTGCGCTGGAGGTCAAGCTTCAAAGTCGTGAAAAATGATTTCCTTCACAGATTCACGTTTAACATTTCTAAATACATAACTAGACCTATATATCAACTCTCTTTCCTCTCGGTCGACGGACCAATTAGTTGAGTAGTTGATGGTAATAATAGAACTTAACTAACTATCTAACTAGCTAAATAATCACAGACTCTCAGTAAGATTAATAAAGTTTATCTCAGATAAATGTAATTGATAAATGCTCATCACATACAGGTTGCAATGCAAACAATGAATCCCACAAAAGGAGAGAAAATCAATTAACAAATTGCAAACAGTGTCATACTCATCATCCATGTACGATATGCATTTGAAGGAGTGGATAGATGAAGAGACATAAGTTTCAGCAAATAATGCGAAACAATATACTTATGACGGAGTGGATAGATGAAGAGACATAAGTTTCAGAGACAAAATGACATTTGCAAATAATTATGCAAATTACGAGTCAGAAAATAATACAAACCCAAAGATCAATGAAACACCACCCCCCTGGCCAAGGGAGTAGTGGGGGTCTCCTGAAATAGTCAGGAAACAAAGATTTCAGGAACGGGACAGGACAAGGACAGGTACAGCTAGGCCTCTCTGCAAACTGACGGACTGCGACGCATCTCCCCTCTCAATCTCTCGAACCTTCTCCTCAATCTCCTACTGATACTAACCACACCCCCAATGCACCCCAGTTATACCCTAAAACCTACATGTCCAACCCACATTAATTGAAACATTACACAGAATTCGACTGCTCATTGGATGCTTGGGGAGGTGGTGTATCACACCACCGTGATTTCATTCAAAATTCTTCATGCTCATTGTTCGACATCCTTTTACATTACATAATTGTTGACCAGTCCATTCAATTTAGTTCTTGCTACATTTAATTATTTTCACACAAGTTTCTCAGCCACGTTCGCGGAAGAAGTCTTGAGTCCCACGGCCAGTCTCATCTTTTGGCAGGCAATCAATGTTCTCTGAGCTGATCAACCTTGAACTTTTGTTCATCATTCCGCAGCGCTCATTGCTTCTGTCTGTTTTGTCAGGTCATTCTTGCTCATTTTTCCAGCCCTTCATCTATCCGGTTAAGTTAAGAAAATACAGGCCCATTCGGCTCACTATGATGAAATAAACACATACATTCATTAATTACATGGAAATGCACCTTTCACTGTTTACCACCCACCTTTACACTATTCCCTGTTAATATTTTCTTAGCATAAGCTTCATGCAAAGCGGCATTATTTATTATCGTTTTTAAAGCAAGATGCAAGATGCGAATTGCGGCCTAAACATGCATTAATTTTGTTTCTTTTGAAACGCAATGTAAAATGCGGCCTAGCTCTTTCATGCATTAGTTCACATTAGTGCACGCATACGCAAAGCGGTCTCTCATGTGGTTCATGTGATTTGCATGTTAGTTTTTTTACTGCACACTGTTAGTAAGTATTATGGGAGAGTTAATCCGAGCAGGTCTCTTTTTGCGAAACCCTGCTCCATCAATCCCCCCTCTGATGGCTTCCTGGAGCCATCATAAAATACCCACCATACCAAGTGCCATCTTTATTTATCTAAAGATCAGTATTCTTTTCTCTTTTCATCAACTTTTCATCTAACTCCTTCATTTTGTCATAGTAGTCTCCTTTCATATCTTCTAGTTCTATCTCATCTCTTTTTCTCTTCCTTGCTTTTCGTTTGTTATTTGTTTCTGTCATCTCTTTTCTTCCACACTTACACTTGTAACATTTATATATTGTTATCATTACTAATGCTACTCCAGCTACTGAAATGATTGGCATTATTATTTTCCCTAATAAGCTACTTCCAAAGGTAGAAAACCATTTACTTACAGAAGAGAAACTCTTACCAAGTTTCTCCCAGACACCGTCAACCTCCAGTTGGGTCAAGTCTTCATGTAATTTTGTAATAGTTTTAATATATCCCTCAATACCTTTACTTTTGTCAGGGATATAAGTACAACTGTAAATCATTAAAACAGGACAGTAGAAAACAGTGATATAAATCACAAAGGGGGTGGGGAACAAAAGGAAGGGAGACCACAACAATGAAATTGGAGTGAAAAAAAAGGTTATTATTTGTAAGTAGTTATAGCAGCACTACAGTACAATTAAATATACAATGACCATAACACACAAAGTGAGCACTGGGTGTGCTTAGTGTTAGTGAGCGGCGCAGTGACACAAGAGTGATGAGAACAGCGTGAACGGCGACAAGGGGTAAGAGGAATGTGGTCGAAATTTACAAAAATATATCTACAATGTTGATGTTTTAAGATTTAGGGGCCGATTCCGATCTCGGTCGGAAGCTCTCCGAACGGGATCCGGTCGGAAAAAGTACGAGCCGTACGCGTTTTTCCCGACCGACTTGTACAGCTGTCCGACCGAGCGAGTACGATGTGAATGTACGCGTGTGTTCCGACCGAACCGTTTCCGGATCCGAACCTCTCCGACCGACTCGTACGGAAACGAATCGCACCACGCAATGGAGACGTTATCCGACCGAGCGAGTACGATGTACGCGTCGGACAGCCGGATCGAGTCGGAGCGTCCAGCTCGAAAAATCTCCAGGAGCCGGACCCCCCTTCACCCGTAGCCTTACGAGTCGAACAGTCCCCCCTAAACATGCATGTACGGTGCGGGTTGCACCGACGCGTACACACTGTAGGGGGCGCACTTGTTCGCGACGTACCCATTCAGTCAAAGGGAGCCCATGTAAGCGTCGTACGACCGGCTCCCATTGACTTCAATGGGAGTCCGACCGAATCGAGTCCGGCAGCATGCGGCCACATCGTACTCGCTCGGTCGGACTGCAGGAGTCCGGCTCGGTCGGAAATCTCTCCGGATCCGGCTCGGTCGGAGAGTTTTCCGACCCAGATTGGAATCGGCCCCTCAGACTAAATAAATTGACCACAACAGCGCCCAAGTTCTATGCTGGGTAGTTGATGGTGTTTCAACCTGATTGATTTCAGGTCATCATCTGGACAATGGTCATTAGTTTGAAAGTAGTGCTGAACTGGACAAGGGTAAGTCAAGTATCCGGGTCAGAACAATCAGGGTGTGGGAAACCAGCGGGGCGTCAGGTATCCACGTGCAGAATAATTACCCAAAGTTGATTAGGTGCCACAGCGTGATGAATCGGGGAGGGCTCTGACGATCCAAGCGAGGTATGCGAGTGTCAGGCGGTCAAGGCGAGTTTGAATGGTTAAGAAATCCAGGCGCGGAGTCGCAGAGTGGCGGTCAGTATTCTCCGGGGCTGCAACAGAGGAACCAAACCTCCGCGTTGCAACTGGGCAGGGGACGAATGAAGCTAATGACCATTGTCCTGATGATGACCTGAAATCAATCAGGTTGAAACGCCGTCGACTACCCAGCATAGAACTTGGGTGCTGTTGTGGTCAATTTATTTAGTCTGAATCTTAAAACATCAACATTGTAGATATCTTTTTGTAAATTTTGACCACATTCCTCTTACCCCTTGTCGCCTTTCACGCTGTTCTCATCACTCTTGTGTCACTGTGCCGCTCACTATCACTAAGCACGCCCAGTGCTCACTTTGTGTGTTATGGTCATTGTATATTTAATTGTACTGTAGTGCTGATATAACTACTTACAAATAATAACCTTTTTTCACTCCAATTTCATCGTTGTGGTCTCCCTTCCTTTTGTTCCCCACCCCGTTGTGATTTATATCACTGTTTTTTACTGTCCTGTTGTTAGAAATGGGATTTTTGGTAGGCTTGGGCGTGGGCCAAAGCCAGGCAAAAACCACCACTCTAGTCAGGATAAGGGAGTTCCAAGTCTAAAATAACCCCTGCTCACCCCCTTGGTAGCTTGGCACGAGCAGCCAGGCTTATCTTAGAGGCAGTGTGTAAAGCATTTGCACATAACCGACAGTAATACAGTGTTCGCACCACAAAAGGACACCACACTAGTTTAGAAAAATATCCAATATTTTTATATAATTAAGACAAGACCAAAAACGATAAGAATCCACAATACTATACTTAAAAGTTCACAGTTCCCAAAATACGCTGATTAAAAAGAGTTCCTTGTGTGGATAGCTCCGTCCGGGCTACCACGGCGTCGTGAACAACAAATCCAACAGTTCTGGCTGGTCGCGGGCCAGCTACGGTGCCGGGAAGACCCGCAAACAGTACCTGTGAGAGATGCAGGGCGTTGAGGCCCTTGACGTCACTCGCGTTGCAGGTCGAGCTCCTCTCTGATGGAATCAGGAGTGCTGGCACCGGCCGGCGTCGGGTGCTGCGGTGCGAAGTGCAGCGGTGCGGCGTGCGGTGCCCCCAGGTCGCGGTGCGAGCAGCGGCTCAGTGGCGGCGTCAGATGGCGTCGTCGGTGAGACCAGGGTCGCGGTGCGAGATGAAGGCGGTGCTCGCCACGGTGCTAGCAGGCCACAGTGCAAGCAGCGGCGTCGTCGTTGCTGAAGCTCTGTCGTCGGCTGCCGAACTGGATTCGATGGCGACGGCAGGCCAAGGCTGCGGTGCAGGATGAGGGTGGTGCGTCGTGTGACTTACGAGCGGTGCCCTCGAACCACGGTGCAAGCGGCAGCATCGATTTCGGCGGGAAGTGGCGGCGTCAGGCAGGCCAAGGCATCCTCGTGAAGCAAGGCGGTGCGGAGAACGGTGCCCACAGGTCGCGGTGCAAGCAGCGGCTCGGTGGCGGCGTCAACAGGCTTCGTCGGTGAGACCAGGGTTGCGGTGCGGCGTTGCGGCGGTGCCCTCTGCGGTGCCTTCAGGACACAGAGTCGGCAGTGGCATCGTAGACGTCGTTGAGTGGGTGTTCTTCGGGTGGCAGCACAAAACACACAGTCCCCAGTGCTGCGGGTCGAAGAACTTGAAGTCTTTGCTGTTCCTGAGACTTCGTGAACAGGGGGCAAGCTCTACCTCAAGCCCTTGGAGAGACTCACAAATTAGGTTGCAGAAAGTCCAGTCCAGGCCTTTCACTGCCCAAGACAGAAGCAGCTACTGGAGGTCAGCCCAGCAAAGCACCCAGCAAAGCAGTTGTTCCTTTTCGCAGCTTCTCCGGCTCTTCTTCTTGGCAGTCTTCTTGTTCCAGATGAGTTCTGAAGTTCAGGGGTCTGGGACCCAGTATTTGTATCTAAAAGTCCTTTGATCTTTCAGGCAGAGGGTGTCGGTGCCCGGCCAGAACCAGTTCTGCCTTCTCTGGTGTGATTTCCTGGCAGGAGGTGGAGACGGCATTGTCAGAGGCAGACCAGGCCCTTTGAGGTGCAAGGAAATCTCCTCCCCTTTCCCCCATCGCAGCCCAGGTCTATTCAGCCCTTTCCTGACCTACCTAGACTATCTGGAGCCCCTCCGGCCCCCCAGCCTTCTGTCATCCAAAACCCAGACAGGCAATCCACATTTCAGCAGAGGCACACGGGATGACTGAGCAAGAAAATACCCACTTTCTAAAAGTGGTATTTTGAAAACGCAGAATGTAAAAATCACCTTCACTAAAAGATGCATCTTTAGATTCTGAGTTCAGGCATACTAAATTTTATTTTCTTACCGAATTCCCTGGGCCAGTTGTGTTTATAAGATGTTATAAACAAACCTCCCATTCTGTCCTATGGGGAACTGGTAGCCTTGCAATAGTGAAAAACAGAAATTGGCTGTAATTCACTATTAGGACATGCCACACACACCAGGGCATGTCCTACCTTTCACATACATTGCACCCTGCCCACAGGGGTACCTTGGGCCTACCTGAGGGATGTCTGACATGTAAGAAAAGGGAAGGTTAGGGACCGGCCAGTGTGTGCACTGGCCAAGTCGACTATGGCAGTTACAAACTGCGCGCAGACTCTGCAATGGCAGGTCTGAGTTACCGTTTTCAGGGCTACTCACGGGGGTGGCACAACCAGTGCTGCAGGCCCCGGGTAGCATTTGATTCACCGGCCCAGGCACACGCAGTGCACTTTACTAGGGGCTAACAAGTAAATTAAGCATCCAATTACGGAAACACCAATTCATAACACAATTTACACAGAGAGCATATGCACTTTAGCACTGATTAGCAGTGGTAAAGTGCCCAGAGTCCTAGAACCAACACAAACAGGTCAGGGAAAAATAGGAGGAAAAAGCAAAAAGTTTGGGGATAACCCTGCAAAAAGGGCAATTTCCAACACAACCCCCTTCCAGCCTAAAGCCAGGGAGACCAATCCATACCTCGATGGACTTCCCTGCTTGGGGCGATAGAACATTGGACCTGGCCCGCAACAGCAGGGTTTTCTTCCTGAACCTAGTTGGATCCCTCTATCCATACTCTCAGGGCCCACTAAGCTGACCCATGGGGAACCCTTCTCCTCACCTGTGGACCCCATCTGTGCAGCACCTAAACTTCCTTTGCTCACAGATGTGTCCCAAAAGGCAGACAGTACCCACATGGCCAACACAATGGTGTGGCCCAGCCCACCCGAGGGTGTGACTAATGTCCCCCTCCCAGGGGCAACTCTGTCCACCAGGACAGCCAGCCACAGTGGCCACTGACAAATGTCAGTGATGAGAGGCAGGCCTTATGCCTTTCAGGCCACTCCAACCGCTGTGGCGTCAGAGAGTGGGGGGCGGTAGCCCCAGGTGCCTGGCACCCTTTCTCCACTCTCTCCCCCGCCAAGTCAGGTACGGCCTCCTGACACTGGCCCACCAGCCCAGGGTCTGTACCCTGTGGCTGGACAGGAGACTGGGGTGGGCTCTCCCACACCCTCTCCTTCTCCCCGGGGTTCTGTACCCTTCCACCTGGAGCGGTACCCCCTTCCAGAATTGTCAGGGCACCTGTGGTAGGTGTCCTGCACAATTCGCCCACCAGTTCAGGGGTGCTATCCTGCAACTGGTACACCAGCCCAGGGTCTGTACCCTGGGGCTGAACCAGGGACTGGGGTGGGCTCTCCCACACCCGGTCCTCCCCCCTGGGGCTCTGTACCCTCCCACCTGCAGCGGCACCCCCGGAAGACAAACTGGTAGGGGCATGGTTAGCAGTCTCTCCTTCCCCTAGGTCAGGGGGACACCCTGAACCTGGTCCTCCAACCCAAGGTCTGTACCCTCAGGCTGACCAGAGGTCTCGGCCAAGGCTCTCCTCCCCTCACCTCTCCTTCTGGGGTCCTGCATTCTCCTCCCCGGAGAAGCACCCCCAGAACCAAAAACTGTCAGGATGCTGAAACCGGACCTTCTACACAACTCTTCCACCAGTTCAGGGCCTTGGCCCTGCAACTGATCCACCACCCTCGGATCTAAACTCTCAGGTTGAACCGGGGTCAGAGGCGTGGACTCCCTCCCTCTGCACCCCCTTCCAGAGTTCTGCACCCGCCCATCTGGAGTGGTACCCCTAGAAGATAAACCGGTCAGGACACTGCTTATAGTCATCCTTCCCTCCAGGTCAGGCAGGACCTGAACCTGAATTCCCAACCCAGGGACTAACCCCTGCGGCTGAGCACCTGCCCGGCGCACCAGGACTTCCTTGGGAGCACGCATGCCCCCCCTGAGGGTAACACATGATTCATGTGTTGTGTGACAGTCTGCCTGGCGCAGATCTCCCGACCCCTGTCCATCTGACAGTGCGCGAAGATCCCCCAGGACAGAAGTGGTGTCACCATGGTCACTCCTAGGAGGCTCAGCCCTTCTGGCTGGCCCCTGACCCACTGGTTCTCCCACTGGGGAACGCATCCCCCTCTCACCCCTCAGTCTGGACTTCTGCACCCTCCACTTAGGAGCGGCACCACCAGACACCTGAACCGCTGGAGCTCTGTTTACAGACACTCCACGTTCTCCTGCCACTAGGAGATCCACCTCGACAGACGGCCTACCAGTACAGCCTAGGCTCCCCACCGGATGTTCCCTCCTGGAACCACCCAGGCTCTGGGCCTGGGTTTCGGGCACCTTGGGCCGCAGCCCATTCCCACTCCTTCTCCGCAGAGACAGGACGTGAGTCCCTACACCCTTCCAACGACACCGGGCCCTATCTGGGCTACCATGAACCTTTCCCACCACCCTTGGTTGGGAAATACCTAAGCCACTTCCTTCCGGGTCTCCCCCAGATGCTTCACCAGACCCTCTGGAATCCACCAAAAGGTCTGCCTCCAGTGCAAGTTCCTGGGGTCAGAGAACTCACACTCCACTGGGTGTTTGCATAGCTCTGGAAAACAGGGACTTAAAATATGCTCTCCAACAATTGAATCACACAGCCCCTCACAGGTGTTAACCAAACTACCCTTCACCCAACCATCCAGTGCCTCAGAAAAGGACCCCACATCATTCTCACAAGACTGGCGAGACAGTGTCTGACTGGTGCTGTCTCTTAACCCATACTCTTCTGGCTGGTCTCCATAACCACTTACTAGGGCTTCTATCATGGGGGGAACCCCTCTCCCTGCACCTCTCATCTAGAGTCAGTAGAGTGTCCCTCCCACTACCAGGAAAAGAATCCCCTGTGCCCGTTCCCCAATCCACCTCAGGGACACTGCGCACCACTGGAGTACCCTCAGAATCCTGCAGCCCATGGTGTATGTCAACCCCCTCCTTGAAGTAGGGCCCCAAATCTGTGTGTGTGTGTACCTCATCCTCAGTACTGGACCTAACACTTTTGCTGCCACCATCTGTGCTGGGCCTAGCAATACTGGCTTCCCAGTCCAGCTCTCTCATTTTAAACTCATAGTCTAACATCATCCTTTTCTCCTCCATGGCTAACTTAAGCTTCTCCAGTTCCATAGCAACTCTCCTTGCTTCCCGCCTGTCCTCCAGTTCTTCTGGGGACAAACGGCTGCTGCCTGGTTTAGAGGGCGCCCCCCTTCCCAAAAGCACATCCACCCTTGGAATAGGCACCTCTGCCTCCATGCCAAGATCCCCAGACAGCTCACTAGCGTGTCTGG
This sequence comes from Calotriton arnoldi, assembly GCA_963921515.1. Taxonomy (NCBI): domain Eukaryota; kingdom Metazoa; phylum Chordata; class Amphibia; order Caudata; family Salamandridae; genus Calotriton; species Calotriton arnoldi. The sequence goes on along the minus strand of CAWUFW010001850.1, from coordinate 1,494,443 downwards.
CTGCTACCCAGGCCCTCAGCGCCTTTTGTAGCTCCTCTCTTCTGGTGAGGCCCCTGATTTGGATTTTGAGGTTTTTGCAGATCGCCTTCAATTCCTTCACATTGTAGGTTTCTAACCTCCCCTCCTCAAAGGCCACTTCCAAGGGTGCAACAGATGATGCAATTGATTCAGGCATGTTGTACTGGAAAGTTCAAGTTCAAAACCAATGGAAAGGCAAAAATAGACCAAAAAAACAGTATGTGGTACGTATTGGTCTGCGATATGGTAGTGGTGCCCACCAATCACTGTAAGTCAAGTGGAAACGCAAGTCCTATCCTCACCGCTGACAACCAATTTTAGAAATGGGATTTTTGGTAGGCTTGGGCGTGGGCCAAAGCCAGGCAAAAACCACCACTCTAGTCAGGCTAAGGGAGTTCAACGTCTAAAATAACCCCTGCTCACCCCCTTGGTAGCTTGGCACGAGCAGCCAGGCTTATCTTAGAGGCAGTGTGTAAAGCATTTGCACATAACCGACAGTAATACAGTGTTCGCACCACAAAAGGACACCACACCAGTTTAGAAAAATATCCAATATTTTTATATAATTAAGACAAGACCAAAAACGATAAGAATCCACAATACTATACTTAAAAGTTCACAGTTCCCAAAATACGCTGATTAAAAAGAGTTCCTTGTGTGGATAGCTCCGTCCGGGCTACCACGGCGTCGTGAACAACAAATCCAACAGTTCTGGCTGGTCGCGGGCCAGCTACGGTATTGGGAAGACCCGCAAACAGTACCTGTGAGAGATGCAGGGCGTTGAGGCCCTTGAAGTCACTCGCGTTGCAGGTCGAGCTCCTCTCTGATGGAATCAGGAGCGCTGGCACCGGCCGGCGTCGGGTGCAGCGGTGCGGCGTGCGGTGCCCCCAGGTCGCGGTGCGAGCAGCGGCTCGGTGGCGTCATCGTCGGTGAGACCAGGGTCGCGGTGCGAGATGAAGGCGGTGCTCGCCACGGTGCTAGCAGGCCACAGTGCAAGCAGCGGCGTCGTCGTTGCTGAAGCTCTGTCGTCGGCTGCCGAACTGGAGTCGATGGCGTCGGTAGGCCAAGGTTGCGGTGCAGGATGAGGGCGGTGCGTCGTGTGACTTACGAGCGGTTCCCTCGAACCACGGTGCAAGCGGCGGCGTCGATTTCGGCGGGAAGTCGCGGCGTCAGGCAGGCCAAGGCGTCCTCGTGAAGCAAGGCGTTGTGGAGTGCGGTGCCCGCAGGTCGCGGTGCGAGCCGCAGCTCGGTGGCGGCGTCAACAGGTGTCGTCGGTGAGACCAGGGTCACGGTGCGGTGTTGCGGCGGTGCCCTCTGCGGTGCCAAAGCTTTGGCGTGAAGCGAGGCGGTGCGGAGTGCGGTGCCCACAGGTCGCGGTGCAAGCAGCGGCTCGGTGGCGGCGTCAACAGGCTTCGTCGGTGAGACCAGGGTTGCGGTGCGGCAGTGCCCTCTGCGGTGCCAAAGCTTCGGCGTGAAGCGAGGCGGTGCGGAGTGCGGTGCCCACAGGTCGCGGTGCAAGCAGCGGCTCGGTGGCGGCATCAACAGGCGTCGTCGGTGAGACCAGGGTTGCGGTGCGGCGGTGCCCTCTGCGGTGCCTTCAGGACACAGAGTCGGCAGTGGCGTCGTAGACGTCGTCGAGTGGGTGTTCCTCGGGTGGCAGCACAAAACACACAGTCCCCAGTGCTGCGGGTCAAAGAACTTGAAGTCTTTGCTGTTCCTGAGACTTTGTGAACAGGGGGCAAGCTCTACCTCAACCCCTTGGAGAGACTCACAAATTAGGTTGCAGAAAGTCCAGTCCAGGCCTTTCACTGCCCAAGACAGAAGCAGCTAATGCAGGTCAGCCCAGCAAAGCACCCAGCAAAGCAGTCATTCCTTTTCGCAGCTTCTCCGGCTCTTCTTCTTGGCAGTCTTCTTGTTCCAGATGAGTTCTGAAGTTCAGGGGTCTGGGACCCAGTATTTGTATCTAAAAATCCTTTGATCTTTCAGGCAGAGGGTGTAGGTGCCCGGCCAGAACCAGTTCTGCCTTCTCTGGTGTGATTTCCTGGCAGGAGGTGGAGACGGCATTGTCAGAGGCAGACCAGGCCCTTTGAGGTGCAAGGAAATCTCCTCCCCCTTCCCCCATCGCAGCCCAGGTCTATTCAGCCCTTTCCTGACCTACCTAGACTATCTGGAGCCCCTCCGGCCCCCCAGCCTTCTGTCATCCAAAACCCAGACAGGCAATCCACATGCCAGCAGAGGCACACGGGATGACTGAGCAAGAAAATACCAACTTTCTAAAAGTGGTATTTTCAAACACAGAAAGTAAAAATCACCTTCACTAAATGATGCATCTTTAGATTCTGAGTTCAGGCATACTAAATTTTATTTTCTTACTGAATTCCCTGGGCCAGTTGTGTTTATAAGATGTTATAAACAAACCTCCCATTCTGTCCTATGGGGAACTGGTAGCCTTGCAATAGTGAAAAATAAAATTGGCTGTAATTCACTATTAGGACATGCCACACACACCAGGGCATGTCCTACCTTTCACATACATTGCACCCTGCCCACAGGGGTATCTTGGGCCTACCTGAGGGATGTCTGACATGTAAGAAAAGGGAAGGTTAGGGACCGGCCAGTGTGTGCACTGGCCAAGTCGACATGGCAGTTACAAACTGCGCGCAGACTCTCCAATGGCAGGTCTGAGTTACCGTTTTCAGGGCTACTCACGGGGGTAGCACAACCAGTGCTGCAGGCCCCCGGGTAGCATTCGATTCACCTGCCCTGGCACATGCAGTGCACTTTACTAGGGGCTAACAAGTAAATCAAGCATCCAATTACGGAAACACCAATTCATAACACAATTTACACAGAGAGCATATGCACTTTAGCACTGATTAGCAGTGGTAAAGTGCCCAGAGTCCTAGAACCAACACAAACAGGTCAGGGAAAAATAGGAGGAAAAAGCAAAACGTTCGGGGATAACCCTGCAAAAAGGGCCATTTCTAACACCTGTTTTAATGATTTCCAGTTGAGACATTGTTGTTTGTTGCATACTTTACCCGGTCTCACCTGGGTTAACGGGTCTTACTCCTGTATTTGTCTCTCAGGGATATAAGTACAGCAGTGCTGAATTTTCAAGATGCCACAGACTCCACCCTCTTTTGCAATAAGATATCAAGGGCAAGTCGATTTTGCAGAACCATTGATCTGATTGCAACCATTTCGGTATCAATCATCAAGAACCCACCAGCAGTATCTGTCGATAAACGATCAACCACTGTGGACAATTTTCGAATTTTATGCGAATTCAGAACGACTCCAACTGATGGTAACAGTGCACCAAAAATATCACCTACTATTTCTGAGAAACTAGCTCTCTTCTTACGTGTTAGTCCTTGTTTTATTTCATTGATTCTGTTATTACCTTTATCTACATGGTAGACCTTTGGGAAAACAATTGCAAAATAACAACTACCATACCAATGTGCAGGTAACCTGTAATAGGCTTTCTTACCACACACATAATAGATTCCTGGGAAAACAGGATCAGTTCCACCCTTCAATCCCCAACCTCCAGTAATTTGGTAAGTATGCTCACATTTGCTAGAACCAATGAAATAATTATTATAGTTAGTTTTCAGTCTAAGCAAACAGATTTTCCCCTTTTGATACCAGTCCAGGGACATTGCAGCATATGTCTCGCCTTTCTCATAATTTCCTTCTCTAAACGCCCATGGTGGTACCTGTGACTTCTGTTCAGCAGCTTTTCTTTGGAAACTTTCTCTTCTATATTCTACCATATCTATGAACACTTTTTCTTCAACCCGCAAACTACATGTTAGATTGTTTTTGTAAGAAAGCATATCCTATATCTAGTGTCTTAGTAATATGGAAGAATTCTCCCATATAACGTGCATTTTTACTACTTAAAACCTTGTTTAGTTCCTTTATAATAGGTATTTCTGAAAATACTAAATCTATATTGGAATAATGATACTCCAGCTTTCCCGTCACGTAAAATAGGCTGGTTAAAACACTGCAAGACACACCATATGTTAAAGGTAGGTGATGATAGGTCACCCCCTCTGAGACAGACGAAGGTAATTGCATGCACACATAACAATCACTCACATTCATTGTATTAACATACTCGTACAACAATTTTGTAAAAACATTTAACGAGAAATCACTAATTGATTTATCATGATGGAAAATACTTCCATCTATCTCTTCTATGTTAGTATTAGGGGTTTCTTTAGTAACATCACTCACTCTTTCTCTTATTACATCATTAGTATTGTTTCCATTATTAGTTACCATTAGAATAGGTACAACGACTGTTAATAATATCCTCATAAATGTCAGTAAAAAGACACTACATAAGCAAGCTTTAATACATCTACGTTTTAGGCTAGATTTTGGATGTTCAGTTACTTTTGCTTCGGCCATTTTGTATTCTACTAAAAATAAAAAATCTAGGGGCATATTAGCAAGACCGGCGATAAAATTATCGCCGTTTTAGCGGCAGGAAACTGCCGCTAAAACGGCGATAATGGGCTTGCTAATATGCGCTATAGAATTCCAATAGAAGCCCAGGTTAGATGTGCAGGACATCTAACCTGGGCTTCTATTGAATTCTATAACGCATATTAGCAAGCCCATTATCGCCGTTTTAGCGGCAGTTCCCTGCCGCTAAAACGGCGATAATTTTATCGCCGGTCTTGCTAATATGCCCCACAAATCTATAAAAACTCTAAACTTTACTCAAATTTCTGAAAAATAGTGTAATCCTACACTTCAAGGCTTTCTTCTTTTACCCCCTTCTTTTGTTTCTCTTCTCTAAGTCTTCTAAGTCTTTCCATTCATTTCGTCTGGCAAGGTTCCACCTTAATTTTTCACAGTTCTATTAAGGTGGTTTTAATTTGCTTTCATCCACTTGCTCAGTGCCAGTACCGTCTTTTTCTTCACTTGGATCTGAGCTTTCAATTTCTTCCAAGATCACGTACGTCCATTCCGGTGCTGTGTATTTCTTGCTTGGAATTCTTACTCTCCTTGTTTTTCGCACTGAATCTTCTCCTGACTTTTCTTGTTCGGTTTGACTTGAGACCTCATTAAGTTGCTCTGGTCTTCTTTTTGACTTTCTCCTCGCAAGAGTGTATATCAGTCTTTTCACTCCACTTGGCCAATTGTCACCTTTTCTCGGTCTTTTAGTTTGAACTATTTTTTCACCTTCTTCATCTGGTTCACAGGTTCTTTTATTTGACCTTTCTTCTATTTGTTTTCCTTCTTGACTTTCAATAACTTCCCTTTCTTCTGGTTCTACAGCAGTCTCATGAGACCCAGTAACTGGTGCCCACTCTACTTGACTTGTGCTTGGCTGTTCGTCATCTGTTTGTTCTTCAGAATCTGTTACTCTAGATTCTTCAGCTTCACACACTTCAGCCTTTGGTCTTGGGCTTTGGTTTACCAGTTGCTGCTCTTCTTGTCTTTCAAGTGGACTTGGGACTCGTCTGGTATGGCTCGCATGGATCCAATTTGGCAAACCACCACACTCCACTGCTGTCGTCGTCACCAGAATCACCTGATAAGGTCCGTTCCACCTGGGTTCTAAACACGATTTCCTCACATGTTTCTTCACGAGAACCCACTCTCCAGGACTCAGATCATGGGCTTGATTCAGGTTTGTCGTAGTAGCATTTTGTCCAACCTGGTGAGACACAGAACGCACCAGATCAGCCAATCCTCTGCAATAGTCAAGCACTAGATCATCAGATATATTCATCACTTTGTTCGCTGCTATAAATGTTTATCTCATTGCTCTTCCCATTAGGATCTCATGTGGACTTAATCCCGTGTTTTTGTCAGGAATGCTTCTAAGACTCATCAATACAAGGGGTAAAGCATCAGGCCATCTCAGTGTTGTGGATGCACACACCTTTCCTAACCTAGATTTTATTGTGCCATTTGTCTGTTCAACCACTCCAGATGCTTCGGGTCGATAGGCACAATGCAGCTTTTGCTCAATCTGTAATGCTGCACAAATCATCCGAATTATCTCATTGTTAAAATGGGTTCCTCTATCTGTTTCTAAAGTGACTGGAAATCCAAATCTAGGTATCAGTTCTCTTAGAAGTAGCTTTGCGACTGTGAGACTATTGTTCCTTCTCGTTGGATAGGCTTCCACCCAACGAGAGAACAAGCAGACCAGAACCAACACATATTTCAGCCCATTGCACGGGGGAGCTCAATAAAATCCAACTGGAGTCGGGTGAATGGTCCTGCTGCCTTTCAAATTCGTCCCCAACTAACAACTGTCTTTCTGCCTGGATTTTGTTGCTGACAGGTGACGCACCTCTGGCAGAGACTCTCTGCAATGGCCCTGAACTTTGGGTTATACCATGATTGCTTGAAGAGCCTGATCATAGTATCTCTTCCAACATGTGCAATTCCATGGTATACCCTTGCCATTTGGGATAATAAACTGTCTGGCATGACTGGTCTATCGTCTATATAGACCCACACTTCGTCCTCTGCTCTCTTTCTGCAGCCTGAATTTAGCCAAATTCCCTTTTCCTCATCACTTGCTTCTTCCTGTAGCTGTCTAATTTCATCCCAAGTTTCAAATGAAGAAGAAAACATAAGATGGCAATTGGTATTTTCTTTTTCCATCCCTCTGTTTAGAACAATTAAATTTTGTGCACAGAAACGCGCTACTTGATCCACGTATCTGTTGCCCTTCGTCACATAATCATCTCCTGATTTATGTGCGGAACATTTGACCACTGCAATCCTTTTGGGCAATTGTAAAGCATCCAATAAATGTTTTACAATTTTGCTGTTTCTTATAGGAGAACCTGAAGAAGTCAGAAATCCCTTTGCATCCATAGCTGTCCGATATCGTGGACAACCCAGAAACCATATTGACTATCAGTAAATATGGTTACCCTCAGGCTTTTGGAAATTTTGCACGCTCTAATCAGAGCTATCAATTCAGCAATTTGGGCAGAGTTTACTCCTTTTAGACAGGATGCATCTAAAACTCCCACTATGGTTCAAACAGCATAGGCAGAGCATAGTTCACCTTTCTCATTACTCAAACATGACCCATCAACATACATCACACAGTCTGGTTCTTCTAATGGAACATCCTCAATATCGGGCCTGGGTTTTGTGCACAACTCTGTCACATCCAAACAATCATGATCTGCCTCCTCTCTTACTTCCTCACAATATAAATTTGGCAACAGGGTTGCCGGATTTACTGTTGTACATCTTACAACAGTCACATTTTCAGCACCCAAAATCACTCTTTTGTACTTAGTCAGCCAACTAGAAGTCATATACTGTGTCCTTGTGCGAGTCAAAAGGATCTCAACTGAATGTGGCACATACACCTTGACTGGATGTCCCATCACAATTGCTTCACTCTGTTCCAGACTCACACAAGTGGTAGCTACTGCTTTCAAACAGCCTGGTAACGCTGTGGCCACTGAATCCAAAGTAGCAGAAAAATATGCTACTGGACGTCGTGCCATTCCATGTTTTTGAGTTAAAACTGATAGTGCACACCCATCTCTTTCACAACAGTACAATGCAAAATCCTTTGCATAATCTGGCATTCCCAATGCATGTGCTTGACAAAGACTGTTTCGCAATTTAGTAAAAGCTTCCATACTTTCATCATCCAACACAATCGGATCTTTCACATCTTTTCGTGTCAACCTCTGTAGAAGTTTTGCAATCAGTGAGAAACCACTGATCCACTGCCTGCAGTATCCAACCGTTCCCGAAAACATTCGAACTTCTCTCTGAGTTTTTGGCGGACTCATTTGTTTAATTACCCTAATTCTTTCTGGTGTCACCTTTCTGACTCCTTTTTAGGTCTCGCCTAGCGCAGCGCGCATGCGCTGCTCTAAGCAGAGGGCCTCTTGGAATCACTACAGACTTTCACTAAACTCGTGCGTGTGGCTTTTTATTTCCCACACTTTCAATTGGCCTTTGCGTGTGACTTTCAGCACCCAATTGGCCAAAGGCGGGTGCATGTCCCACCTTATCTATAAATGTTCACTCCTACGGCCTACAGCTGTCGGGAGCGAGCATTGGCGCCATCTGTTGTGGATCAGGTTACTACTTTGTCTGGGGAAGCCTGACAGTACCCGCCCATTCATTACACTAAAACCAGCACGCGCTGCCTGCCTGCCCCGGCCGTCTCGTGCACCCTCGCAGCAGGCATCTGCAGACCCTGAGCCCTCCCCGGTGCAGCTTCTAAGGCAGGGCAAATCACCACAGACCGCTCACCCCGGGGAAGGATAAGGTGGCCTGAGGGGCACAGTGACACTTCAAAGTAGGGCGAAACTGTGCCAGGTGTCAGACCAGTGCCCACCTTGCAGATCACGACAGGACATGCACCAGAGCAACTCCTCTAGGCGCCAGCACCAAAGTCAATCCACGGGCAACAAACACCACACACACAGTGCTGGCGGGGTCTGGACCCTCCACCCGCTCTGCCTTCTGCGGGGTGCAGCAGGTCCCCGGCTGGATCCGAGGGATACGACTGCACTGCTGTCTGTTCTCGCATGCATGCACTGGAGGAAAGCAGAGGGCGCGCGCGCTCGTGTCCCAGACCTGCCTGCTCCACGGATTGCAGTTTAATACTGGCTTGCGCTGAGCCCACAGACCGCCCGCGCGGGCACGAGCCCAGCGCCCTCCCTTCTCCCCCTGGAGCAGACCACCCGCATGCCATTGGCCAGCACCGAGAGGGCTGGGACGGCTGGGCGGGGCCTGTGCCTCCGTGCGCGGACCCTCATGGCAAAGAGGCAGGGGAGGGGTCCCTCATCTCACTCAGACCCAGCTGGGGGGACCTGCGGCACGTGGAGGAGGGCCCAGGTCCCCACAGCAGGCCAGACTCGTAACAGTAGTCGCCACCCGACAACCCCTTTGCAAGAGGTGGCCTGCGCGCTCGTGGCTCATCAGTAAGCACCGCTGCGAGGTACTGAAGTGAAGCTCCTTTAACTCCTCGCCTACTCGGTGAAAGTGCACAAATGTTTCTGAGGCGAGGTTCTCTGAGGGATGTCCCACTGTTTGTGTGAGTGTAGCCTCTAAGCGCTGTAAATAACATATGTTCGTATTGGTACCAGCAACATATTACTAGTAACCTGTCACGCATGCCACTCAGCCTGTCAAGTTTTGAATGGCAGATCAAGGACCCACCACACTCAGGTCCTCCAGCTTGAAGATCCCTTTGGCACGCGCTTGACTTTGATGGATTGTTTAGGGGACACAGCAATGAAATTAACTTTTATTTGTTTTCAAATGGGTTGTGAAATGTTGACCGGACTCTTCCAACAAGTTACACATTGGTCTTGCATGTATTTTGTGATCGGTTACTGCAGACGTAGAAATGCTGCTCCAATATTAACGTACAGCTGAAAGAAATGCCCCGAACCTTGGTAGATGTTTTTGAGGGTTAAGGCAGGTGGCGGGACGTTTGACGACTGAAATGTGCACCAGGTGAGAGCTTGGCCTGGTGTGAGGGCGCTGAAAAGCTTGTTTAATTTGATCTTTCCACTGAAGTGTTTAGACTGAGTGTATAGGGTCACACCAGGACAACCGGTCATTTTTTTCAGACTACCCCACGCCCGCCCCGGCCCTCTAAAAGCATGGTCACTTGAGAGAAATGCCGAGTTGTAATGAGAGCCCATTGACTTGGAACTGCTGGCCCAACTTGAACTTGTTTTCATTAACATGCACTGCGACTGCAGCAATGTCTTGGAAGGTCGCAAAGGCAAACTAATCAATTGTCACAGTTGTAAACCGTTCTACAGCTGGTGAACCCAACCTGATTCCTTTCTGTCATTCTGCAACATATGCAAGGGGCCTGCTTGCTGCAGTTGAATATTGCAGCATAGTGATTGGAAATGGTGTATGGCAGTCATTTTGCATCGCGCTGTGTCAGCACTGTGCTGCATTACTGTGCACGGTGTTCTTATCAGCAGCACCATTCAACCAGTCCTTGCAACCTCCTCCGGCCAGCGAGCTCCCCATGGAGAGTAACAAGCCGCGTGCAAACGAAGCGGGTGGCCGTGCTTTGTCTGTAGCTGGTCCACGTGCACGGTATGTTGCGATCGAGAAATATCCACTCGCTAATATTTGTCCTTTTCAGGCAACAAGTCTACTCCATGTGAGGTGTAATGAACTGCTTGTTTGCACAAGTGGCCATGCATTGTAAAGTAAGCCTATCGCGGTGCACTTCACGTTACGAAAAGCTGTAGTTCGTTCATACCTTCATCCATTGATTCATCTGCACCTATGCAGCTCTTCGAAGAGCAGCTTACAAAAGAGATCGGACCGTAACGTGGTCATTCTTGTAACTGATCCCGCCTTATAATTTGAGGCGCTATATAAAATCCTTCATTAAATCATGTGCCTTTGTCTTGTAATTAACTACCTGTAAGTGTACTGTCTGCAGCTAATCGAATGCAAACAAACTAAGCACTCACTGTTACTATTCCTACTGCATAGTAAGCAGCGCCACGCCAAAAGTGTTACTTTTTTATTTATTCACTCAAATACTGTAGCAGGCCAGTGCTATCCAGAATGGGAAAAAAAATAGGCTGAACCAAATCCGTTACTATTATTTGTAAGTGGTCCAGCTGTATGATATCTGGAGCTGTATTTCGCGTTTTATTCATTCATTTAGTCATATCCTGCGCCCAAAAGCTGTCCCCAGGCCTTGTCAGAAAGCACCGCCCGAGTGTATAAACATTCGCTGCAGCCATCTCTTGAAGCCGACAGCTCTATCTGGGCTACCGCGCGAGGCAGAGGTCGGCCTGCAATGTAGACGATGGATGCTCGAACACAGCATCTACTTTTGATTATCTGGGAGTGAGATTAACAGCTGATACCCGCCGTGCAAGGCCCAGCCTCTGCAAACCCCATCCAAACAGAGCACCTCCGGCTCTTCAACAGACGACGTATAGGCTGCCTTTTAAAACCGCGAGCCCATTTCAAGGCAAACCACGAGCAAGGGCAATATCCACACTACTGGACCCATCAGGATTACAAGATCGGAATCTGGGTTTCATCCGGAGACTCTACCAGTTGAAAGCAGATGGACTTTCCAGGTTAAATATAGGATACCATTAGAAATTAGACATGCGTTGCAGCATTTTTTATGTTATTTCTTTTTTAATACAGTTGTTCAATTATACAAAATATCATCCTAATTATATATAAGGTAACAAAAATGCTTATAACACATAACTTTTTTAATGTACTGTACAGCAGACACACTATGCTACACCATAGCTTAAACACACTGGCAAAAGCAATAGCTCTCGCTAAACACTTATAAGGTCCCAAAGGCGAGACCTATTGGCTATGCCAATGCTTGTTCTATTTTGTGTCCTAGGTATTGGACCTCCTGTTTACAAAATTGCAATTTTGCTGGTGACACTTTGTGTCCTCCTTCTGCCAAATGATTCAATAAGGCAATGGTATCTGTCACACATGCCTCTCGTGTATTTGATGCCACTAGTAGATCATCAATATACTGAACCAAAACTGAATTTTCTGGCATGACTAAGGTCTCCAAACATCTTTTCAGAATCTGATTAAAAAATGAAGGACTCTCTGTGTACCCTTGAGGAACTCGGCACCATGCCAAAACACGATCTCCGAACCGGAATGCAAACAAATACTGACTTTCCGGATGTAAAGGAATCGAGAAAAATGCTTGGCACAGATCAATCACTGTGTACCATTCAGTATTGCAGGGAATTTGGTAAAGGACCACTGCTGGATTTGGTACTACTGGACAACAGGGTACTACAATTTTATTGATTTTTCTCAAATCCTGCACTATCCTATATTTTCCACTGTGCTTTTTAATTCCTATAATAGGCGAATTACAAGGACTGCTCATTATTTCTTTCAGAATTCCCTGTCCAATCATTTGGTCAATCACAGGAGTGACTCCTGCAATTACTTCTGGACTCATTTTGTACTGAGGAGTGTTTGGATATATGGCACCCTCTTTCACCGTAATCTGAATCGGATCTACATTTGACATTAGGCCAATCTCCTTTCCAGTAAAATCCCATACATCCAACCTCACTGTACTTTTTAATTCTTCTGGCAAATTCTCTTCTGTGAGAAGTGAAAACAACTCATCCACTTCTGTCCCTTGCTTCGCTAACATCATTTTGAATTCGACATTCTCATCCGGTGTCTGAAACGCAATACCATCTGGCGTACAATAGATGGTACACTTCATTTTACATAATAAATCCCTTCCCAAGAGATTTACTGGACTCGAGTCACATACCACGAAACGATGCATGTCTCTGAAACTCCCAATATGAACTTCTATTGGATTTGTGACTGGCGTTCTAATATGCTTGTTTGAGACTCCTACAACTTGGATAGTTTCTTCCGAGAGGGGTAGGTTCGGAATTTCTGCTGCTCTCACAGTAGAACGGGTAGCACCAGTGTCCACCAGGAATGTAATATCATTACCTTCCACTTTTCCATCAACAAATGGACCTGACTGATCTACCGCCAAGAATGCGCCAAGTACACACTCTTCCTCCCCCCTCAGGCACCATCATTGAGATGAGTCTGAATCACTCTCATTGCACTGCAACCAGTATTGCGGAACCATTTGCACACTTTGATTCTTACCAACTTGATCACCTCCGTGAAATCCAGTGTTCGCACTGCACCTCTGCACTTGAGCATTCACATTATTGGGCATAGGAGCTTGTGGCACCTGTAACTGTGGAGCAACTACCTGCTGCTGCTGCTGCTGTTGATTCACACCCACCTCATTCTGCATCTGTGGATTTAAATTTTGATTTACCCCATTATTCTTTTGAATAGATCTACACTCGTTCTTCCAATGTCCATACTTTCCACACGCATGACAAGGAAATTTCTTCTTAGCCTCTTCTTTGCTCAATTTACCTCTACCTCTACCTCCACTGGATACCTGACCAACTTGATGCTGACCATTCATTTGATTACCTGTTTGAGAACCATTGTTTACTTCTTGCTGCTCTGCTACCTTCACTTGTGCCTACATCATTTTCTCCTTTAATTTTTTATGTCTTGATTCAATGTCATCACTATAATACTTTGCATACCTCAAAATTTCGTCAATTGTTTTGCTCTGCCAACAAATCAAATGCTGCTGAATCATATTACTAATCTCCGGTTTCAAACCAAACACAAAACGATACACAAAATGTCCCATATCTTTGTCTCCAATATTCTCAAATCCGCTGCACTGTTTAAATACCTGCAACAACCTTTCATAATAGGCATGTACTGACTCTTGGTTCTTGGGTCGTCCTGTCTATCTTAACCCAATCTGTTTCCTTTGGAGAAATTTTTCCTTTCAAAAGGGTGATTACCTGATTATACTTTCTCATCACCTCATCAGATGGTGCACCTGTTTTAGGATCTCTAGGATATTCTTCTTTTGGCCAATCGACAGTAATTTTACATTCTGTCCACAAATCAGCTGGTACGACAATCCCAAACAAACCATCTAAATCTTTTAACAAAACCTTTGCAACTTTCACAAACCTCTCTACCTGTTTATACCACTCCACAGGTTTTTCCCTTAACCTGGGAAAGTCATTAGTAAAAGATAATATATCCTGTCTCGTCCAAGGAAAGTGAACATATCCACCACCTGGAACTTCTCTCATTGGACACGTCCTTTCAACTTGTTCCGTCTCTCTTAACGGAAACATCGACGTTCCTTTGCCAGCTGCCTCTTCTTTCTTTTTTGTCCATCTACCTTTCCACCGTTCTACATCTCCCCATTTTTTCAGAATATTCATCAACTCTTTTATCTGTAATCTTTTTCCAGACGCATTCAAACTCTCCAAATCCTTTTCGGTAAAGGCCAATCTGTACGATTTCTGCAGCACCTTTGACTTCTCTATATCTATTCCATATTCACTAGCAGCCTCTGTTATTTTCTCATGAAGATTCCTCGCTCTCCAAGTGATACTTTTACACAAAAACAACAGCTCTTCATCTTGGTAAGTCCCCAGTCTATCTGGACTTATTGTACCAATAATCATCTCTTCCAAATCTACTTTCAATTGGCTCATATTTATACTCTGTGGTTGAGGTTTTTGGTTTTCCATTCCCTTTATCCAATCATTCAATTCCTCTGGTGAAGGACCTGCTGAACTCCCTGTCGTTGGAATGACGCTTGTCCCTATTCTCCTTGGATTTATTTGTATACCTCTTCTAGGGGTTTATGTTATCATCTCACAAACCGGAAGATCTAACAATGTAGTATTCGTGTCAGCCTGTCCATCCTCATCTACTACCGTCTCCATTCCACTCCTGACGCTACTCCTCGGAACTGCCAACGTATGTACTTTTGATATATTCTGTTTTTCTCCATACAATGGAACTACGGGACCAATTGTTACCGGTACCGTCAATGCTTCTGCATTTAGACTTAACTGGTTTATTTTCTGGATCTGCTCTACTCTTGCCTTATTTATTACGTCCATTTCTTTTTCTCGTACTACTCTAGCTATTTCCGTAATTTGTGGAGCTAATGGAGTTCTCATTAGTGGTGCACTCGGTGTCACCTCACCTGAATTTTCTTGATATGGCGGAGGTCCTTTGGTCATAATGTCCTCTAACTACTCATCATCAGATTCGGTCGGGTCATATCTTAAACTTGAAGTTTCTATATTTTTCTTTTTCTCTTTACACTTGCCTCCTGTTTCATCTTCAGTGACTAAAACTGGGTACAAACCCTCAGTTACCACAGCTCTCCTCCATCTTTTCATTGTATCTTCTCTTCTCTCAAAAGGATATCTAGTCATTACATTTCTATATCTCCTACCACCTCGATATTTCTCCCTTTCAAATGCTTCTACTTCCCATTCCTCTAGCGCTTCATACTGGGTAGGTCTGGGATTTGGCTCTAACGAATTCATTCGATTTCTCAAATTCTGCAAAATCCTTACATTAAACGAACCATGCTGTGGGAAAGCTATAACACCATCATCCTTTGTGTATTCCACCCAATTCTCTAACCAAGTACACGTATGGTATCCTCGCTCTAACATCATATAAGAAGCAGGCGTTCTCGGTGGTGGAATAGGAATTCCCTCTCTAGTCACTATTGATTTGTCCTTTTTAAAGAAATTATTTATTTTCTTAAGCAACTTCATTTTCCGACTTCTTACACTAATGTATCTCAGCAAAACAAACAAGGAAACCTTTCTGTAATTCTACTTATTTTATTTGTCAGTTCTCGTCCAATACCAGCGCGACTCACTCCAACTGTCCAATCACGTCTCTCTACGTATCTGCTATCTCAACCAATACCAGTGCGGCTCACACCAACCGGCCAATCAGAGCTTACTTCACGTTCGCTGCCTGAGCAATGCCAGCGCGGCCTTTTTGTGACGTCAGTATTACTCCTTCTACTGACCCTCCGTTTACAAAATAATACGGCGATGTATTTCTAAGTTTTCTTAATCAAAATTCTTGTTAGTAACAACACAAAACAATGCTACCTTGTCTGTTCCTCTAATAAAGAGATAGTTCTTCACTTCAAAACGAGAAATTCTTTCACTTCCAGTAAAAAAACGACCAGCATTAATTTACACCCAAACAAACTACAGGTGGACTTGGTACTCCTCTAGGGATAAGGCCAAAGTTTCGCAAGAGGACTTTTTGGTGTCAAAGAGGTCTTGGTACTCCTCTGGGGATAAGACCAGAGTTTCAGAAGTGGACCCTTCGCTATTTCCAGACACTCTACTCATATACGAAATTATCCCTAATATAACACCTACAGTCTTCCGCCGTACAGTATTATAACAACAGACAAAGTACTTCTGCAGTGTGATATCTTATCCACACTCTTCTTCTGCCTACTTCAGGCTAAATTTCCATCCCGGGATCTCTCAGGTACCTCCGTACCTATACTTCTAGACAACATAGAACAGGACACTAACTTTTTCTTGTTAAAAACATATAATCAATAATCAATAATTATTACCAAACTAATCAATAATTAAACCGTCCTCTGCTACCAGAAAACCTGATCCAGCGCTACACTTTATCAGGGATCGATACTCATCAATATTTCATACAAATGGCCCTTACACATTCAGCCAACTCATAAATGCCTGTTGCGCTGGAGGTCAAGCTTCAATGTCGTGAAAAATGATTTCCTTCACAGATTCACGTTTAACATTTCTAAATACATAACTAGACCTATATATCAACTCTCTTTCCTCTCAGTCGATGGACCAATTAGTTGAGTAGTTGATGGTAGTAATAGAACTTAACTAACTAACTAACTAGCTAAATAATCACAGACTCTCTGTAAGATTAATAAATCTCAGATAAATGTAATTGATAAATGCTCATCGCATACAGGTTGCAATGCAAACAATGAATCCCACAAAAGGAGAGAAAATCAATTAACAAATTGCAAACAGTGTCATACTCATCATCCATGTACGATATGCATATGACGGAGTGGATAGATGAAGAGACATAAGTTTCAGAGACAAAATTAAATTTGCAAATAATTATGCAAATTACGAGTCAGAAAATAATACAAACCCAAAGATCAATAAAATACCACCCCCCTGGCCAAGGGATTAGTGGGGGTCTCCTGAAATAGAGTCAGGAAACAAAGATTTCAGGAACGGGACAGGACAAGGACAGGAACAGGAACAGCTAGGCCTCTCTGCAAACCGACGGACTGCGACGCATCTCCCCTCTCAATCTCTCGAACCTTCTCCTCAATCTCCTACTGCTGTTAACCACACCCCCAAAGGCACCCCAGTTATACCCTAAAACCTAGATATCCAACCCACATTAATTGAAACATTACACAGAATTCGACTGCTCATTGGTTGCTGGGGGAGGTGATGTATCACACCACCGTGATTTCATTCAAAATTCTTCATGCTCATTGTTCGACATCCTTTTACATTACATAATTGTTGACCAGTCCATTCAATTTAGTTCTTGCTACATTTAATTATTTTCACACAAATTTCTCAGGCCACGTCCGCGGAAGAAGTCTTGAGTCGCACGGCCAGTCTCATCTTTTGGCATGCAATCAGTGTTCTCTGAGCTGATCAACCTTGAACTTTTGTTCATCATTCCGCAGCGCTCATCGCTTCTGTCTGTTTTGTCAGGTCATTCTTGCTCAATTTTCCAGCCCTTCATCTATCCGGTCAATTTAAGAAAATACAGGCCCATTCGGCTCACTATGACGAAATAAACACATACATTCATTAATTACATGGAAATGCACCTTTCACTGTTTACCACCCACCTTTACACTATTCCCTGTTAATATTTTCTTAGCATAAGCTTCATGCAAAGCGGCATTATTTATTATCGTTTTTAAAGCAAGATGCAAGATGCGAATTGCGGCCTAAACGTGAATTCATTTTGTTTCTTTCATGCATTAGTTCACATTAGTGCACGCATGCGCAAAGCGGTCTCTCATGTGGTTCATGTGATTTGCATGTTAGTTTTTTTACTGCACACTGTTAGTAAGTATTATGGGGGAGTTAATCTGAGCAGGTCTCTTTTTGCGAAACCCTGCTCCATCAAAAGCGATCTTCTGGCTAGGTATGACTAAGCTTTGCTGGTCATTGCTACCTACTGTAATCTATGTTACTTCTGTCCACATTGGAGTAGAGTTTGCAAATCAGACGTATACTATAGAAAGTAAATTATAAAAAAATAGAAGATAATTTAGAATTTTACCATTATATGCAATCTTTTGCTAAGGTAGTGGCCATTTAGTAAATATAGCAATTAAAAATGATTTCTAGGGCAGCATTTATAGATCGATTTTTTACAAAAATGTTTTTTTAATTATTATTTTTAATACAGGTGTGGAAGTAAGAAATGCTACATTCCGAAGTTTTTGCACTGCCCCTTCTCCCACTATCTCATACGAACAACTGAAGGAATTGCTTGGCTCACAAAGCATTGTCTTAATTGATGTCCGTGAACCATGGGAAATTAAGGAGTATGGAAAGATTCCAGGTTCCATCAACATACCTGGTACGTATGAATATAATGGTAAAAGGTACAAGGTGTTCAGTTTCTATGGACATCATTTGTATTGTTTTTGTCAAATGATTTTTTGTTTGTTTTCGTGATGGGATAAGTTCTGTTCGCCCACAAAGGCTTGTTTGGAACTCTGTTATCGGAAGCCACCTAGTATTATTTTTGTAGGTAGGAAAGCTCAGTTTGCCTTCATTCACAATATACCTAGTGGTTCTGCAGCACAAGTACATCTTCTTTCCCAACCCACATCCTCTAAGGTGTGCCTGACCTACCACATGACTTATTAAGACATGAGCCTAGAAGGAGCCCATAAATATCCCATTGAACCAGTCAGGCTCCGAGATGATGCATGGCGTCACCTTGTTTGATCCAGCATTAAGGGCTGGTGTGCTTCCACTGTCAGGGAACGTAATACCTCAGTTTCACAACCCAATATGTTCAAAAACACACCCAAAAAATCAACTATTTTTCTAATTTTTTTGAATTTCTTAGATACCAGTGATCACAAGTAACTGCCGTACACAGCATGGACCATATTACTCTTGAATGGGCACACTACAGACGGAATATTGGAAACACTTTCATGGTCCACCAGCGCTTGTCTCATTGTCTCTTGACCACAGCTACAGGCAAACCTTCTAAATGAGCTGGTGGTGGCCAGGGGAGTTTACTTGAGTTAAACTGGTGACGATTGGAGATGGATGGTCTCATTCACAATTGTGTTGTATTATTGCATTTTGATAGAGCTTCATGACCCATTGTGGGGCACCCAAGTACGCTATTAAATGCGTAGCATGCTACACCATGGGAAGTGCTTGGCTGGAAGAGTGTTATATTTGTTGTGGACCTTGTGTGTGAAGTATTTTAGTGTCATGTGTGAGTGACTAGAGAGGGGCTATTGACTTGGAACAAAGTGGAAAGTGGCGTGATGGAAGTTGAAATGTGTGAGACATATTAAGGTTCAAAATAAAGGTGTGGCGTGGCTGGCAAGAAGATGGATAATGTGAAGTAAAGCCTGGTGGTTTAAGACAAATTATCCAGATCAAAATCTAGCCTTCATGAAAATGGTGATTTCAGCTGATTTGAACCTGGGAAGCAGAAACCAATAAGGAAACACACCTCTTATGAATGTAGACGTCACTGGTGCTCAGAAAAGTGTGTACATAAGCAGGGCATCTTGGGCCAGTGCCAGGAGAAAGTCGTGGCCGCGGGAAAGCAGACCCGAGTATAGTCTCCCAGAAGAAAAGGACAACAAGTTAAAGTGGTATGGACGATAGGGCCAGCGATTGGATGGACGTAATTCCAGTCATCCTTTATATTGATTAAGGACTATAAAATGTTCAGGACCTGTAGGGATGGACTAAACTAGAGTCCTCCAACGTGGCAGCTACGCATTGAAGATCTCTTCAGCAACTAACTACCTGTCCATTTTGCTATTTAGTGAACCGTTTAATTGGACTGCTAGTGTTTTCTCATTGTATAGCATATCCTACAGCATTATCAGCTGTTATGAGAACTTTATCAGGCCTGCCAGAGTGGATATAGCCAGAGTTATACAGTCTGGAATGATTACAGTCAGCTGTCCATTTTGGTAGGCTGGTATTCGTGAACACGGATGTGTAGAATTTTCTGAGGCTGGACACAGTAAAGATCTATTAGAACCAGCAAAGGTTGTCTAAAAATTAGGCGCATCTATCCCAGTCCCTTAACAGTCACAGAAAAGGAGTATTGTAGGAATGGCTACGGTTGGCCGAAGAGATTGAATAGCTATATTACTGGCAAAAATGTATAACAGTCTCCTTGTTTGATAAGTCGTTCCTGTGCCCACCTCCAGCTTGGCAAAAATAGTGAGAACAAAGCAGGTCGTTTTGAGATTGTGTTTTCATTGTTGATCTAGGGAAAGTGCTTATTTGCTACTTAGTATAGTTTTCAAGGTAGATCCAGATTACTGGGATTGTCTGCTAAACTGACCCAGGAGCGACGCTCCAATGTCCGAAGAATTTGTCTTGTGGACTAAACACAAGAGCGACTATTCCAACTGTGCTCGTGTAGTTTGAATGGTAGACTCTAGCCTACTGGGATTGTTTAGTGGGCTGCACCTGGACATGACTATTTAGATTGGGTAGATTTTTAATTTAATACTTTTATATGAGGTACCACAGGGGTGGAGTTTCTCAACTTTCTCAGGAGTAGCTGGTGGTTGAAAGCAGGGTTTCTGGTCCTAGGTCCTTTCCAAGCCAGACAGGCACAAACATGGAAGACCCTTTTGGAAGACACCCTTATGCTGTTGCTTCGTAATTGTTTGCCCATTCCTTATGCCCTAGGAATATAGGTGAAATACAGTGGGCAGGCGAAAGGGACAGTACACGATGTAACAAGGGGCATCACTTCATCCTCCCAAGACTACGCGCTCCCAACCTAGGATTTGGAGAGGGTATGAGTGGGCAAGTACACTTGTGGCCAATTAAGGCTCGGGATTAGATGCCAGGAAGGACTACCACAATACAGTAGCCTCACTCACAATCCATGCTCCAGAGGTCAAAGAAACTGAGTTCTGCTTCTTTCCCTACTGTGGGTAACTTTTGTAATAACATTTATATAAAAAAGTACCCATCTTGGAGCCACTAACACGGATTTTTCACTTGTAAGCACTTTCAAAACTTGCTTTTGTTAAGATATCTACATAAATTAAAATGTGGTACTGCCTCTGAATGTGACTTAATCTTGAAAAGGCATTTTAAAGTAAACATTGAGGTGTCTCAATTAAACAGTCGAAGAAACGCATACGTTTTTAAGAGAAAGCCTGGGCTATACATTTGAGGACAGAAATGCCTCTTGCTGTGAAGGGGTACTAGAGATTTATTATTTCTTCTATTCTGTGTCCCATACACAGAATGGGGTTTGCACACCGCAGCCCAAGTTTGCAAGGACAGTGTGGCCAAAAAGTGAACAAGAAAGAGTAATTATCCATATTCTGACTAATATCAGTAAAAACTGCACTGACTTTTTATTTAGTGGTCATAGTTGGATTACTGTGTTTTATTTTTTTATTTTTTTTAAATTTCCAAGCCAATCACAAAATCGTTCCTCATCATCTGGTTTCTGTTTCTTTAAGTCCAAGGGGTAACAAGCATATACGGTTAACTTCAGTAGCTTAGCCCACACAACAGTAGAACAAAAACAAAATAAAGACCGGTTCTCCAAGCAATCCACCCTTTAGGGTCCTGTAACGGCATGCAACAGAGAGAGCAGATGCCTGTCTCCTCTCTAAATGTCTTGCATGATGTAAATATTACACATATCTTATCCTTCTCTCAGGAGAGTTTTCTCCTGGACCCCTACTGCCAAGTGAAGTCATTTAAAAAGCAAAGGCTAGTCAGAAACAAGTCTATGAGAACAATTAGCACGATATGACAATTGTGTCCTAATAATCCCACACACTTTTAAATAGTCTACTTAAGACTGCTACTGCCCTGGCCATGTTTTTGGGGGTTGAGCGAAAACCACAGATGGTCATTACTACTCTCAGCTCTAAAGACTGCTCCTGCCGATGTGCAAGGGAGTCTTCCCTACCATCTGTTTTGTTCTTATACTTGAAAAATAGAAGGTGGGCGAGTTCTGTTTTACGTATGGCCTAAATAATTTAATAATTATTTATTTTATTTTTGTTCACTAATGTAATTTAGACTTTCATATAATAGGATAACCTCCAAATATATGGACCAAAAATTATTTGCCTACCATTCTTGAACTATTAATGAAATCTTTGGAGTTTGGCTTGCGAGACCCATACAGCTGTTTCTGGATTCTCTTCAGTCCCAGTCAGCATAGTTCTTCAACTGGATTTTGCATGGTGACTATCAGAACACCAAAACTGTGATAAGTGTACATTCTAGAAAAGCACAATTCTTTGTGTTTTCCACGTTATGTTTAGTAGTGCTTGGATCCTGTAAGTCAATGTGTTCTATAGCTACGTACCAAACTAGTGTTGCTGCTGTTATGTATGACTAAATATACAATGCAAAGACAGGACAGAGAGGAAATTCTGTATCATTATGGAAAGGCAATATAAAGTGTATACCATTTGCTTAGATCAACACCTCCTGTCATGAGATGATGTCTTGTTTTGGGTTGGGGAGAGGACTTTTAGAGAATCATTTAAATAAATGGACTTGAGTAAACTGCTCCCGCTGTGTAGCGTGTGCAAGTTTTAATGATGTATTTTTCATTCTAGCTGGTGAGGTAGGGGCAGCGCTCCAGATGAAGCCTGAGAAGTTTAAAGAGAAATACAACCGAAACATTCCAGCCAAATCTGAAGGCCTGGTGTTCACCTGCCTGGCAGGAGTGAGGAGCCTGAAAGCTTTGGACGTTGCCGTGTCATTAGGATACAGCAGGTGAGCCGGTGATTTGTGTTATTGTAAGCCTATGGAATGCTATACATTTGGTGAACAGTTTAATGCCATCACTTTAAAGGGCATCACAGATGCGGGGCTTTGCAAACCTAATGGATACAATTGCTGCCTAAGTGTATTAATTTATGACTTCAAAACTAAATGGTCCAGTTCATGTTAATTGCATTCCACAACTGCACGTAGGGCCGCCATATGACAGAAAATAAATGCACATAAACACTGGGGGTATTTGCCAATTTGCTGCTAAATGGGAACTTTCACTGTCTTCCACCTTCGGTAAAGAGAAAGCACTGGTGTTGTGGACCTCCGTACTAGTCCAGTACAGTAATGTTACTAAATAATTCCATGTCATCAAGATCACCATATTCCAGTCCTGGGCTTTCATTTAGCAACCTGTTCTGGGAGTTGCAGTCTTTCTTCATTCCAACTGAACTGACTGGGCTAACATTTAATATGACATTGATTTGTAAAAGAATATCTGGAGCTGGTAAGGGATGTCTGGCAGTGTCTTTTCTGGTAAGCTTAACCTTCATGACTTGTCGAAAATTTCCTTGCATTTGTAACATTAATCCTCAGCCTCCTGTTATGAGGAAGGTTCCTCCAGTGGACAAAGCACTACTCAGAAAAAGGTGTTATCTGCCTCGAGTTCTCTCTCCCCTTGCACCAATAAACGATCAGTAGTCTGTGACTGACTTAAAGAATTTTTAAATGCCTATGTGTGTACTTATGTGGCCCTTTCTATGGGACTCTCAATGTTGAAAAACAGCTCTCCTTTTGCTGGGGGCAATATTTATTTAAAATAGGAGGTATTCTCATCCATTTTAGCAGTTCCCGATGGCAGGCCTGTTTTGCATTTAAACATTTTTTTTTAGAGTTATATCAAGTAAACATTTTGGCTCTGCTGCGTTTGAGGATAAGCGGACTGACAAAATATTCTCCTTATAGTCTATACACCACAAACCCTTCCCCCATTTCAGTCCTCTCTCAGCATTTTAACACTACATTCAAGGGGGCGTGGCCTAGAGCCCAAAGAAGTCACACAAGTTTTCGCTGTGCTGCCTCCCAGCATCCGCAAGTGAAATAAATCCTGTGGTGGACAGAGCCATCTCACGACTCTTGTTCCCCTATACTTAGAGGAAGTGGGGTAGGGGCTGTGGAGGGGATGACGTGAATTACCTGAATATCACACAAGAGGAAGGCATACAAAGACACAAAACCAGTGGCCAATCTGATAGCAGCAAGCACAAGATGGCAGCCATACTTATCGCCCAGAAGGCATCCAGCCACGAGCTTACCAGTGCGGGTTAGAAGTGACTTAGGCGGCACCACAACAATAACCCCTGTCTACAGAAACCAGAAGAGGTGAACCAAGGAAACCTATGTTGACTATAATCGCATTGTGCCTGTTGGCTTTTCAGGTGGAATCAAGCAGAGATGTAAGTAGGCTGAGAAACCATAGTGAGAGAACAAAATGCCTTTCCCTTGTGGCGTTGGAGCTGGAAGAGGAGGGTGTCAAATCATCATGGCTGCCCTGCAGTCCAGAGGGAGGAACAGAGCTGTACTGGAGGAGCCAAGGACCAAAGAAGGCTAGCTGATTCATGAGGAACCCCGAGACATTGGCCCACTATCAGTGACAGCAGCTCAGGAGGTGTGTTGCAGTAGAGTCCTGGTGAGTGACCATTGCCAGTGACTGTGGGCCCAGTCCCTGAACATAGTTGAGAATACTCACTCCTGAAGTGAAACGAGTTCCACCCTCTACCTCCACAAGCTGCTGGTGAGGTGTGAGTGCTGATAATCTGGATGACCTGGGATAAACTGCGCGAGAAAGTGGTGACTGCGTTAAACCTCCCCCTTCTCTTGCAAAGTAAACGAAGTCCAAATTCTCGTCACCAAAGGCCCATGCTGGATATTCAAAGGAACTTCTCAACACCCACACCAAATCGATGAACAGTAAGAGAGACCTCAGAGTTCCTAACTGGAGCACACCTCACCAGGCTGCAATATTTTGGGGTTGTCAGGATCTGATTTCCCAGGCAACAGTACCTGAAGACAAGTAAAAGGGCACAAAAACGCCTTTTGCTCATCCATGAAGAATGCCAGAGTGATCAGCTTGAGAATGTAGACTCCAGAATGCCGTTAGATGGGCAGGCAGACAAGTTAGATGTCATTTTAGCGGCCACATTGAACACCATGGAAACATTTGAGCGTAAGTTAGGCACAGTGGTAATCGATTAAGGGCTTCTAAGGAAGACCAAACGAAAATATCTGTTTACATAAAAAGAGCTCATGCAACACTGATCAATCTTGAACCAGCAACAGAGGATCTCAAAAAAGGTGTGAATCTCACATAATAGGTCAGCTACCTAGAATATTAGGGCTGAGAAGTTAGAGGGCAGCACTAGAAGAAATAACATGTGGTTAGGATTCCTGAATAAGTGGAAGGCTCAAACATGGTGATCTTCTTGGAGAACTCGTTAGTCCAGAGAGCAGTGCCTGAAGGACTGTCCATGTTCTTTGCAATGGAAAGAGTATATGGAGTACCAGAGAAGCCATCCTTGCCCAGAGTGCCTCCTAGGGCACTTGTGGCACAGCTGTTAAGTTTCTGGGATTGCAACCTGATTCTACAAAAGGTGATAGAGGAGATTCATTATGAGATTGAAAATGGGGAAAGTGACGATCTTCTTGAATTTCATGGCCGAGAGCATCCTTTATCTGGGTGAAATGGAAGCTCAGGGAATTGAATGTGAGACATGCCCTCGTGATTCCTGTTAAAGTGAAACAGATGGTGGACAATGTCACGTAGTTCTTCACAGACCTGCAAGACGAGTGGCATTGTATATATGTGATGTGGTTGGGAAAGATGTCAAGCACCCTCTCGAGAAAGTCCAAAAAGGCCCCGGAAAAAGAGAGGATACTCCAAATGATCAATATGTCAACACTTGTGCCCTCAACAGTAGAGGGCATAAGAATTAGCTGCTGAGTTGAGCCTCTGTGACAAGAACGCACGCAAGATTCCATGGGCACAACTGGAAATGATTTAACCTCCGAACTGCACCAGGGCTGCTCTTCAGAGGGCGAAAATGTTATGCCTGTCATGACACCTAGATCTGTAGATGAGTTAATATAGCCAGTAAGGCTAAGAAAAGACATCCCCTGGCTAGATAGTACTACAATGATGATAATCTTTCCATTTAGGAACTATGAACTACTGACTAGTCTAATTTGTATTGAATGGGGCTAGTGTGAGGTAGGTTGGGTCATGAGAATGAGAGATCTTTAGGTTCACCCTCATTTCACATCAGCTCCAGATAGTGGATATTGGTGTTTACAAATAAACTATTATACGTTTGTTTATAGATCGAGGGCGGTTGCCTTTCAGTTTTGGAGAGGGATTTGGGTAGACAAGGGCTGATAATTGATGGCATGCAAAATGTTGTCATGCAATAAGCACACTCCACACAGAGGTTCTCCAACCCAGTTGCTATCATCAGTGGACAGATTCAGACAACTTAGATAGAAGACCCACACCTATGAGCATACAATAGACCTTTACATTTGTAACGTGGAATTTTAGCAGGATGAATAACATTATAAAGAGGTACCAAGTTCAAACATATTCAAAGGAGGGGGCACATATTGCATATCTACAAGAAACACACTTAACAATGAAGGAGAGGGTGGTGTACAAAAAACTGAAGACGGCAGTTCTACTTTTCAAGCTTCTCAGCTTTTGGCCGGGGACTCCTTACATATGTTCGCTCAGGAGTACTGTTCCATGTAAACAAATTGATTGTGGACAATGAGAGATGTGATGTCAAAATCTGGATGGGAGGGATGTGCTGAAGGTGATTATTTATGCCCCTAACTTTGATCAAGTGGTCTTCCTGGAAGAAATGTCTACTCTACTGGTGGAGATCACATAATATCCTTCGGTGATGGGAGTGAGTTCAACCATGTGGCAGATGTAAACCTGGACAGGTTGCACTTACTGCTTCCTTTTTCGACACAACAAGGAAGTATTGAGCACTATTGGGTTTAGTTGACTCATTGGGGATTAATTGATTCCTGCTGAGCATGCCTCCCCACTGATAGGGGCTTAAATTAGTTGCTAGTAATGATCCCCACCTTGAAGCTGCATGTCACTGCACTGGAAGACCAGGGGTTTGTACTGATACAGAACATTACTTTAGAGACAAACCTGTTTCCTCTATTTTGATTGAATGAGGCGCCTTCAAGGAGGATCTACCTGAGCACTGCATAAAAACAAAAGTCTGAGTCAGACTTACAATGTGCTGACCACTTTGCAAAAAAAGGGTCAGTTTTGAGTGGAAAAATGTGATGTATCCATGTTGTGTTTTGGGCCATTTCCTGTCACGGGCTCTAGGCCTACCCATGCAAGTGAGGTACAATTTTTATCGGGAGACTTGGGGTAACGCTGGGTAGAAGGAAGTTTGTGGCTTCCCACAGATTCCAGAACTTTCCATCACAAAAATGTGAGGAAAATGTTTTTTTTTGTTGTCAAAGTTTAAGGATCGCAAGAGATTCTGGATAAAAAAAACCCGGTGAGAGCCATGCAAGTCACTCCACCATGGATTCCCCTAGGTGTCTAGTTTTAAAAAAAAAGTGTAAGCCTGCTAGATTTTCTGGGTGCCGGCTAAGCTAGGACCCAAAATCCACAGCTACCCACTTAGCAAAAAAAGGGGTAAATTTTGAGTGGAAAAATGAGATGTATGCATGTTGTGCTTTGGGATGTTTCCTGTCGCAGGCACTAGGCCTACCCACACAAGTGAGGTACCATTTGTATCAGAAGACATGTGCAAGCATAGAATAGTAGAACATTTGTTATTACCAATTGGATTTCGCTGCACTTGTGCCTTCCAAATTTAAGCCAGTGTGTAAGAAAGAAGACATTTTGAAAAATACCCTCTAAATCGTATGCTAGTACTTGTACCCACAAATTCAGAGATGTACAAATGACCAGGGCTCCTTAACTCTACACCTTGTGCCCATTTCAGAAATACATAGGTTTCCTTGATACCCATTTTTTATTCTAGCAGTTAAGTGGCTAAAAAGGATCCATTTTGGCTTTAAAGTGCCAAACCCTGGGTGCCTTAACAATCCCAATATGTGGAAAAAGAGTATGCAGATCTGGCCTAGATATCTTTTGTGGAAAAAAATGTTGTGGAGCCATAAGTGCGAACTGCCCCAATTATATGAAAAAAGGGCTGGGTTGTGGTAGGGGCAAGTTGGAGAAGCTTCAGCACTTAAAGAGAGTTAAAGAGGAAGCTAGTAAACAAAATGCAGAATTACAGAGATGATTGTTATTATTCAAATTGGAAGGTGGTTGTACTGTGTGCAGATGCTCACAAACACCAACGTTTTACTCTAAACTGGGAGGAAAACCATTGACAAAGGTTCTGTAGATGATCAGTCTGTGTACATTATAGTAGGTGTTATAACATTTACAATGCGGTCATTACCACACAATACCTTTACCATGCATCCATTACCACACATATGCCTTTCCCAGGCATTTCTTTACCGTGCAAAGTTTTACCACGCATATACCTTTACCAGGCATACCTTTACAATGGGTAAAGTATTTGAAAGGTTTAGGGTGGGTAAAGGTATTTGGGTGGCAAGGGAATTTTTAGGGTTTAGGGCAGGCTTCTCCAGCTACCTGTAAGTAGCTCTCCTGTGTGCAGCCGAGCCTACTAAATTAGAAGCGTTCGCTCCGTTAGATTGATATATGTATACCAAAACCGAAAAACTTGCATTCAGGATGGAAATATGTGTAATTTAAGGATTTATAAGCTGAAATTTGGAGACACTGGTTGTATTTCCAAAATATATTTCTATCTGATATTTGAGTAATAAATTCTGTGGCATTGGCGAAACTTAGTACTCATATTATTACTTTGGTGCCAGGGGCATTGCAGCTATGAGTGTTATGTACTGACCATGTAGTGGCATTTTCCAATTGGCAAAGCTTCTTTTTTTTTTACTCTGTTGCTGGCCTCCCTGTTTAATGCACTCAGATGATCACTGCTGACAATCTTGCATGGGTGATCACTAATGTTATCTTGTCTGATGTTAATGATTACAACACTAGTGATTTCAGTAGCTCGGGATGGATTTAATTCAAGATAAGTAGCTCTTAATAATGAAAAGGTTGGAGACCCGCTGTTTTGGGTGAGTGAGGGTATTTTGGTGACAAGGGTGGTTTAGGGTGGGTATGGGTATTTAGGTGGCAAGTGTATTTTTAGGGTGGGTAGGGGCATTTGGGTGGTAAGGGTATGGTTAGGGTTTAGGGTGGGTGAGAGTATTTGGGTGGCAAGGGTATTTTTATGGTGGGTAAGGGTATTTGGGTGGCAAGGTTATTTTTAGGGTTTAGGGTGGGTGAGGGTATTTGGCAAGGTATTTTTAGGGTTTAGGGTGGGTAAAGGTATTTGGGTGGCAAGGGTAATTTTAGGGTTTAGGGTGGGTAAGGGTATTTAGGTGGTAAGGGTATTTGTAGGGTGGGTGACGGTATTTGGGTCGTAAGCGTGTTTTTAGGGTTTAAAGTGGGTGAGGGTGTTTGGGTGGCAAGGGTAATTTTAGGGTTTAGTGTGGGTAGGGGTATTGGGTGGTAAGGGTATATTTAAGGTTTAGGGGTGGTTAAGTTTCGGGGCTGGGGGTCGATAAAGGCATGTGCATGGTGAAAATTTGTGTGGTAAAGGCATGCATGGTAAAGACATATGTGTGGTAATGGACACGTTGTGAAGGCATGCATGGCATGCATGGTTCCGTTATACATCCGTTTTTTAACCAGTGTGTTTCTTGATGTAACACTAACATTGTTTGGGAGTTATAGAAATCAGGGTAGTAAAGTTTTTTTATGGTAGATGTTTCGAAAATGGCTAGGTCACAATTCCAGCAATCTGGGAATTATTGTACCTATTCTCAGAAAAATAAGTTTCCCAGTTAAAGCGTAAATGAACGAAGGTTTATGTCCATATTCTGAGGTCACGGTCAATATGTCTGTGGTCTGGGCAAGAAAAACAAAAAGAAAGACCCCCGGTTCTCTTTCTGTAATACCCTAAATGTTGTTGTTAGATGTAGGTGTGTAAAAATGCAAAGAAATTTAAGAAGTGGCTTACTGTGGAAGGGTGAGTTATTAGTGTGGTGTTGATGGTAATTCCAAGAGTATTTTGCATATAACGCTCACCTGGTGCTGCTTGCCTCAGTCCGTCATTTTGTCTGTGCAACTTTTCCCAATGCAACGTTCTTTGTGCGGAGTTTGCTGGAAGGCAGAAATCCTGTATGAGGTGCTGATATATGAGTCTTGGTGGAGCCGTCATGGGATCGCTCCAGAATCCCACTGCTGGCAGTGCAATGCACACAAATGGGCAACTGCTGTAGGAATACAGGGCCAAAGCCCCAAAGATTTTTGTAAACCCACGTGTAAGTTCCGGAAATCTAATTTGTTCTACAAAATTCTATTTTTACTCTCCTTAGTAATTCTAGTTTTCATTTTGTTGAGTAGCAGACCAGGTTAAAGCGATGTTAGGAGAAATTGGGAGCAGCCACCTTACATCAGTTTATGAGGATTTCTAAATTCAGTGCAAGTTAGTCTAATGGGCATAGATGTTTTGTTTCATATTAATGTTTAAAGTTGAAAAACTGACATGACAGGTTCCAGGTACTAGAATAGAATGATTTATTTATTTTTAAATGCTAAACTGTGACATCCTCCTATAGCCTAGAATGTATGCTTCTGTTTTTGGGTTGGAAGGTACTTGGCTTATGACGTTGATGTACCTCCCTTCATTTACTGACCTTGACTCATGAGATTACTGCTGATATTTTGCTCCCAGATCTTGATTAAATCTGAGGCAAGAATAATGTTGGTCTTTTGTTCTTGACTCTAGATCTGTTGTCATGGCTTCTAGAAATATTGACAACTTCAGACAAGCACAGTGATGTTGAATGAAGAATGTTGGCCGTCTCTCTAGGTCCTGGGGCAGGCATTGCACACTGGACAACCCTCTAGTAACTTTCATTTGCCACTGGAGACCTAGGGTTTGGGCTCACTGGATGCATCTTTTCGTATTGGGTTTAAGTTTCCAAGAGTGGAGTTCAAGCCTTACTATAGGACTGGATACTTAAAAGTAGTTACTTTTATTTGTAAGATCAAAAGGCAGAAGCTAAGATGCACACATCAGACAGAAGGTCATAATGTCTTTGAGGGAAAAGATCAAATCCCAACTGTTACGCATGTGCTCAGAAGTTCTAACCATTAGTGCTTGTAGAAACAGGAAAACATTATTTTCTGTCTTGACCACTGAGGGCTTTCAGTAGTTCATCATTCTATCCTCTGATAATTCTAGGGACTAATCTGGATGTCGCTGTCACAGCTCAGTCAAATATTTGCAACAACGGTGATATAATGCGGCTGCTCTCAGTTCTAGTTCTCTTCAGGTCGAAGCTGGATAGGTCAGTGGGTCTGCAATAGTGATGAGACAGTATCCAGAATCCAACATCCAGCTGCCAACGTGACTGAGATGCAAATCCACCGCAGAGATGGTGCTACTGGTTAGCACACGGGAGCACTCGTCCAAGTCTTAATTTAAAAGATCTAGCGCACATGAACTCCAGCCTCTAGATCTAGTTACTGGGGTTACCAGAAGACGTTCAGAGGAATCCAGAGGGCTGAAATCTTGTCTAGTCAATCTTAAGGATGCCAGCGGGTAATGGGAGATTGATTATGGTTGGCGACCCATGGAAGTAATAAACTTTTTGGATCGATATATCAAAAATGGCTAGCAGAAATCACGATTTTCCAGTAGTGGGGGGTAGGGTGAAGATGACAGCAGCAACTTTCACACTGCAATACCATTGCAATCAAAGTCCTAGTACAATGTTTTTAACCATTTTGGAGTTAAGACTACCAACCATAGTTCACAAACTCTGCTGCACAGATTACTACTGTAAGGGAGAAACCCTCAAGTTTCTCTCTAACTTATGGAGGACCAATAGAGACTCCTTCAAAGTTCCAAAAGGGGTTTGCAGCATCCTTCTTAGGGCCATGCTTCTGTCCATCCCTGAGCCGTGAACATAGCTGTTCATTTTAGACTGGATGTAAGGCGTGGGAATTGCAGGCACAGTGCTTCGTGTGCTTTGGTTTGGTCCAGGCCAGCTGAGCATTAAATTCTCCTGCTGCTGGAAAAGCTTTTCTATTTGAGCCGCCCTCCAAATAGGTCTTCATGCGATGTGTTGTGTGCCTCAAAGGTAGAATGCCACTTCTCTACTGTCTGCAAGTGAGACATTTGTCTTCCGGGCAGAATTCCAGGGCTTTTT
Source organism: Calotriton arnoldi (assembly GCA_963921515.1). Classification (NCBI taxonomy): domain Eukaryota; kingdom Metazoa; phylum Chordata; class Amphibia; order Caudata; family Salamandridae; genus Calotriton; species Calotriton arnoldi. The sequence continues at coordinate 1,462,605 of CAWUFW010001850.1, read as the reverse complement.
ATTAGCACCTAGGTTTCATTGTAGCCTTGGATGGAACAGCAGCACAACGTTCTGGTCTCGCATACACCTATCAGCTGGTGCTTTAGACATAGAGAAGAGAAATACAAAGTTATGACCCTTAGGAATACCACTCTGGTGTGGGCATTTGTAGTAACTATGGGCCAATCAGAATCTCTACCAATTTCACAAGTCACCATTCCAGACAACCTGAGCAGGGAGGAACTTTGCAGGCACTTTCAGTGACTGGCCAAAAGGGGGCATATTTGGATTTTTTTTTTTTTTGTATAACATTGATTTATTAGATTTTTATGTAACGTGAAAAAAGACAACATAGTAGTTGATACATTTAAATATTGTCATACGAAATAGTTTCAGACAGGAAAAATAAAATATGTAAGGAAAGCATAACCAATGGCTAGCATCAGGACACATCTCGAATTAGACATACTTATAGTAATTGGAAATGAGCTCAGCTACTCACCTTTCTGGATCATTCACGTCTGCCCCATCTATGTTTATTTTATTCGTTCTAGTACCTACTTGCCTTCGACAACTCCCTATTTCATAGTTGTATACATGACAATCATTTCTTGAATTTCAAATCATTTCCATTCTATTTCTCAGAAAACCTCCCCATAGTTCTTGGAATTTTTCCTTTTGATTAGTTTATTGTTCTTTTGTATTGCGCTATATTATACATATCATGCAACTACGTTTCGTATGCAGGAAAGTTTGGTGTTTTCTTATGTTGTAATATTCCTATCTTTGCTAGTGTTAGGGATGTTGAAACCATATTCGGTGATGGAATGTGATAGCTGGTAATTGACTTGTCATGTAATAAGATGTACCGTACTTCTGGATTTCCAATTATCTCAAGAGCTTCTTGGATGTTTCTACAGGTGCATACCTTCCCTGGGGTGGGAATATCATAGTTAGGTTCTCTACCTCTTCAGTACGTGGAGACCAGGCTAAGTCCAGCTTTATGGAGGCGAAGCAGTGTCCAGTGCCACCTTTGAAAACTTTTAAAGTACCCTAGCATCAGCCTAGCTTCTCTCGGTGTTTAGTTTGAGCCCGTGATTTCCGGTACTCAGCACTGCCACTTAATCATCAACACCGGTGCTTTTAAAGAGCGCCAGTTAAGGACACATTCATTTATGGTAGGCACGGGGAGATTAGGTGATTTGCCCAGAATCACAGATGTTAAGCAGATGCTGAGACTCGATCCTGGTTCCCCAGCTCCGAAGTCGGCAGCTCTGGCCATTATGCCACACCCTCTCCCCACTTTCATGGTTAGTAGTTGGTTCAGTTATAGGCAGCGCAAACAGGAGAAATGGACTGGTGCAAGCTGCCTCCTGACAAGTGGCTTGGCACGTATTTTTTTATTTACAAATTAACCACTGGTCATGGTTAGCTAGTATGTTCTCCCACTCGTAGTCCGTAAAGGTTACAGATCTGGCCTTCCCACCAGTTCTTCAGGTCTGTGGAGGAAGCTTGTGAAAAGCAGTGGTCTGTCAAAATTTAAAAATGCCTAAGACTATCCTCTTGTATGATCCCCATGATCCAAATGATGTACCTTCTTAAACCTGAATGGATTAGAGTAATCAATGTTGGGTCTAAGAGTTGCCTGAGACAGTGAATCGTTGTCTCTAGTTCCAGTGCTGTGATGGTGGTAGATCAAATTTTGTCTGTAATGGTCTTAAATTGACCTTCGAAGTATGTTGTCAATCATCAAGATATCCTTGTACCACCATACTTTCTATATAACTGGAGAGCTATCTATGAGGACTGCTCCATCATCCCATTCGGCTACCTTATTGTGCATTCTACAATGAGTATTCAATGAGTATTCCGCTTAGTATGTGCTTTACACCATAAATGTGCTAAGGAATGGACTATCAGAGTAATATTGTTTGTAGCATGTGTGGCAGTATATACACATTCTCTGCATACTCCTGCCATATAGTGCTGGAACCAGAAGTATTTGGATAGGTGTAGTGACTCCCTTAGTTGGTAATGCGTGTGGGCATTGGCTTCATTGTTAGATTGTTTTTCTCTGCCATTAGGTTTGAATGTGTTTCAACGCAGCTCCTGATCTTGACTTGTTCCGATCTTTCCAATCCCGTCATCTAGAAAACCTTTGACGGTTGTTCTTTCTTCTTCTCCCTCAACGGGCTTTGGAGACCATCACCTAAGACTTGGTTCCTGACCCTTAGGGGACCCCACCCCCGCATGTGCCCCTTCAGGCTCCTTCCCTCCCGTACTGACTCAGGAGAATGGAGAGTCATAGAGGATGATGCAACCATCGCCCTTATCAAACGCCTTCAGTGCCAAGCAAAATATCCCTGGGCTGACCCTCACATGGTTTGTCATCTCTGTCTCTCCCCAGAGCAGGAAGACATTTGATGTGCCTCCTGCCTCACCTTCAGATGCAAAAAAGACCTTTCGGCAACAGAGGACAGACTCTGGACCCACCTCAAGATGGCAGCAATCTTTTGAGGAGAAGACGGACATCTTTGGGGAAGCTGACCTGCTCAGCGCCGAAGAAGAAAAGGACACAGGTTCCCCAGGCATAACGGCCCATGAGTCCAGCCCGGAGGTTATCAACTCCGACTCCTCAGAGCACGAACAGATGGGTGAAGGGCCTACGTCCACCTCCCTCAGCAGTGGCCCACGCACCAACACGATGCTGAGAGTTGTGAGTACTGCTGACAAACAAACTCATAAGCCGCACAAATGGCCACATGCTTAGGCAGAGCACTGACCCCACGAGGGTCTGGCTTCTAGCCCCATGCATAAGCTACCGAAATGTGTGGTTGATATTGTGGCAAGGTGTTGAAACTGAGACTGGATCCAGCCACCGGCATCACGTGGAGCAGTTCCCAAGAAACGCATGCTTGCCTTCAAGGACAAACCTCTGACTGATCCCTCTTCTGAGCCCTTGGCTCCTATGTCTCAAAGGTCTTCCTGCCCAGATGACACCATTGCGTTCCATGGGGTCATCCAACTTCCAGCTGCCCATCAAAAAGTAGACATGCACACCACTCCAGAGGATGACGACTTCCTGGTAGAGACACTCTCCAGGACAGAGTGTTCGCTCCAGTATATCCCCATGCTCAAGGGCACCTTTAGGCTGCCATGGAGACATTCAAGGAGCCGGTGAAGTCTGGAGTGGTCACACCTAGGATAGAGAAGAAGTACAAACCTTCTCCCTCCGACCCTTTGTACATCTCAAGGCATGTCCCCCTGGATTGCCTAGTGGTTGCCATTGCCCACAAGTGAGCAGTAGCACAAGCCATGTGTGATTACCTATGGATAAGGAGAGCAAGCAGATTGATGCTGCAATAGGTGCCAGGATCCACTGGTGCATCGCCAATTCTACGGGACTCCTGCCCTGTCATGACAGACCAGTGGGACAAGATGAAGGACCTATTCCAGCCCCTCCCTCCTGAGCATAGGGACAGGAGGAAGAGATAGTGGCACAAAGGAAAGATCATCTCTAATGCTGCTATCCGTTGTGGCCAGGATGCTGCAGACACTTCGGCCAGAGGGGTTAATTCCTCCATCATCTTACACCACCACTCCTGGCTGCACCTCTCTGGCTTGAAGCTGGAAGCCCAACAACATCTTATCAGCTTGCCCTTTGATGGGTAAAACCTTTTCAGGCCACAAGTTGATGAGATGCGTCAGTTTACTTGCGTCACGCACAAAAACCCTTGGCCACCATGGATGCGTCGCATTTACAATGCGGCGCACCATGGTGCAAGGATTGACAGATGCGTCACGCATCTGTTGGCGCAAAGGTCACGCATTGCTGGAGTTGTGTCGCAAGCACGACTCAACTCCAGCAATGCTCAGTAAGGCCTATACTTATTGTGCTGCGTCACTCCTTATGCCTGCTTCAAGCAGGCGTAAGGTTTTGACGCAGTGGCGTCGTAGAAGTGGCACTGTGAAATCTTGTAGATTTCACTGCGTCACTTTTACAAGGCTTTCTTGCGTCAGAACGCCCACCCTGCATACATTATGCCTGACGCAGGTATAATGTGGCGCAGGGCTTTACAACGTGATGCATCTCTCTAGATGCGTCACGTTGTAAATGTGTCGCAACGTGGCGCATTGTTTACACCGCCACTGCGTCACAAAAGTGATGCAACGGTGGTGCAAAAGTGTTGCAAAGGGCTTGTAAATCTGCCCCTGGGTTCCTTCTGGGATAATAACTCCAAGGGAGAGGCAGATGCACGCCCTTCAAGGGAGCCTCTACCTCCCAGCAGTGACTTGCCCCTCCCCCCAACCCCTACCACACAACAACTGTCAGGTGGGACTTCAAGGGTTTCTTCCCTGCTGGAAAGAGATCTCCGATCGGTGGGTCCTTTCCATCATTCACCTCAACCCCACCAAACATCTCATTCCACAAACAGCCTCAGCCCAGAACACCAGCACCGTCTTCCAGAGGAGGTTTAGGAGCTCATCCTTAAGGATGCCTTTGAGCCAGTACCACCGCAGCATCACGGCAAAGGGGTGCACTCTCTATACTTTCTAATCCCCATAAAGACGTGTCCCTATGGCCTATACTAGGCCCCAGACCCTCAACAAATACACCCCTCAGAACACTCCCACATAAGGACTCTGCAGGATGTCATCCAGCTCCTGCAGTAAGGCAACTTCATTACTGTACTCGATCTGAAGGATGCTTATTTTCACATATCCACCCATCCTGCTCATCACCACTGCCTCTGCTTCGTGGTAAGTTGCCAGCATTATCAATTCAAACTGTTGCCATTTGATGTCACCACAGCCCCAAAAGTGTTCACTAAATGCCTAACTGTGGTAACTGCCCGTCTCAGAGGGAGGCATTCGCATGTTCCCCAAGCTCGATGATTGGCTGATCAAGACTGCAGGCAAGCAGCAGTGCCTGGCACACACCGAGGCTACCATTTCCCTCCTTCACAGGTTGGGGTTCACCATAAACGCCACCAAATCCCATCTCCAGCCCTTCAGATTCAGTTCTTCTTAGGGGCCATTCTCAACTTTGTCACCAACAAAGCCTACCCCAACCAACCCAGAATACAGACATTCCATCAGCAACTGCCTCTTTTTCAGTATCCTCATCAGCTTGCAGGCTGAACAGTGATGCGTCCCCAGGGTATGATGGCCTCCTGCATAGCCATAGTCCCCCCATGCCAGACTCCACATACATCCTCTCCAACAATACCTAGTGGCACAGTAGTCACAGGTGGGGGGTCACTGGGAAAATCTAGTGTTGATACGGGCCAGCACCCATCATTTTCTGTAGTGGTAAAACAGTAGCAATCTATTTCAGGGCCGACCCTTCATAGATGCATTCCGCTGATGACCATCACCATGGATGCTTCGCTTTCAGGATGGGGAGCACATCTCCAGGACCTAACAGTTCAGGGCAAATGGTCACGGTAACAGCAGGGTATCCACATCAGTCACCTTTAGCTTATGGCCATCCAGCGAGCTCTCAAGGCCTGTCTTGAGGACATTCAGCACAAAGTGGTCCTCTTAAAGACGGACAGCACGGCTGCCATGTACTATTTACAGAAGCAGGGCGGCACACACTCTCTGCATTTGTCACCACTGGCGTGGAATATTTGACATTGGGAAATTCACTATCTGATTCACCTCCTGGTGGAGTACCTTCCAGGAGTTGACAACAACTTTGCAGACCTGCTCAGCAGGATGCAGCAACACATATACAAGTGGGAACTCCACCTGCAAGTCCTACACCTGCACTTTTGACACTAGGGGGGGTCCCCGAGATCTACCTCTTCCCCACCCCACAAAATGCCAAAACTTTGCCTTCAGGTTTTTGCACCCTCAGTCCATGGGCAATGCTTTATGGATGAACTAGATAGGGATCTTTGCCCACACCTTCCATATGTGGTTAGGAAGCTTTGGGAAATCTCCCTTAATCTCATCCTGGTGACTCCCACCTTGTCCACAGAATCCTGGTTTTCGACCCTTCTCCGGATCTGTTGTTTACCACAAGAAACTCCCCAACCGGTCAGACCTTCTCACACAGAACGTAGGGAGAATCAGACCCCCGAAACCCAGGCGCTCAATCCAGCCATTTGGCTCGTGAGGTCCTAGAGTTTGGTTACCTTAACCTACCTTAGGAATGCATGGGCAATCTCCAAAAAGCACGTAGACCCACTACACGTGCCTGTTACACTGCTAAGTCGAAACAGTTTGCCTATTTCGGCATTCCAAAGCATCTGGATCCTCTCAACCCTGCAGTCCAGGATATTGTCTGTTACCTCTTTCATCTGCAGAAGTCAGGTTTAGCCTACACTTCCATACATCTTCACTTAGCTGCTTTTGTAGCCTACATGCAGAATGGAGAACACTTCATTATTTTGAATTCCTGTAATCAAGACTTTCATGGAAGGACTCAAGTGGGTCATCCCACATAGACTTCGTCCTGCCCTTGCCTGGAATCTTAATGTTGTTCTTACGAGGCTCATTGGCCCTCCTTTTAAACCTCTGTACTCATGCCCCTTACAATTCCTCTCTTGGAAAGTCACCTGCCTAGTCGCTATTACCTCTCTAAGGCGTGTTTACAAGCTACAGGCTCTCATTTTAGAGGAGCATTTCTTTCATGTCCATAATGACAGAGTTATCATTAGGACCAACCCCAAGCCTCCCAAAAGTGGTATCCCCTTTTCATCTCAACCAGACTATAGAGCTTCCGGTCTTATTTCCCTCAACCAGACTCCATAGCACAGAAGTCTCTTCACACTCTTGACTTAAGACATGCCCTCATGTACTACATTGACGACCAAAACTTTCTGCAAGACACAACAATTTTATATTGCATTCGCTAAAGCTCACAAAGGTCATTCTTTGTCTAAGGCAGGTATAGCTAAGTAGATTGTCTAACTGATCCAAACCTGCTACCTCAATGTCAAGAGCCTTGCCTAGACCACATTCCACCCATAAGAAATGGGCCACTATGGCTTTCCTTGGTAATATTCCTATGGTGGATGTGTAAGGCAGCTGCTTGGTCCATGCCACACATTTACTAAACAACACTGCTAGAGTTGGTCAGACTGTCATAAGGACTTTGATTCAAACATCTGCACCATCCACTGGCTAACATCCATTTAAAGGAGTATGGCTTTACAGTATATACAGAATGTATCGACGGGCCACACATTTTACGAACACAAAATGTTACTTACCGTATATGCATCTGTTTGTAGTGTGTAGTGCTATAGATTCACAAGCTCCCACTGTCCTCTACAACAGTCAGTGGTTGCCACAGATATTCTTCTCTTTCATTTACATATTTAACCTATTACACACAACTTCACCATAGTCACCAAGCTTTCCTTCCTACTGCCCAATCAGTACGCTCACCCGCTGTGCGAAAAACAATCCATCAATGGAACTGATGCCCATGTGCATTGCCAGCTAAGGGAGGAATCCCTATACCTCATGGCCTGAAAGACTTCTTCAAAGAAAAATTAAGTTGTAAATGTCCGAACCCAATACAATATTGCAGGATTATGCACAACGTGTGCATCTACATCACCACACGCTACGAACAGATGCTTATAGGATAAGTAACATTTTCCTTCCCTCGCCTGTCATTGGCGTACAGAGGGGCATATTCACAAGAACATGTGATAATCATCACAAATGTAGCTTAACGCAACCTTGCATATCGCAGTCCATCGCGAGAAAATAACACCATCCTAACGTCCAATTCCCAACCCCTCGGCACCATGCGATAGCAGCATGACAACCCGCCAAATGCCCACGTAAAACCAACGCGAAAAACAAAAATGCGAAACACGACCGCCCAAAAGTTGCGACCCACAAACGCGATACCAAAATCAGCGAAAATCTGCGACAGGCCTGCAATACCCACGCGTCATGCGTGAAAATGCACTATAAAAGCAAACAAAAACCAACCCCAAAACAAATCCAAACTGCGTAGCACCATGGATGCACCCAGACCTAGTGCAGAGGACAAGCCGAACTCCACAAACCCCACGGAGGACCAGCATGGAACCCCCTGTTCGGGGGAGGGCAAGGAGAAGAGGAAGATGGGGTTCAGTCCGCAGGAAGACCAGATCACCGTCACGGAGGTGATAGAACACTACCAGCAACTGTTCGTCACCTCCACTGCGTCATTGGCAACATATACGGAAATATGGCAGTCCTTCGTCACCAAAGTGAATGCAGTCTGAGTGTCGAGGAGGTCAATGGAGGATGTCAAGAGGCGCTGGCATGAAGTGCACAGCCAAACCAAACAGAAACTCGCTGCCAACATGAAGGCAGCAAAGGCGACTGGAGGTGGGAGTCCTGCGCCACAGGAGGAGCTGGATGAGCTGGAGGAAATGGTGGCCACAATCATCAGTGGGGAGACGGTGCAAGGAGTTGGGGGTCTGGACACAGCCCGAAATTACCTGACCCAACAGCAACAGGGTGAGTAACCACCAGGGACTGGGGGGACGGGGGCAGATGGGCACAATGGCACACATGCACAATCATGTGCAGCACACTGCACACCCGCAATTAGTGTGAAACATGTCCCCGATACCCTTGGCACACTGCAGCACACATAGAAACACCAAGTAGGCCCCCGTCCACTATGTGCACAAATAGGCCCCCCTCCATAACACCAATGCCACAACCTACCCATGCACATGTGCTGAATCCAGAAAAGCAGAGGCTCTGTGAGCCACACTGACAATGCAAGTGACACTGCATGACAGATAGCATGGCTGAAGTCACAATACATGACATGGTGCACGAGACGACACTGAGGTGGCTGAGTGTGGACCACATCCGTAAAGGAGCAGGTCACACTCTGACACATCCACGTGCACCTACGAGCCATGACGTCAAGAACACATCTGCAGACAGACAATGCACAAGAGTACCAAATATCCCCAGTAGCACAAATGACCCAAGTCGCAAACATCCCAGCCCCCGAAAAGCACACAAGTCAAATGCACACCGACTCAAAGGGATAAGGGTCCGCCAATGCAGAGCTGCAGGGGCGAATCGCCAACAATGCAGCACACACACATAGCAATCACAGTACATCAACATTGACGACAATGTGGGACAGAGTGCAACCCCTACACCACAGGACAGGGGACACAACTGGTGCCTCTCGTGCGTAGAAACTGGCCAATCACATCTGGCAATGCATGACACTGTGAGATGATAATGTACTGAGTACAACCACACATCCGTCATGTAGTCGAAATGTCCACTGACTCCCATCAAATAGCCAGCTACACCAAAACAGTCACAATGTACACCGTCATGCAGTCTGAATGCCAGGTAGGTCGCTCCCCCACCACACAGCTCCGCCTGTGTTGTCCTGCCCGCTGCTGCTGCTGGTAAGTTTGCCCCTCTTCTTGTTGCCTCGGTGCCCGTTTTGCCTTGTGTACCCCTCGCCGCCCCCATTTCTCTGTGCCCGTTTTGCCTTGTGTACCCCTCGTTGCCCCCATTTCTCTGTGCCCATTTTGCCTTCTGTACCCCTCGCTGCCCCCATTTCTTTGTGCCCGTTTTGCCCTGTGTACCCCTCGTTGCCCCCATTTCTCTGTGCCCGTTTTGCCTTGTGTACCCCTCACTGCCCCCATTTCTCTGTGCCCGTTTTGCCTTGTGTACCCCTCGTTGCCCCCATTTCTCTGTGACCATTTTGCCTTGTGTACCCCTCGCTGCCCCCATTTCTCTGTGCCCGGTTTGCCTTGTGTACCCCTCGTTGCCCCCATTTCTCTGTGCCCGTTTTGCCTTCTGTACCCCTCGTTGCCCCCATTTTTCTGTGTCCATTTTGACCTTCTGTTCCCCTCGTTGCCTCTCTCCGCTCCCGCCGCTGCGTCCCCTGCGGCCCCGCCCCCCCTGACTGTCCATTCGCTGCCCCTGCCTCCCGCCTCCCAGCTGCTCCTCCCTCCCACCTCCCCATATATGGCGAAGGCGCGCTTAAGGCAAGCCCGTCTGCGCCCGTCCGCGCCTGGACCGCGCCAGTGCCAGAAACCTGGTCCTTGCGCCCCCCGCTCCAGCCTCAAGGACCGACGCCGATACGATGCCACCACACTCCACGCTCTCAACCCCGGACGGACACACAACTGCTTCAAGGCCGCCCCGAAGCGCACTCATGGTCCCTTCACCTGCCGGAACTGCAGCTACACCAGCCTCAGAGCCACCGAAGCGCCCGCCAAGAAGGACCTCAACCACCTCCGATGCATCCTACTGAACACCCGCTCCGCACGCAAACACGCCGTCGAGCTCTGGGACCTGCTCGACACATCATCACCAGACGCCGCCTTCCTGACAGAGACCTGGATGAACGACTCCTCCGCACCCGACATCGCCATAGCCATCCCAGACGGCTATAAGATCACCCGCAGAGACCGCATCAACGGAGTAGGAGGAGGAATCGCCATCGTCCACAAGAACACCATCAGGGTCTCGACCAGCACCGACGACATTCTCTGCACCGCCGAACACATGCACTTCCAGATCCACACGGACCCCAACACCACCCTTAGAGGCACCCTTGTCTACAGACCCCTGGACCCCGACCCCAGTTCAGCGACTCCATCGCCGACTTCATCAGCACGCACGCCCTGACCTCTACCGACTACATCCTCCTCGGAGACCTGAACTTTCACCTGGAGAACAACAACGACAGCAACTCCACCACCCTGATCGACAACCTCGCCAACCTCGGACTGAGACAGCTCGTCACAACACCGACCCATTCCGCCGGCCACACGCTCGACCCCGTCTTCTCCTCAAGCTCCCACGTCTCCTTCAGCCACACCACCGAACTCCTCTGGACCGACCTCCGCTGCATCCACTTCACCTTCCAGAAACCCACCACACACCACCGCACCCAACAGATCCCACGCCACTGCTGGAGCAAAGTCACCGAAGACCAACTACGGGCAAACCTCGCTCTCAACCCACCCTCCGACCCATCCAACACCGACGACGCTGCCTGCAACCTCAGACGATGGATAGACGACTGTGCCAACACCCTCGCCCCGCTGAAAAAACTCAACTACAGTGACACCACCAAAAGAGCCAGCTGGTTCACCCCGGAACTCCTAGCTTCCAAGCGTACCTGCCGGAAACTAGAGAAGAAATGGCACAGTGAAAAGACACCGGACAGCCTCGCAGCCCACAAAGACGCCATCCGTAACCACCACCACCTCATCAGGTCCGCCAAGAGAATCTCCTTCAAAGAACGCCTCGACAACAACGCACACAACAGCAAGGAGCTCTTCGACATCGTGAAGGAACTCTCCAACCCCAGCTCCAACACCAACGACATCCCACCGTCGCAAGCCCTGTGCGATTCCCTCGCCACCTTCTTCCACCGCAAGATCGCCGACATCCACGACAGCTTCAACACCCAGACAGCCCCAACTGAGATCGATGCACCAGACCCGCCGCACACCATCGACCACGACCCCTTGCCAGCCTGGGCCAGCGTGAACATGGATGACACCATCAAGACCATGAGCACGATACACTCCGGCTCCCCGTCAGACCCTTTCCCGCACCACATCTTCAACAAAGCCAGCAGCTCCATCGCACCCCACCTGCGCAACATTATCAATCTCTCCTTCGAGACCGCGACCTTCCCAGAGAGCTGAAACACGCAGAGATCAACGCCCTACTCAAAAAACCCAAGGCGGACCCGAGAGACCTCAAGAACTTCCGGCCCATCTCCCTGCTTCCATTCCCAGCCAAGGTCATCGAGAAGATCGTCAACAGACAGCTAACCCGATACCTCGAAGAAAACAGCATCCTGGACCCATCCCAGTCAGGGTTCCGCAGCAACCACAGCACTGAGACTGCCCTCATCGCCGCCACCGACGACATCAGGACCCTGCTGGACAACGTTGAGACCGCAGCCCTCATCCTGCTGGACCTCTCCGCCGCCTTCGACACTGTCTGCCACCGCACTCTACACGCACGCCTCCACGACGCAGGGATCCGAGACAAGGCCCTGGAATGGACCACCTCCTTCCTCGCCGGCAGAACCCAGAGAGTCCGCCTCCCACCATTCCGATCCGAAGCCTCCGAGATCATCTGCGGCGTACTCCAGGGATCATCCCTCAACCCGACACTGTTCAACATCTACATGGCCCCGCTCGCACGCATCGCCAGACAGCACGACCTCAACATAATCTCCTACGCCGACGACACTCAACTGATCCTCTCCCTTACCAAGGACCCCCTCGCCGCTAAATCCAACCTCCATGAAGGAATGAAGGCCGTCGCCGATTGGATGAAGATCAGCCGACTAAAGCTCAACACGGACAAGACAGAGGTCCTCATCCTCGGCTCCAACCCCTCAGCCTGGGACGACTCCTGGTGGCCAACGACACTGGGAGCAGCCCCGACACCCACCGACCACGCACGCAACCTGGGAGTCATCCTCGACTCAACGCTCTCCATGGCCAAGCAAGTCAACGCAGTCTCCTCCTCCTGCTTCAACACCCTCCGCATGCTTCGCAAGATCTACAGGTGGATCCCGACAGATAGAAGAAGAACAGTCACCCAGGCCCTCGTCAGTAGCAGACTTGACTATGGGAACGCCCTCTACGCGGGAGCCCCGGCCAAGCTCATCAAGCGACTGCAACGCATACAAAACGCCTCCGCAAGCCTGATCCTCGACGTACCACGCCACAGCCACATCACCCCCCACCTGAGGAACCTGCACTGGCTCCCCGTCGACAGGAGAATCTCCTTCAAACTCCTCATCCACGCACACAAGGCACTCCACAAGACCGGCCCAGCCTACCTCAACAGACGACTCTTCTTCTACGTCCCCAACCGCCAGCTCCACTCCGCCGACCTCTCCCTCGCCACCGTCCCTCGCATTCGAAGAACAACCACCGGCGGCAGATCCTTCTCCCACCTCGCCGCCAAGACCTGGAACACCCTTCCACTCAGCCTACGACAGACCCAAGACCTGCTGACCTTCAGGAGGCTACTCAAGACCTGGCTGTTCGACCAGTAGCGGCACCCCCCCCCCTTTTTTCCCCCAGCGCCTTGAGACCCTCGCGGGTAAGTAGTGCGCTCTACAAATTCTGTGATTGATTGATTAATTGAATGTAAACATTCACAATGCGTCAACATACATGGAACACACTGTTAACCTGCATCTCCCCTTACATTGCAGAGGGACAACCAACACCTCCTGCAGAGCAGACCACACATCTCTTCAGTGATGATGAAGAGGACACCCTGCCCATTTGCCCAGACACACTCCAACGCCTCGTGGACAGCCTCCTCACCCCACCTCCAGGAGCAGGGCAGCCCAGCTGCATCGCGGTGAGCCCACACCCTGCACAGACCACACAGCAGGAAGCACACACCACCACGGCTGCCTCCCAGGACCCCCACGACCAACACATGGATTTCAAACGCCGTGTGTTAGGGTGCCAGGAGAAGATGGCAGATCAGCTGCTGCTGTGTTTCGACCTCATGGCAGCCAAACTTGATGCCATACGTGGGTGCCTGAGTCCCATCAGGGAGCACCTACAGTCCCTAACGGATACCCACTGTCCGCACCATGCCCACCAACAATCCTTGGCTGACATCGCTGGTTCCATTACTCGGAGACAAGAACTGTCTAGGCAGACAGGCTCCAGTGATGACAGCACAGAGTTGGCACAGATGCGGAGGGCAATGGAGACCGTGGATCCGATGCAGGCTGGAAGTATGGCTGCCACTGCTGAACATAGCAAAACCAAAGGGGATGATGGACGGAGTGTTGAACATTGCAAGCACTCACCCCCAGTCAACTGATCTGGGTTTAATCCATCATCATTCTTTAGCTCACTCCGCCACCCCAGTTCAGACATGGCCATATGCAAATCAGTCTGACCCTGTGCCTCATGGGAACAGTCCAGCCCGAACTGCCAAGCCATGTCTTCCCTGGACCGGAAACAAGCATCCTGGGACCGGTTTCTGGCATGATGATGATGATGGATTAAACCCAGATCAGTTGACTGGGGGTGAGTGCTTGCAATGTTCAACACTCTGTCCATCATCCCCTTTGGTTTTGCTATGTTCGCCCTAAGTTGGCAGGGTATGCCCTGACGTGGGTCCCTTGCTCACTTTGCCACTGGATTAAAGATAGCCTGGCTGATGACAGCTGTAAGCCAGAAACTGGTCCCAGGATGCTTGTTTCCGGTCCAGGGAAGACATGGCTTGGCAGTTCGGGCTGGAATGTTCCCATGGGGCACAGGGTCAGACTGATTTGCATATGGCCATGTCTGAACTGGGGTGGCGGAGTGAGCTAAAGAATGATGATGGATTAAACCCAGATCAGTTGACTGGGGGTGAGTGCTTGCAATGTTCGACACTCCGTCCATCATCCCCTTTGGTTTTGCCACTGCTGAACACCAGCGAGATGTAGCTGCGATCTTCCATGCCTTGCAGATCCTCATCTTGCCACTGCTGCCACTGAGCCTGTACCAGATGACTGCTGCAGGAACCTCGACACACACCTCTCCGACCCCTGATGTGTCAGTGGCACACAGTCATGCAGCCCCATCGCCTTCGCACCCTGATGCGTCAGTGGCACACAGTCATGCAGCCCCATCGCCTTCGCACCCTAATGTGTCAGTGGCACACAGTCATGCAGCCATTACACCGCCACACACACCGGACACACCCGACACAGAAGAAGTATCAGAGGAGTGAGATGTGGATGGTAACTACTGTGTGAGGAAGGAGGCAGTAACACCCATCACCTCCATATGGCTTGCCCTGCCTGGCTCTGCCCCATGCCTCATGCCCCGGGACAACCCCTTCCACTGACCCCCGGAACACTCTGCGACATTCACCCGGACCCCGACACGGACTGCCATATCTCCACTGCTTGACAATTACACAGCAATCCTGCTGCGGACTGCACTCCCCTTCTTCCAAATCATTTTTCAATGCCCAAAGGACTCTGGTTGGCCCACCACCCGGCTTCCATGTTATGTGGGCTTGGATGGCCATGTACAGCTCCCTCTCCATCATTCACCAGAATGTGAATAAAACATTCCAAATCATGCAGATGTGTCATGACTATGTTCACTCACGTATGGAAGTATGGCTGGATGTAGGGACAATGATTGCACAAGAAGATACACCCTGGTAAATGACATCAATGCGCATGTTCATCCCCGAGACACATGGCCAATTGGATGACTGTGAAGGTGGGTACTGGCTGTGTCCCCATTGCACATTAGCAACAAACTCACAACCCCCCAACGTAGGCACAGGTCCATGTCTTGAATAGGGCTGTGTGTAGGAATGACCAAATCGGTAGCAGGCCAGATGTGGTGTCCTACATCACATGTGATGACAGAACTTCACGTCGCATACCTACTCACACATATCTGTGTGGACACATTCTGTAATGATTCATAACATCGCACAACATGGTCAGAGGTTGGACACCATACTCACATTGCTGAAGACACGTAAGAGCACAGGTCTACCAGCAACTCTCCCAAAACAATGTCGGTCTCACAGAGGTGGAGCTGTCAGAAGGGACCCACCCCCATTGTACATGCGTCAGTCAGTTCCTCCTTGTGTAGGGATGATGCTCATTGTGGCACACGAGTGGTCAATCTAATCAACACTCATCACAGTTAGACACCAGTGGTGTTGCGTAGACTTTATTGGCAGGTGCGTGTCAGTACGGACAAGGCAACGGCCACAACAGGCAGGAACATGCTTAAGACACTTACACGCAGCATGGGCACATGTCGAGGTGCAGGAAATGGTGTTGGAAAAATTAACCCCAATCATCACGGATGGCAACGGTCTCAGCCCACCTTGCCTTGCTGGACGAGTCATGTGTTGCTTGGCGTATGCCCATTGCCCTGTGTGAGGGGGCACGACTTACAGCCCATGGGGTCTGCATAGTGCTCTGCCACCCGACTGCGCCGACTGTCTGCTCTGCTGACAGTGATCAGGTGAAAGGGTCCGACAAGTCCACATGTCGTGCTACATTGCCATGTGTGTACTCTCCCCCCAGCAGTGTGTCCGACTTGGTAACGTTGCCAGACGACGCTGTGCTGCTCCAACCATGGAACTGCATCACCTTGCACAGGTGTGTGTACACACACGCGTAGTTCCACGCACATGCACACAGAGTCCAGACGAAGGCAGACATGTCCTCTGTTGTGGTGGGATGTGGGTACATTCCCCACGATGCTACAAGGTGTTGGGAGCAGTGCTGTGGGTGACAATCCGATGTGGCTGCAGGGACGTAGTTACTCGTCCATGAATGCCAGCGCAGCTTCATGGGCAATGTGTTCCAATAGTACGTCGTTGTCGGGTTCAAGGAACACCAGGGTGAGCCAATCCATTAACTGGTCCGGGCAGATGTGCTCAGTCCACGCCGTTTCCCCAATCCGCAACACAGCCCAATAGGGGAGCGTCTGGATGTGGTCACTGCACACGAGGAGTTGTGCATTCTCCCATGCGCAACTGCCAGCACATACGCCAAGGATCAGTGCATTCCATGCACGGCTATCCAGGTGACACTCCTGTTGGTGGGCCAACAGGGGGTGCACTGTCAGGTCATAATCAAATTCAGCTACGGTTGCGTTGGATGGGCCACTCGAATGTGCATGATCGACAGTGGAACCAGGGCTGGACGCAGGTGACGTAGGCAAGACGGAAACTGATTCGCAACACTGCAATTTGCAGGGATCCCAACAGATGCAGCATTCGGGCACGGTACAGTTCCACGTGACAGGGGTTGTGCATGTGCCCGGGAATGGAGGCTGTAGGAGAGTAGGATCTGCCTCTTATGTTGCCCCCACTTTTTTTCTGATGTTTACACTGGTTTCTGGCTATAATCTGGCTGGGACCCTGCTAATCAGGGCCCCAGCCTCTCTGTTCTCTCAAAAAGATTTGGAGTGCACTCTAGGTGCACTAGTGATTGGATACTGTGGTACCTTATGAGTCCCTAGTATATGGTACCTTAAGTACCAAGGGCATAGGTACTTCACAGGCCTACCAGGGGCTGCAGCATGTATTATGCCACCCCTGGGAAGCAGACTAAATCTGACACCACAGGCCTGCTACTGCAGCCTGAGTGAGGAAGTGCTAGCACCCCTCACTGAGATATGGGTTCCCTATATCTCTCCTACACACACATGTAACCCTATCAGTCACCCCTAAGGCAGGCCCTATCAATCCTGAGGGCAGGGTGCTTGGCTTCTATGTGAGGGGGTGCCTCTGCCTGAGCAGGGCCCCTCTGCAGCTCTCAGAGTCCATTCTCTGGTGCTGTTTGTGGATGCGGTTAAACCATATACTTTTAAGTGCATTATATCCTCGCGGTAAAATGCTAACTTTGGAATGGCTGCATCGAAACATGTCGTGTTTGGTGTCAAACACCTTGGAATACTACCCCCCGCCAGTCCTGGCGGCAGGGGTAGCATTCCACCCTTCTAGAGGGATAGACATGTACCTACTGTGGAAACGCGGTAGAATCCTGCAGAGCCCTGGCATCACAAAATGGATGCCACCAGTCACAGACACTGGGCTGCCCTCCTGCTGATGACCAACACTCGCAGTGGAGGAAGCCCATCAATAGATATCCTGTCCCAAGGGGGTGTGACCACCTCCCAGACAGGGTTTAGTGTATTGGGGCTGGGTGGGTGCACTCTTAGAGTGCTTTGAAGTCCTGCACTGGGGGAGCAGAAGGCTCCTCTGTGCATATGCCAGTTCAAACCGGCTCAGGGGCTACCTGTCCCTGCTCTGGCGCGAAACTGGACAAAGGGAAGTGGGTGTAGCCACCCACTCCCCTGACCCTCCCATAGGTAGGGTCATAGAGCTAGTCCCTCCCCTTCTTTTAGTATAAGAGGGGGAACCTGTGCATAGCACCCTAGATTTCCCTGGACGACGCTCTACAAGAAGAATCCCGGACCTTCGACGTTCCACTACCTTTGGAAGACTGAAGAATCTCCCTTGGAGTCAAGGAGTGACTCCCCTGCTTGGCAGGCACCAAAAACTACAAACGATGGTCGCAAACTACGCCGCTCCCGCCGGAGTCCAAAGTCCCTGCAGCCCAAGAAGTGGATTTCCTGACTTCTCAAAGGCCATCGTGAGTCCCCAGCGAAGCTGAGGCCAGTGGACCCCAAGAGTAACGAGGAACCGCGACCCCTGGGTTCCGTGCACTATTGTCGAGTGCAACCCCTTCACAACGTTCCACGAACTTGTGCTTTGGACCACGTGTGGTCCCAGCCTCCAGCAGGAATCCCTCCTAAGATCAGCGGACTACCACGTCCCGAGTGACCGTGGGCCCCTGTGAGCGAATCCTCCCGAGGCGTCTTCGCGATCCCTTGCCAGCCGGCTTGTGGGTCCCCAGAAGACTTCCTAAAGAAACCAAAGGGCTCCCCTGGTTGCTCCAGGCCTGCCCTGACTTACCCTCGCTGGGTGAGTTCCACAGACCTTGCTGGTCTGCGACATTGTCTCTTCACACTTTCCCCGAGACTTGCTGTTACCAAGGCTTGTTGGCTCCGATCGAGTTGCCGACACCGCAGTAAGCTGCAGACATCGTGGGACACGCCGAATCCAGCTCCTGGTCATCGTCGACGCCTCCTGGACCTCGTGGCTGAAGAGTCAAGGCAACCGCGAACGACCTGAATCTTGCGACGACGGTGGGCATCCATCTTCCTTGCCCCGAGTCACTGCCAAGTGACTTTGAACACTGTCCCCTCTGCTTTCAGGTCTTCCATCTTCCGAATCCAGGCTTGGATTCCTCCGGACACTTCTCCTGTCGCCGCAAGCAGCAAGTCTTCACTGGCTCCCATTGAAAACGACGCCGCGACCCGACACCAAAGAACACCTATGCACCCGGCTCCCCTGGGTGAGGTAACTTCAGCACTACGGTGCTCCTGTGGGTGTGGGCCCTAGAACTACTTACCCTGTAAGTGACTTGCTTGTAGCTTCCCTCGAAGTGTCCTAAAACTCTAACTTTCCAAGTGCGACTATCGCACTGACTCGTACAAGGTTCGCGTCTGTGTTAGACACACCGCGTCCAACTCCCTTGCAATTCCATCTGTAACCGCGTCCTTCGACTCGTACAAGGACCGATCGGTGTGTTCGCCTCGAACACAGCAAGGGACCTTTAACATTGATATCTCAATCGCGTCTGAGTGCATAGACTCGTACAGGATTCGCATCGGTGCCAGGTCACCGCGTCCGTCCCCTGTGGGTCTCCTACAACTACCTGGGGTGGTTCTTGGGGGTCCCTCGATTCTAGATGCCCTAGACCTAGGTCTAGCAAACTAAGATTGTAATATTCAATTGTGCTAAACTTATTCTGATAATATTTGACTTGTACATATGTTCCTGTCCTCTAATCTCATAAAGAGATTAGTAGAGAGTGTTTATTAATAAATACATATATATTTGATATATATACCTGTGTGGTGTCTTTTCATTTGGTGATTCAAGAGATTGTGTGGTAAAACAAGCTGCTTTACATTCCTTCAAGACTTAGCCTGAAGGCTGCTCTCCACAGCTACCACTAGGATAGCTTTCTATAAAGGTTGTCTTAAACCTATCTACCATAAGAGTCGAATTGTTCTGGTGCAAGGTGTCCACTTTAATTAGTGAACAGCATATACCAGGCCAACTTCTCACATTGGTGGGCAGCGTGTGGGATTCCAGCTTGCTATTGTTTTACCAGAAAATCTCTATTTGAATTACTAACTGAAAACCACTATAGGTACTTAAGGTACATATAAAGTCAAGCTTAGTATCGATAAGTTCTACTGAACTTAGAGCTGTGTGCCAAGGGATAGCACACCCTTTCTACAGCTCAAGCTAGTATCAGTAGGCCACAAACTAGTGTAGGTAGTACAACACTGCACAACACTAGAATGTCCTTAAAGGGTGGAACCAGTGGATCCACTCAGCCTCAGTATAAGGACATGGCTTTCTCTGACTTGAGAGCCATGTGTGTTGAAAGACACCTGAGGCTAGGACAGAGTCCCTCAACCCTACACCTGATAGATCTGCTGACAGCAGATGATCTTAGATTGGCTCTAGGAGCTAATGGGTCTGAATCAGTGGGTGGGTCAATTACAGTATCTGGGTCAGACGATGAAAATCCGAATGACCAGGACTCTGTGATTGAAGGGCCAGGCCTCAAGGGGCCTGAAAAGGACAGAGGAATTCTCCCTAAGAGAACTGACAGAGTGGATGAGAGGCATAGGTCCCCTTCCAGGGAATCTGAGCACTCTTATCACTCTGGCAGAGAATTTGTCCACCAGAGGAACTCATACTTTCCCATAAGAGAGACCTCCTCTGAAAGAATGTGCAAACTGCTGCAGTATGAGGAAGCAAGAGTTGCCCTCAGAACCAAGCAGTTGGCACTGGATAGAGAAGCCCTGGAGATCCAGAGAGCTTCTAGACGAGAGGGGTTAGAACCCCTTGGTGGCAGCAACAGTGTCCCTAGAGGCAGAGAATCTATTCCAGACCATAGGAACCTGAGCAAGGTTGTTCCTCCCTACCAGAGTGGGGATGATATCCACAAGTGGATAACTGCTATGGAGAGGGCCTGTAGAGTACAGCAGGTCCCCCAAAAGCAGTGGGCAGCAATCTTGTGGCTCTCCTTTTCAGACAAAGGTAGAGACAAGCTCCTCACTGTTAGAGAAGAGGATGCTGATGATTATGAAGTCCTGAAGAGTGCACTGATAGATGGGTTTGGCTTAACCACTGAACAGTACAGGTTGAAGTTCAGAGACACCCAGAAGGCACAGACTCAGGACTGGACTGACTTTGTTGATTGTGCAACCAAGGCTCTGGAGGGTTGGCTGGTTGGCAGTAGGGTTACTGATTTCAAGGGATTGTATAATCTGATGATGAGAGAACAGATCCTTAATAATTGCCAGAACCAGTTGTTGCATCAGTACCTGGTGGACTCGGATCTGACCTCTCCCCAAGAATTGGGAAAGAAGGCAGACAAGTGGGTCAGAACCAGGGTGAGGCAGAAACCCCAGAACCAAGGGGGTGACACCAAGAAGCAAGATCCTAAGGGCTCTGAGAAAGGTGGGGATAAGTCAAAAGACCAGAAGTCTTCACAAGGGCCCCAAAAATCTGCATCTGGTGGGGAGTCACAATCCAACAAGGGAAAAGGCCAAAAGAAGCCCTGGTGCAAATTCTGTAAACAGAAAGGGCACTGGACTTCTGACTGTAACAAGTCCAAAGACCAAACCACCACCACTCCTGCCCCTAAGGCAACTGTTCCCCCTAGTTCAGCTACTGGTGGAGGTGGTACACAGAATAAGGGTGTAGTAGGGTTGACCCTGGGTTCTGAAGTGGACTCTGACCTAGTCAGAGTGCCCACTCAGGCAATGCTGATTTGTGAGGGAGACCTTAATATGTCCTTCCTAGTGAGTCCCAGTAATCTGGGCAAATACAAACAGCAGCCTGTAATAAATGGCAAACAGGCTTTGGCATTTAGGGACACAGGTGCTAGTGTCACCATGGTGGCAGAGGATCTTGTGGACCCTGGACAGATCATCCTGGGCGAAATGTACCAGGTGACCAATGCAAGCAACGTCAAGACCAACCATAGTCTGGCAGTTGTGAATTTCTCCTGGGGAGGGGTAACTGGCCTCAAGAAGGTTGTAGTCAGTGCAGACCTCCCTGTCGAATGTCTATTGGGCAATGATCTAGAGACTTCAGCCTGGTCTGAAGTAGAGTTATGGACTCATGCTGAGATGTTGGGCATCCCTGCAGAGGTATTTGCTGTGACCAGGTCACAAGCAAGAATGCATGACACTGAACCAGCTCTGGATCCTGGAACAATGGACCAGATGCTTCCCAAGAGGAGGAGCAGTAGGGTAAAGGCAGTGCCTTCCCCTCTGTCTCAGATCACAGATTCACCCCCAGAGGGAGGTGAAGCAGATCCTGAAGAAGGAACTGCCCCAGAGGGACTTGAGCCTGATCAGGTTGAGTTCTTGGGGGCAGGGGGCCCTTCTAGGGAAGATCTGAGTAAGGAGCAACAGTGCTGCCCCTCTCTTGAACCCCTCAGACAGCAGGCTGCTGCTGAGGCTGCTGGGAGTGCTAGTGGGTCCCATAAAGTTTATTGGGATGAGGGACTCCTATATTCTGAGAGTAGAGACCCAGCCCCTGGAGCCACCAGGAGGATGGTAATACCTCAGAAGTTTAGGGGGTTCCTCTTGACCCTAGCACATGACATCCCTTTAGCAGGACACTTGGGCCAAAACAAGACCTGGGACAGGCTTGTTCCACATTTTCATTGGCCACATATGTCAGAGGACACAAAGGAGTTTTGTCGCTCCTGTGTCACATGCCAAGCCAGTGGTAAGGCAGGTGGCACAACAAAGGCCCCCCTGATACCACTACCGGTGGTGGGGGTACCCTTTGAAAGGGTAGGGATTGACATTGTTGGTCCCCTTGACCCTCAAACTGCATCTGGGCACAGGTTTATCCTGGTGGTAGTGGATCATGCCACCAGGTACCCAGAAGCAATTCCCCTGAGGACCACCACAGCCCCTGTGGTGGCAAGAGCCCTCATTGGAGTCTTCTCCAGAGTGGGTTTCCCAAAGGAGGTCATTTCTGACAGAGGTACCAACTTCATGTCAGGATATCTAAAAGCAATGTGGAAGGAGTGTGGTGTAACTTACAAGTTCACCACCCCCTATCACCCACAATGCAATGGTTTAGTTGAACGCTTCAACAAAACCTTGAAAGGAATGATTAAAGGACTCCCAGAGAAGCTTAGGCGGAAATGGGACCTTCTTCTTCCTTGCCTGTTGTTTGCATACAGAGAGGTTCCACAGAAGGGGGTTGGTTACAGCCCATTTGAGCTTCTGTTTGGGCATCCTGTGAGAGGTCCACTGTGTTTGGTAAAAGAGGGCTGGGAGTTACCTCTCAAGCCCCCCAAACAAGATGTGATGGACTATGTACTTGGTCTCCGCTCCCGGATGGCAGAGTACATGAAAAAGGCAACCAAAAACCTGGAGGCCAGCCAAGAATTACAAAAAGCTTGGCATGACCAAAAGGCTGTACTGACTGTATACCAGCCAGGACAGAAAGTGTGGGTGTTGGAGCCTGTGGCCCCAGCAGCCCTCCAGGACAAGTGGAGTGGCCCCCATACAATAGTTGAACAGAAGGGAGAAGTCACCTACCTGGTGAATCTTGGAACTCCCAGGAGCCCCCTGAGGGTGCTCCATGTCAACAGATTAAAGCCATATGTTGACAGGGCTGACATGGGCTTGCTCATGGCAACTGATGAGGACCAGGAGGAGGAGAGTGACCCTCTCCCTGACCTGCTCTCTCAGAACCCTGATGATGGGTCAGTAGATGGTGTTGCTTTGGCAAGCAGCCTCACCGACCATCAGCAAACTGAGTGCAGACAAGTTCTGCAACAGTTTAGACATATGTTTAGCCTGACCCCTAGTCAGACTTCCTGGTGCACCCACGAGGTGGACACTGGAGACAGTCTGCCTGTCAAGAATAAAATCTACAGGCAACCTGACCATGTCAGGGACTGTATCAGGACTGAAGTCCAGAAAATGTTGGAGCTAGGTGTAATTGAGCCTTCAGATAGCCCTTGGGCTAGTCCAGTAGTCCTGGTACCCAAGCCTCATACCCAGGGTGGTAAGAAAGAAATGAGGTTTTGTGTAGACTACAGAGGCCTCAATGCAGTCACTAGGACTGATGCCTATCCCATACCAAGGGCAGATGAGCTGATTGATACTTTGGCCTCAGCCAAGTATCTAAGCACGTTTGACCTAACAGCTGGCTACTGGCAGATCAGATTAGCTGATGATGCAAAAGCCAAGACAGCATTTTCGACCCCTGGTGGGCACTACCACTTTGTGGTGATGCCCTTTGGATTGAAAAATGCACCTGCCACTTTTCAGAGGTTGGTGAATAAAGTTCTGACAGGGATGGAAACTTATTGCTCAGCTTATCTAGATGATATTGCTGTCTTTAGTTCCTCCTGGCAGGATCACCTGGTCCACCTCAGGAATGTTTTGGAGGCCCTGCAGAAAGCAGGCCTCACTATCAAGGCCACTAAGTGCCAGATAGGGCAGAGTCAGGTTGTGTACCTGGGCCACCTTGTAGGTGGAGGCCAGGTTCAGCCTTTACAGAGCAAAATCCAAACCATAATGGAATGGGTTGCTCCAACCACCCAGACACAGGTGAGAGCCTTCTTAGGCCTATCTGGGTACTATAGGAGGTTTGTCAAGGGATATGGATCTATAGTGACCCCCTTGAATGATCTGACCTCAAAGAAAATGCCAAAAAGGTTCAGTGGACAGCTAGCTGTCAGAAGGCATTTGAAGACCTAAAGCAGGCCATGTGCACTGCCCCCATCTTACAGAGTCCAGACTACACCAAAAAGTTCATTGTCCAAACAGATGCTTCTGAGCTGGGTGTGGGAGCTGTACTGTCTCAACTGAATGATGAAGGTCAAGACCAGCCAGTAGCTTTTATTAGCAGAAGGCTGACCCCTAGAGAGAAACGTTGGTCAGCTATAGAGAGGAGGCCTTTGCTGTGGTATGGGCCCTGAAGAAGCTGAGGCCATACTTGTTTGGTACTCACTTCATAGTTCAGACCGACCACAAGCCCCTCCTATGGCTTAAACAAATGAAAGGAGAAAACCCAAAACTTTTGAGGTGGTCCATTTCCCTACAGGGGATGGACTATACAGTGGAACATAGACCTGGGACCCAACATGCCAATGCAGATGGACTCTCAAGGTATTTCCACTTTGAACACGAAGACTCAACTGGTCAAGGTTAGTTTAGTGTCCCTGCGTTTGGGGGGGTTGTGTAGGAGAGTAGGATCTGCCTCTTATGTTGCCCCCACTTTTTTTCTGATGTTTACACTGGTTTCTGGCTATAGTCTGGCTGGGACCCTGCTAATCAGGGCCCCAGCCTCTCTGTTCTCTCTAAACGATTTGGAGTGCACTCTAGGTGCACTAGTGATTGGATACTGTGGTACCTTATGAGTCCCTAGTATATGGTACCTTAGGTACCAAGGGCATAGGTACTTCACAGGCCTACCAGGGGCTGCAGCATGTATTATGCCACCCCTGGGAAGCAGACTAAATCTGACACCACAGGCCTGCTACTGCAGCCTGAGTGAGGAAGTGCTAGCACCCCTCACTGAGATATAGGTTCCCTATATCTCTCCTACACACACATGTAACCCTATCAGTCACCCCTAAGGCAGGCCCTATCAATCCTGAGGGCAGGGTGCTTGGCTTCTATGTGAGGGGGTGCCTCTGCCTGAGCAGGGCCCCTCTGCAGCTCTCAGAGTCCATTCTCTGGTGCTGTTTGTGGATGCGGTTAAACCATATACTTTTAAGTGCATTATATCCTCGCGGTAAAATGCTAACTTTGGAATGGCTGCATCGAAACATGTCGTGTTTGGTGTCAAACACCTTGGAATACTACCCCCCGCCAGTCCTGGCGGCGGGGGTAGCATTCCACCCTTCTAGAGGGATAGACATGTACCTACTGTGGAAACGCAGTAGAATCCTGCAGAGCCCTGGCATCACAAAATGGATGCCACCAGTCACAGACACTGGGCTGCCCTCCTGCTGATGACCAACACTCGCAGTGGAGGAAGCCCAACAATAGATATCCTGTCCCAAGGGGTGTGACCACCTCCCAGACAGGGTTTAGTGTATTGGGGCTGGGTGGGTGCACTCTTAGAGTGCTTTGAAGTCCTGCACTGGGGGAGCAGAAGGCTCCTCTGTGCATATGCCAGTTCAAACCGGCTCAGGGGCTACCTGTCCCTGCTCTGGCGCGAAACTGGACAAAGGGAAGTGGGTGTAGCCACCCACTCCCCTGACCCTCCCATAGGTAGGGTCATAGAGCTAGTCCCTCCCCTTCTTTTAGTATAAGAGGGGGAACCTGTGCATTGCACCCTAGATTTCCCTGGACGACGCTCTACAAGAAGAATCCCGGACCTTCGACGTTCCACTACCTTTGGAAGACTGAAGAATCTCCCTTGGAGTCAAGGAGTGACTCCCCTGCTTGGCAGGCACCAAAAACTACAAACGACGGTCGCAAACTACGCCGCTCCCGCCGGAGTCCGAAGTCCCTGCAGCCCAAGAAGTGGATTTCCTGACTTCTCAAAGGCCATCGTGAGTCCCCAGCGAAGCTGAGGCCAGTGGACCCCAAGAGTAACGAGGAACCGCGACCCCTGGGTACCGTGCACTATTGTCGAGTGCAACCCCTTCACAACGTTCCACGAACTTGTGCTTTGGACCACGTGTGGTCCCAGCCTCCAGCAGGAATCCCTCCTAAGATCAGCGGACTACCACGTCCCGAGTGACCGTGGGCCCCTGTGAGCGAATCCTCCCGAGGCGTCTTTGCGATCCCTTGCCAGCCGGCTTGTGGGTCCCCCGAAGACTTCCTAAAGAAACCAAAGGGCTCCCCTGGTTGCTCCAGGCCTGCCCTGACTTACCCTCGCTGGGTGAGTTCCACAGACCTTGCTGGTCTGCGCCATTGTCTCTTCACACTTTCCCCGAGACTTGCTGTTACCAAGGCTTGTTGGCTCCGATCGAGTTGCCGACACTGCAGTAAGCTGCAGACATCGTGGGACACGCCGAATCCAGCTCCTGGTCGTCGTCGACGCCTCCTGGACCTCGTGGCTGAAGAGTCAAGGCAACCGCGAACGACCTGAATCTTGCGACGACGGTGGGCATCCATCTTCCTTGCCCCGAGTCACTGCCAAGTGACTTTGAACACTGTCCCCTCTGCTTTCAGGTCTTCCATCTTCCGAATCCAGGCTTGGATTCCTCCGGACACTTCTCCTGTCGCCGCAAGCAGCAAGTCTTCACTGGCTCCCATTGAAAACGACGCCGCGACCCGACACCAAAGAACACCTATGCACCCGGCTCCCCTGGGTGAGGTAACTTCAGCACTACGGTGCTCCTGTGGGTGTGGGCCCTAGAACTACTTACCCTGTAAGTGACTTGCTTGTAGCTTCCCTCGAAGTGTCCTAAAACTCTAACTTTCCAAGTGCGACTATCGCACTGACTCGTACAAGGTTCGCGTCTGTGTTAGACACACCGCGTCCAACTCCCTTGCAATTCCATCTGTAACCGCGTCCTTCGACTCGTACAAGGACCGATCGGTGTGTTCGCCTCGAACACGCAAGGGACCTTTAACATTGATATCTCAATCGCGTCTGAGTGCATAGACTCGTACAGGATTCGCATCGGTGCCAGGTCACCGCGTCCGTCCCCTGTGGGTCTCCTACAACTACCTGGGGTGGTTCTTGGGGGTCCCTCGATTCTAGATGCCCTAGACCTAGGTCTAGCAAACTAAGATTGTAATATTCAATTGTGCTAAACTTATTCTGATAATATTTGACTTGTACATATGTTCCTGTCCTCTAATCTCATAAAGAGATTAGTAGAGAGTGTTTATTAATAAATACATATATATTTGATATATATACCTGTGTGGTGTCTTTTCATTTGGTGATTCAAGAGATTGTGTGGTAAAACAAGCTGCTTTACATTCCTTCAAGACTTAGCCTGAAGGCTGCTCTCCACAGCTACCACTAGGATAGCTTTCTATAAAGGTTGTCTTAAACCTGTCTACCATAAGAGTCGAATTGTTCTGGTGCAAGGTGTCCACTTTAATTAGTGAACAGCATATGCCAGGCCAACTTCTCACAGAGGCCATTGCGTTTGTTGGTCTCGTGGCACTGGCACTCGTCTGACCGGCGGGTGTTCGGTGGAGGATATGCCACAGCTCTGGGCAATGAGTCGTATGTGTGTGCGACGTTTGTACGTATGGGTAGTTCTTGACAATGTGTCAAGGGCATCCCTTGCAGGTGTCGGTCATGCAGGGACAAGTGTGTGTGGGGTGTAGGCACGTTGCTGTTTCATTAGCGCAGTTCGTGGTGTGGGAGTCGTCGGAGGCTGGTATGGTATCTCACGCAGGGTGTGCCAGCCGCATTCAGGACCAAGGTTGGGGGTTTGGTTGGCCTTGTGTGTTGGGACAATGGTGCTTTCATTCCTGATTTTCGTCTGACTACTGCTTGCATGTCTTAATTGTGATGTGGAGTTCGCGCTGACTTTGATGCCAGGCCTGTGATTTGTGGTGCGCAGAGTTGGAGACACACGCAGCTGTTGGCATGTTTGCATGAGCCAAGGGGCCCGATTGGCCTTGCGCTCCTTGTTCAGTCTCTCTCTTTCTGTCTGTTTCTTTCTCTCTCTCTCTTTCTCTCTCTCCCTGTCCTTTGATGGGTGCCTGACACACCTTCTTATCTTGGGTATTGTCTTGCAGGTTGTGAGTCACAGTTTGTCCAGGGATGCCCCGCCATGACTCCTCAGGATAGTTGTTTGGTGACGTATTTGAATGTGACATTTTGTTTGGTCTTTCAATGGTGTATGTATGAATCAGGATCTCAGTGCGCACATGTATGTTGATTGTTGCAATTGTGGGGCATCAGGCGGGTGCTTGTGGTCATGTTTCCGTGCAGTTGATGTGCTGTGTCTTGGTCCGGGGAGGTGGGGGTGCCCATGGTGGGGCGGGGGGGGTGTGGTCCTGGGGGTGGTGGAGGTGGGTGTTGTGGCCCTCTTGGGTGTCCAGCACGCATGTTCAGTGGCTCCATGGCATCTGTTGCCCTTCAGGTGTGGCTCTGGTCTGGGCTCCATTTTGTGGTGCAGGCTGTGGTCCGACTTTGCACCAGGTCAGGGCAGGTGTTAGTTTCCTGCTGCTAACACGCCTTATCGCCTGTTTTGTGGTTTTATCGCTGATCGGGCTGGTCGTTGAGAATGTGGAGGTGTGGTGTTGTTGTGGGTTTTTGCTCGGGAACGCCTACTCTGCATCTCATTAGCGATAGTTGCAGGGGTCATCTGTGGCGATGTTTTTTGAGGATGCTTTCGCAGCTATACTGGTGTTATGGGCTGTTAGCACCAGCTTGTGAATGTTGCGATACATTTATCTCGACTTTGGCTGGAATAAAGTGCCGTTAACTCTACGGTAGCTCCTTGAGAATATGCCCCTTAATGTACACACAGTCTGTTGTTTTTAAGATTGGTTAAACAATCCCTACTGGTGTGAAGTAGATATTTAATATGTGCAAGTTGGTAGGATATCCAGTAATGTTCTATGTGGGGTAAACGCAAGCCACCATATATAGTGGCTGTGTATTATTTTGACACACATAGGCTTAGAGTGCCTTTATATTTTATTTTCTTGTTTAGTACCCGTAGTAATTCATTTGGAACTTTTAAAGGTTCCATGGAGAATATGTAATTAATTCAAGGGGCTACATTTGGGTAAATGATTTGCACCTTACCTTATAGTGAGAATGACATTTTATTCCAAATGGCAAGAGTCAATATCAGCTTTTGAATTAGGGGAGTTCATGTTATATTTCACCACATTTTCCAAGCCCTTATTGTGGTATATCCCTAGATATTTTAAGTGGAAAATAATGATGTGGCGAACACTGCTGCTGTTGTGTCTTTTAGTAATGGAATAGCTTCGAATTTGCTCCAATTGATTGTACACCCCGAAAATATTAATAATGTTGAGATCTGTGAAATAAATGCTGAATTAGAGGGGTGTGTGGGATAGTGGTAGCATATCATCAACATATCATAATATTTTTGTACCCCTGCTAGTCTAATTATGCTTCGAATTGCGTTGTTCTTTCTAATATATATTTCAAACAGTTCTAATGTTAATAACAGTAGCGGGGACAAGCATCCCTGTCTCGGGCCCTGCGTATTGGGATTTTGATGTCGGAGGTCTGGTGCATCAAGTGGAGTTGAACAGTTATTGAGAAGTGGGCTATACACGCAGCCGACTGGTTTTGGCCAATGATAGTTCCATGGCAGATCTTGGGGCCCAAGACGATGGGAACTTTTTTTTAAACTGGTTTTATTGGAGTTTATCAATAAAACATGAATACAGTGGTACATTCCCCTGGGTAAGGGGTCACACAGAAGTAAGGGGTCACACAAAAGTAGGCAATGATTATGCAAAACATTAACAAGCTAGGTTTCACTGACATGTTTGTACCCTCTTATAGTAGGAGGCGCAGGAGCAGCCTCATAATCCAGCAGAGTACTGTCAACAGAAAATGTAAAAGCAACGGATGTATGTACCTAGCAGATTGGAGACTTCCCGGGGCGAAGGGGGGCGGGAGGGGGAGGCACGAAGCTTGTTAGGGGCAGGTCAGGCTGTGTAGTGGGATGTCTTGCATGCAATGTGATGGGGCCTTTAAGGGGCAAGTGACAGAGGCTGCTCCCTTGACTGGGAAATTGAAATTGCCTTAAATATTATGATGCAGGGAACCACCATTTTGTGCGATATGCAATAGGTAATTGCCATTCGTACCGCTTGCTTTCTTTTTGCCTACCACGCATAAGGACAACACACTTTCAGGGACTAAATAGATATCAGTTTTTGGAGGCCGTAGAGCATTTACCAACATGGTATGTAGGTGCCTCTGAGATACAGGTAGCTACAGAGCCTGTCTGTCTGCACTGATTTGTTATCACCACCTGTTTCCAAACAGCCTGTTAAGAGGACAAAGGTCACTCTGGTCCAAGGGTTGTGGTACACTGTCAGTGTTGTCCTAGCACAGCAGAGTCGAGTTAGAGATGGGGGAGCAACAAAAACTTACATGTGAAGTATCTCAGCGGCCCTGAGGTACGAGGCCATATTTTGATCCTAACAAACGGGTATTATCTGGACCTGCGATAATCATTCATTCCATGTACTCTATACTGAAGAAAGCAGATCAGGGGTTCCTGCTTTGCATGGTGTCACCCTACCGATAGGTGCTGTTCATTTTACCTGGGAGAATAAAATGTGTTAAATCTCTGAACAACAGATGTAAATAGTGCGCCCATGACATATTAAGAGAAGATGCACATCCTAAGGAGCACTCTTCTGTTACCTTGTCCTCCTCTGGTCCATGCACTTGATCCGCAAATGTAATCGTTTCACCATTGCTAATAGTAAAAGGATGCAATAAACAGTGTGCCACTGACTTCATTGTGCTTCCTTTCAGAGCTCAGCACTACCTGGGTGGCTTTGATGACTTTGTTCGACATGAACCTCCTGTGAAGCAATGACCATCCGCTGACTTGAATCTTGTCTCAACTTTGTGAATCTTTATTTACATTTGCAGGGTGACATTTTTAGTTTTATGGAACGGGAATTAAAATGTGTGTATTTTATCAAAGCTGCTATAAGCGCTGAACACTTTTCAGGAAGTTGACAAATCACCCGCTTTGATCTGGTAACTAACTTACTGCCATGTGCCTTATGTAGGGAAATTTGCTCTGGTCTCCTGTGCACTGAAACGATCTTTGGTTACTCAAGGACACCTGACTTTTTGAATCATGTGGTTGACATTTTAAATCGCCAAAGATAAGGACATTTACCTTTTAAAAAACAAAAACAAAAAAAGCGTAACTTCTTCACATAGAGTTGCTGACTCAAATACCCAGAAAATTGTGAATAGTTAACTTCGCTTGAGGGTGGTAAAAGGCACACGGCTTTGAAGGCAATTTTACTTGATCTTTTTCTTATAACATAAAGAATACCAAAAAACCTCAAACTTTATACCACGTTGATAAGATAGTGAGTGAAATTAATTGGTGCGTTTTTACCTTGAAGATGCAAATGTTGGTACCTGGGTCTTCCAGCATGGACCACTGCCGGCAGGATGCACTGCTAAAACTCTGAGCCTGCACATAAACCATGGTACCTTCTTCCTCCTACTCTGCACAGGATGACTTGTATTGAAGTGGCTTACTTGCTTAAAGGCTTCTTTCATGGATTACCTATCAGGTTGTTTTGTCATATTCTTACTATTCCTCAGCTTATTTCTTCTTGGAAGCATTAATAATGGCTTGGTATAAAACGGGAGGTGGTTGGCAGGTTTCTGTTTTAGAACCCAAGGGTTGCACTTACCACCATTGAATCTGTCTACGTATGAAAATCATGAACTGTTCGCAAAACTTTGAAAAACTAACTTACTGATCCCGCAGTGGCTTTCCTGATTCAGAAATGAAGTGAGACCGTCTCGTGGTACTAGATTCCCTTGGAGTAATCTGCACACACCCACACTCAGCTTTTTCTTCCCAGAGGGTCTTCAAGCAGTCTTTCTTCTTTAAGCACCATCAGTGAATGCATTTTTAGTTGTTATTTTGCTGGGGTTAGGCAGGGCAGGAATTCTCTAGGTGAAAGTATATTCCCTGACTTATGTTCCTTAAGGTCTACTACACAGATTGCATTCAAGGAACAATTTTTTGATGTCCATACATGCGATTTAGGTAGAAAAAAGGGAATTTGTTCTAAACAATAAAGGAGCAACTTCATGCAACAGGAGCATTAAAGGCTGAATAGAATTGTAATTATTTTACTAGATGTGTGCTTTTTCCACCACAGACCGTATCATAGGAAAGCTATGTGCCATTATAATCGTAGGAAACGCATATACTCTTGATTGAGTTTTTGACAGTGCTATGTAATGAATGTGTATGTTTCAAGACCGGGTTCCGCTGGAAGTATACATGAATTATTGTCCTAAAATGTATGGTTTCTTTCTAAATAAATTACACAAATATCTATTTGTTTTTGTCATGTGCATATCTATATTTTCCACTTATGCCAAAGAATGTGCATACTTCGTAATATAATTTACAAAAATGCATTAGACTGCACAAACATGAAACCGTAAATCCAGAGGAGTCCTGAATGACCCAAGTGCAGACATTTCAAATATATACACGTTTTCATCTCGGATATGATCCCCACAGTCACAGTGTGCCACGAAGTTGACAGAAAATTTTCTTCACAAAAAAAAAACCATATCCTTGAAGGCAGCCAAACAGAGAAACCTCTATAATTCCATAACTCTGCACAGGCCAAGCACGCTTTTTTGATTTATTGCAGATCTGCAGTCCGAGTGACAGAAGGGAAATCTAATAACTGCAGCAGAACAAGTTTCGACCTTCATCTACAGAAAGTCCCAATCTTGGACTTCCCACAGTGGGGAATGTGAAGCACACAGCTCATGAGAAATCATGCAGTAAGGGGTGCTGTGTTCCTGAGCAGGATGTTCCCACTCTGCCCTTTGGCTTTCGGTTTATTAGCGCCCTCTGGGGTCTGCATTACGCCCCTAGCTCCTTCCCCTTTGTTTTTTTTTTTCTTTTTTGCACTTTGTAAAGTGCTATAGTTTACAGCTTCACAACCCCTAGAATGTGTTGTATGCAGTGGCAGCTGCTACTTAATGGTGTGGCGGGGGGGAGATGAAAAAAATAAATCACTTACCGGCCGCCGCCTCTCCTCCATCCTTCTTCTGTCGTTGACGAAGGGAAGCAGGAAGCACACAGGCTCCCTCCCCTAGCCAATCACAACGCTGCTTTCACCAGCATGACTGCAGCGTTGTGATTGGTCTGAGCACCGTGGTTCAGCGCTCAGACAGGGACTGGAAGCCTGTACAAATTCTCCACGCAGGCTGTGCAATACACCCGGGTGGAGAACATGCTAAGTGCGCATGACTGTTTGGCCAGCCCAAGATGGCTGGTCAAACCATCATGCGCACTTAAGAGAGTGCCCACCACTCCCCTTCCTGCTCAGGACAGCCCAGCCCACCCCGCACCTAGAACTGAGCCAGTACGGAAAAAAATGCTAACAACATTGCTTTATTATCATTTTATTTTTCCTTTTTGAACTGCTCACAGAGCAGTGGGGCGATGCTTCTCCACCTTAGCGAAGGAGCCGCCGCTGGTTGTATGGGGTGTTTGTGCAATGTGTGTGGGTACGGGTGGGGGATACTTTTCAGTCTGATGGTTTATGACCTCAGTGGGAAGAGCTCATCAGGAGATTGGGTGGTAAACTATTTTCATACGAATTGTGCATATTCTGGATATTGTTGGCATGTGAGAGTAGACTTTTAAACCGAATTGTGTATTCGGGCTTTAGTCCGGTATTTTGAGTGTAAACTTTGGATATAGCTTGAAGGCTGATCTGCATCTGCAGGATAATGAGCTGGGCGGGAGCCCTTCCGGTGTTGCTGGAAAAGCATGAACTGTATAATGTGGCTCTGCAGCAGCTGCGATGCCATGACTATAAAAACAAGCATTGGAAATGCAATAGGTCTCGCATTTTTTTAAGTTAGAGCTAGTGGCATTATAAATGGCAATCTCTATTACCTTTGTGTTATGGAGTGTGTGTATGAGGTGTGTAGTGGAATTATGTGGGTTCAATTGTATTATTTAGTTGTGTAATTGTGTGGTGTGGAGTGGATTTGTGTAGCTGAATTATGTGGCATGGTGTGCTGTGGCATTATGTGGATAGTAATTATGTGGTATTGAGTGTAATGGAAATATGTGAAGTGGGATTGTGTGTTATGGAGTGTAATTAGTTAGAATTTTGTGGCATGATGTGGTTATGAATAAAGTCTGTCGCAAGCCGCACATTAGCAGCACCTAAGGGGAGGTGTGGTAGAAGGCATAGCCAATAGGTATCGGCAATGAGAGAACTATTGGTTTTGCCAATGGTAATGTCTTTTCGCCAAATTATGGTAGGATCCTATGCAGCATATGCGGAAAACCAATGAAATTGACACCTAAGAATATTTTTTATCACCAACTCGTCCTGCTGATTCTCCTCTTCCAGATTAATCTGTTATTCCTTTTCTGATACTTTCTCATAAATTGTCTGAAAATGAAATAGTTTATATGTTGGAATGTAGAGTTTTACAAATGTTCTAAAATAAATAGAAATAAAGAGCCTCTTTATTAAAAATACTTATAAGGTCCCAAAAGCGAGACCTATTGGCTATGCCAATGCTTGTTCTATATGCTCATGGAACTTCTCATTGAGTTGCAACATCCTAGTAATGAACCGTATGGGGTATTTTATCTCATATATAATAATAAAATGTACAACAATAATAGGAACAATACATGTTGTAATAATTATTAATATATGATCATAATAATCTGTACTTAATTTGAGCTGGTGGTTGGTTGCAAGTGAGGTCCAATGACACTCATTTTTGGGGACCAGGACTTTTTTTGTCAGCATCAGATTTTAATCCAGAACAAGAGACAGAAAGGCAGAAAAGAAGGAAATGAGAAGAAAGATAAAAATAGAAAACAGTGACAAAAGGAGAAAGTAGGCATGGAAAAGAACCTGTTAGATCAAGAGAAATGAGCAGGGAGAGTAGATGAAAGGGACATGAGGTGGAATTAGAATTAGAAAACCTTGCTATTCCTCAACCCTGACCTTGGATACAATAGGCTGCGTGCCTCTGAGGAAAACTTTGGGGCATTGCACTAATTATTTTACAAATTAAGCATATAAGATTAACATAATCAATACTAAGAGTAGCAGCAATTGTAATGTTAAGAATCATCAATGTAGAAAGTCAGAGTGATGTGTTCTGCTATATAGAAAACCTCAAATACCTTCATAAATGTTTTTTGCGTTGAACAATTGTCCGGATGGCTGTAATCCAGAAAGTGGGCGGTGTGCACCCAAAAAACCCACGAAATACAACACACCATCAGCGAGTAAACACGAGACTGGCTGGGTAAAAATGAATTGTTCCACTTTGTGTACGAAAAGTGCTGAGGGCCACCCGAACGCGGGGAGCAGCCCCTGCTGGAAGCCTCGGGCCCGGGCACCCATGTGGGCGCGCCCCGCTTCCAGTCAGGTGCACAGAGCGCCACGCGCGCGGGCAGCAACAGGCCCCGGACCCGGGCGGCGCGTGCCTCCTCCCCTGCGCGCCGCGCCTCCCTCTCTCCCGCCCGGGCTATTTCGGGTTGACAGCGCCGAGCAGCAGCCCTGACAGGTGAGGATCCAGTGACATGGGCCGGACATTTGTTGCTGCCCGCCAAGCCGCCCCAAGAGCCCGCGGGCTGGGAGCGGGCCACTGCGGTGAACTCCAGGCGCGTGCCATGCCAGTGCAGGGAGTTATGTGAACATCTGGAGAGGCAGCAGGTGCCCCGGCTCTTGCACCCCTGGACTGGAGCCCCCTTGGTGCAAGGAGGAGAAGGACGCTCGCAGCTGCCCGGTGGAAGATGACAGACTTCACTGCTGCCAACGGGGAGGCGAAGGACCCCGACATCGAGCTGTTTGTCAAGGTAGGTGAGACAACCACCTCTGGGGGCACCTGAGATGCACCTTTCGGATTGTGTG
The DNA here is from genome assembly GCA_963921515.1 of Calotriton arnoldi. Classification (NCBI taxonomy): domain Eukaryota; kingdom Metazoa; phylum Chordata; class Amphibia; order Caudata; family Salamandridae; genus Calotriton; species Calotriton arnoldi. The sequence continues at coordinate 1,426,402 of CAWUFW010001850.1, read as the reverse complement.
CGGCAGTGCTAAGCTGCTTGGGGCCTCCCTCTTCTCTATACCTAGACCTTTTTTTTTATTAGACACGTGTTATTATAGCGCTCAGATCGGTGGTATCCAAGCACTGTTACCAGCAACTTGCGAGATCGCTCACTGGGTTTATGCGCGTGCTACAAAACTCTTACAATGTAATACAGTGACATTAATCCGAACGTTTTCTTTTTACTTAGCGCTTCATTCAGCTCTTTCACCGTTTCTAGAAGCTGTAAATAACAGTGACCTTTCACATGTGTAGCATTTTGAGAGCGCTGCGTGAGTTCTTGCAGTTGACCTCGTTGCTTGAAGGTCTGCTCATCAAGCACTCTCCATTCCCCGAAGGAATAGAAGCCCCCGCCCCTCCTGCAATTGAAAGCTCCCACTCACCATCACTATGTGGTGGGGTCCGGCGCTGCCGCCTGCTCTGTAACTCGCACTGCGCGTCCACAGTTAGATTGGTCCTGCACAGGCTGCACTCACTAATCAAAACAAACAAATAAGTTCCTGCTGCCTTTCACCAGCCCGGGTTGATAAACATGTCCACGAAGTCTACCAGCACAGCCGGTCTGTTTCAAACTTTGTAAAGTGCCTCGAGACTTCGGAGTGGGTCTTGTGCGCTGCACTACTGCATTGTTCAGGCGTGCTAGTGTTTTTAATTCGTGTCCCTTAAGTGTTTGTGAGTTATGGAGCTGTTGAAATCAGAGCGACGATTCCCAGTGGAAACCAGTGGTGCGCGTGCACCACAGAGGAGCAAGGGGGGGGGGGGGGAGAGCGCGGCAGCAAGACGAACACGCGCTGCTGCGCGTGCTGGCCATCGACGGGAATGGGCGGAGCAAAGGCGGGACATGTGCCCGCCTTTGCCCAATTGCGTGCTGGATTTTGTAAAAAAAAAAGCACGCGAAAGCCAATGGCAGCCGCGGAAAGCGAAACCACACGCACGAGCGTGTGGTTAGCTTTCTAAAGCCCTTTCTAGAGGTCTCGCGCTGCGCACTGCAACGCCAGGCGCAAGACCTAACTATGTAAATCGGATTCATGAAGAGGAGGAAAGGTTGAGACGGCTCCTTGCATGGTTGGTTTGTGCAGAGTGTAGGGGCACCCCTATTACTTGCCTAGTGCCGACAGGGTAGACCCCTCTCTATGTTGAACTCTGACTTCGAAATACTCAGTAAAATATTAGCGTCCCAGTTATTATCCCATATGCAGTCCTTGATTCAGTTAGACTAAAACAGTTGTATACCAACCTGTAACACTTCACACAACCTCTGTATACTTTATTCTATCCTGTATGCCCATGACCGGTTACCTGACCCTGCCGCAGTGATTGTGTGGGTGGTTCTTAAGAAGGCCTTCGACACAGTTCGTTGGGACTTCTTGGAGGCCACTATGTATTGCATGGGACTTGTTGCTAACTGGGTAAGATGGGTCAGGCTACTCTACACTCACCCAACGGCTAGGGTTAAAACAGGGTGCACAATTTCGGAGGCGTGTGAAATATTTAGGGGCACTAGACAGGGTTGTCCTCTGTCACCCCCTCTTATTTGCCCTGGAGCCGCTGGCAGAAAGGTTTGAACGTAAGGGGGCATTAAGCTAGATGGTATGGGTCATGTAATTTCATTTGCAGATGACCTGCGTATTTACCTCTGAAATGGGGCGAATGATATTCTGCAGGTCCTGCAGCGCCTTACGGAATTTGGAAGGTGCTCAGGTCTCCGAGTAATCCGGAGTATACTTGTGTAGGAAAGTAGGATCTGCTTCTTATTGTTACCCCCAGTTTTTGCACCCACTGATTTGACTAGTCTGGCTGGGATCCTGCTGTTCAAGATTCCAAGCCTATCTGCTTTCTCCCTTAAATTGCAACATATGTACTTTGGTACACTCCAGATTGGATACTGGGGTACCCTTATAAGTCCCTAGTATATGGTACCCATGTACCCAGGGCCTAGGTACTCCAGAGGCCTCCCATGGGCTGAAGCATGTATTATGCCACCCATGAGAGGCCATGCAAAATGGAACTCTAGGTCTGCTACAGCAGCCTGTGTAAGTTGGTGATTGCACCACTTACTTTAGATATAAGTTCACTATATCTATATTTATCACTACACTTAAAACCTTGTATGTCACCCCTATAGCAGGCCTTAACAATCCTGAAGGCAGGGTGCTGGGTTTTGCATGAGAGGGTACTCCTGCATGAGCAGGGCCCCTCTGCAGTCTTCGGAGACCATTCTCCCGGGCTGTACGTGATACTACCAGACTAATAGGTAGAGATGCATTATAACCTCGCGGTAAATGCTATCTCGAAAATGACTGCAACGAAGTAGGTCGTGTTTGGTGTCAAACACCTTGGAATCATACCTCCACACCAGTAACTGCTGTGGGAGGTAGGATTCCTCCCCTCAGAACCGAGGTTCTTGGGGTACCTAAGTCTACCGGTACCAACTTTCTCAAGCCTTACAGCACAAAATGGATGCTGCCAGCCACAGACACGAGTCTGCCCTCCTGCTGCTGAGCCAAGCTTGAGCAGGGGAAGGCAGCACAATAGGCATCCTGTCACAGGGAGGTGTTACCACCTTCCAGACAGGATTTAGTGTATTGGGGCTGGGTGGGTGCACGGTCTCAGTGCCAGAAAGTCTGCACGAGGGGCACACTTGGTGTCCCTGTGCATAGTCCGATTCAAACCAGTTCTAGGAGCCATTTGCTCCTGCACTGGCGCGAAACTGGACAAAAGACATGGGTGTAGCCACCCCTCTGTCCTGTCCCTCCCCTAGGAGGGTCCCTAGAATCTGTACAAACCCTTTCCCGTGGGTATAAAATGGGTTACCTGGCTACAGGACATTAGATTTTACGTGGACAAGATTCTGCAAGAAGATACCACTACACTTCGACCGTCTGGACACGCTGGACTTCGCTGGACCTCCCTTGGGCTCGACTTCGTCTTCCCTTGACGTCCCCAGTCTCGCCACTGTCCATGATCCATACAGGCTCCGTGCAGGACCCTGTGGACCGCCAAGACAACAGAAGAATATCCCTTGGAGTGAAGGAGTCATTCCCCTGCAAACGCAGACACCGTAACGCATCTGACCGGTTTGCTGACCCTGAGCTCCTGCGGACTCCGAAGGCTCCAGCAACACAGGAGGTGGGTTTCTGAAAGTCTCCGAGGTTGAGCTGCCCTCTTACCGAGTTTGAGGCAGATATCCCTCGCGGGGACCGTATAACACGTACCCCTGTGCACCGCGTCCATTTGCAACTGCACATGCTTGTTGTCGTGCAACAATTCCGTGCATTGGGCCATTTGTAGCCCTGACCCCAGCGCATCTTTTCTAAGAAGGACTCCAGCATCCTCGCACTCTGTGCCCTGCTAGCTGGTATCCTGTGAAATCGCCTGAGGTCCCCTCGCGACTCCTGTGTCTTCGGCCTGTGGGTCCACTTGAGGGTCAACTTTGCTTTAATTGGGCTCCCCTGGTTGCTCCAGGCCTGCCCTGACTCCCCTTGCTGTGGTGAGTCTCCTGGTCCTTGCTGGGCCAGATCGACACCGAATTTGACCATCTACATTGTTTGCCGCTGCCAAAGCTTGATTGGTGCTCCCGCCGGACAGCGACCCCTCAGCACTCGACATCCTTCGTGGGACAGCTCGTATCCGGCTCCTGGTCGTCCAAGACGTCTCCTGGTCTGCACAGCTGAAGAGTCAAGATCACCGTCAACACACCTGAAGCACCAGACATTGGTGGGCATTCGTCTACCGAGCCCCTGGTCACTCTAAAGTGACCCAGACTCTGTCCCCTCTGCTTTCAGGTTCTTCTCATCTAGATTCCACCGGACAATTTTCTTTCTTCCAGCAGCAGCATTTCTTTGTCGACATCCATAGAGAATGACGAGGGTTTCCGACACCACTTCGCACCTATGCACCCGGCTCCTCGGGGATAGGTAACTCTGGTACAAAGGTATCCACGGGTGGGGTGGCTCTCCAAACTCTTAAGTTCCAAGGGTTGTCTTCGTAATCTGCTGGGAAGGGTCCGTAATCTCTGATTTTCCAATCGCGACTTTCCCATTGAATTGTACGGAGCACGCGGTCGTGTTCTCACACTGCACCCGTCCTCCGTGGGGTCCCTACTCACTCACCTTGGGTGGTTCCTTGGGGTCCCAGCGACTCTATACCTTCTAGACTAGGTCTAGTCCCGAGTCGTGGTTCTTATACCACTTATTTAGTATATCGTTTGGTCTCCCCCAGGAGCCCACTGTGTATTGTGCTACTTACGTTTGATTCTTTGCAACTGTATTATTTGATTTGTGTTCTATCCTCATGCCGAGGATACTAGAGAGTGTTATATATAATAAATACGTATTTGTATAGCTACTGTGTGGTTTCCCTTTCATTTAACCAATACTATAAGGTTGCATTCTGGTAAAACAAGGTGCTTAACATTCCTTCAAGACTTAGCCTGAAGGCTGCTCTCCATAGCTACCACTAGGATAGCTTTCAATAAAGGTTATCTTTGACCTAATCACCATAAGGGTTGTTTGGACTGGTACAAGGTGGCCACTTTCATTAGTGGACAGCATATACCAGGCCAACTTCTCACAACTTGGGCTCCGCGAACCTTTAAATACTTGGGCATTCAGGTCTTCCACGACCTGGATGATCTCAGTGAGGGAAACCTAGGGGGGATTTGGTCTAGTCCTGTGTCTTATTTGGGCGCCCTCTTAAGCTACCAACTATGGCATGGCCATACTCCAGAAGCTTCTTTACTATTCATTAAACCTCCTGGTAAAAATCCTGGTTTTGGAGGATTGAGGCACTCCTCTGGAAACTGATTTGGGATAGCGGGCACCAGAGAGTTGCATTAGCTACACTCTGTAACCCCCCCCCCACCCCCCCCAATTGAGGGCAGCCTTGGAGTACCATACTTTGAATTGTAATTTCTTGCAGTTCAGCTTAGGTGGATCACAAAATGGCTGGATGGGGTGGGCTTACAGGAACTTGGTCAGTTGGGTGCTGAGCCAGCCAGCAAAGCAGTTGCGCATTACACTTTGAATTCCCTGCCTGGGCATCCTTTTGCCACTGCCCTGGCCTGCTGGCGACGTGGGCTGTGATGTACTGGTATGGTGACCCCCCCCCTATGCCCATGAACTCTTGTTGGTGGGCCTCTCTCACTGCAACCCATTGACTTTCTTTACTGCAGGGCAAAGGGACTCCTGGACTGAGGTGAGGTTGGTGACCCTGGGTGACTGCTTTCAGTTGAATGTCTTATTGCCCTTTGGAGACATGGTGGAGCAGACAGGCCTGCCAGTGGGACAATTTCTTATCTACAAAGCGCTTACTCATGCCCTACAGGACCTGTGGGGTGTTGCGAAGGCAGAACCTCACATGCATGCGGTCCTTCAGCTACTCCTGACGCTGGGTACAGGCTTTCACCTAGTCTCGTGGTTCTTTATGGCTTTAAATGGGCTGGTTAAGAAACCATTAGATGACCTTAGGGCTGGCAGGACCACTGACTTGGGCCAGGACATGACTGACACTAAATGGGGGAGAGTGCTTGCATATCCACAGAAAGTCTCTCACAATATGAGTCTTAAAAACATACAATTCAATTACTCTCACAGGACATACCTTACTTTTCAAAGGATACAGACTATATATGGCGGGGAGCCTCAAGGTTGCCCTCCAGTGCGATATTGGATGCTAATTTTGGTCACATGACTTGGGGTTGGCCTGGGCTCACAGGGTCAGTAGGGGGGAGGTTGTTTTACATCTGTCTAGGACACTCGCAAATACGGCTGCAGTTTCTTTATTGGGCCTCTTCTGTACGCCTGGCCCCAAGAAGGTGGGGAACAGATTTGTGGACTTGGCCCTGGCTTTGGCCAAGTGACGAGAGGCCATTGCCTGGAAAATCGCCCAGGGGATCTAGTGTGTAAACATGGGTGACTGACGTCACGCGCTGAGGAAAGGGTGCTACAGAGGGAGGAAGCAAGGGGTGTCCGTCACAGACCAATTGAACTGCTCTGGAGGGAAGTGGTTGATGAATGGGAATCCCCTGGGACTGCAGTAGACTCTGAGGAGGGGCAGACATGGGGTCAAGTCCTGGCTGTGAAAATGAGCTGAACCCTCATTGGAATGAGGGTGCACGGGTCCAGGTGCTGCCATTGCCAGAATAGATTGCTCTTCCTTGTCCCCCTTCAAGCCCCCACCCCCCCTCTCTGCAACGTTGTTCACACATCCCGTGACAGGACTTAGGCACATATGGACATGGTTATAGTTGGTTTATTAAATGAGTATCATCTTATGGCATCAAATTCTCCTGAAAGTGTAACCATAACCCCATCCCTTGTGGGTGTTTGCTTGCTCCTGTCTGCAGAGCATGGAGTAAAAACTGAAATCCCAAGTTACTGATTGAGAGTTAACAGTGTACTGTATTGTTGTATCATTTGAAATGCTAATAAACAAAAGTATTAATAACACAGATGGTAGTTGGCCTTACAGGCTGAGGAATTTGGCAGATGTTGCACTATACAAATATATATATCTAAGTATTCTCTTAATGTATGCTAATCTTTGGTGTTATGAACCCCTTTGGCAATCACCATTGTAGGGACATGTAAAATAGGGGGAAGGGTCCTAAAACACAGATCTTGCTAAGTGGCCTTTTTTTTCTTCTTTTTTAAGTGGAATGGCATGCAATTACATCTTTGGTTTAAGACTTTTACAAAACTTGGCACGGACCTATTTTACTACATTTGTACAGTACTGCAGGTTCACACTGCGTCAATGATGAGTGAGGAGTCACAAGTGGGTGTAGCTTCCTTGCTACCTACCCCCAAGTATTTCCCTCATCCACTTTTACATCTAGGATCATCATCTTCTATGAAATTTATCACAAATAGGACAGTAAATGAATCCTTCTAAAACGTGATGCTGGCAGATACAGTGGGTGTAGGAAGCCACTCAAAGTTCTCTAAACTGCCAACCACACTGTCAACATAACCATAACTACCAGACTACCTGTGCTGTGGATCAAATTGAACAGACTACTTGGTCAATAGTGTTGAGCGCCCCCCCCCTTTCTTTTCTGGTCAGTGGTTTGTGGTCTCTACCTTTTGCATAAAAAAATTCCAGCAAGACTTAACATGATTGAGCAGAGTTTGGCAACAATTAGACCGGATGCTGTAAAATGAACATACAAATACAAGTTATTTACAGCATGAATCTCTTGAAGTTGAGCTCACTGAAATGGTTAATCTCCAGTCCTTTCTAAACTCTATGGGGAAAAACTATGGGAAGACCTGCTCTTTTGACTTGCTTCCTCCTACTTCAAATTGACACTGGGTGTGGAGGATAATCTCCATATTACAAAATGTAACCCATTTTATAAAGACTTGTGAATCCTTGATGGGCGTATAGTGACCCAGATCAGTTGGCTTTTTCTGTTTGTTAATGGACACTTGATAATAAATGTTGGGAGGTTTCATTGACCATACCTGTAGTACTAATGTTCAGGACCCCCCTCCCCCTCCCTTTACCCCCCTCTTCCCTCCCCCTCCCCTTCCCAAGGACCCAGAACCTCCATTAAAGAGTGAAAAGCCAGTTTTTTAATGCCTTTTAGTGTGGGTCTGAAGGCTGGAGAAGGGAAGGCTTTTCCAGAGCTTGCACGCGACCACCAAAAAGGCTCTGCCTCCCGACCTTGCCGTTCAGAATTTAGGGACAATTAGGCGATTGTGGCTGGAAGATCAGAGCAGTCTTGAAGGAATATACCATCGGAGCATGGCGTTGATCTCTCGGTTTCTGGTATTCTGCAGTGCCTTGTGAACAATTCGCAAAGCTTTAAAGACAAAGCGTTTGTTTACAGGCAGCCAATGGAGCTTGGACATCCTAGCCGAGACGGACTGATATTTAGGGATATCAAGGACCAGTCTTGCCGCAGCATTTTGAACCAGCTGCAGCTTGGCTACTGCAGTCTAGTTAACATCCAATTATAGTACCTTGCAGTAGTCCTGCCTAGAAGAAATCAATTCCAGAGCCACTTGCTAATGCACAAGAAGGGAGATGTAAGGAAACACCTTCCCGAGAGTCCGAATCGTCTAAAAACAGGTTGAAATAATTTAATTGACCCAATGGTCAAATTACAGGTTTTTATCTACCAGAACTCCAAGGTTTTTAGCGGAGTCTGTGGGAGTGGGTAATGTACCCAGCATATCTGGCCACCAGGACATGGTCCAAATGGATGGGATGACTACCAAAGATCAAGACCTCCGTCTTGTTTCCGTTGCGTCTGAGATATTTTTTTTCCCATCTAGATAGCCACTGCCTGCATGCAGTTCTTAAAGTTGGTGGCAGTTGCCTCCAAATCTTTGGTGATTGACACGATTATTTGCATGTCATTCACATAATATAAAGCCTGCAGCCCGAAAGACATAATGAGCTTAGTAAGCGGGGAAACGTAAAGATTGAATAATGTAGGGCTCAAGGAGGAGCCCTGAGGAACTCCACATAGCAAGCTGATTGACGCAGACCAGAATTGATCCACCATTACCATCTGTGACCTATCACTGATAAAAGATGTTAAGAGTTTCAATGCTAACTCTTTAACGCCCAGTTCCGGCAGCTGGACCGTAAGCAGAGTTGGAGAGATGATTGTTGGTACAAGCTGAGACTGGGGACCAATGTGTTAGTACAATGCATCTCTTCTTCCCAATGTAGTTTTCCAGTGTTCAAGGGCATAGATAATACTTAGCACCAAGGTAACACCATTTCTTTGGGCCCAGTTAAAGTCAGAAATCTGAGAGTCCAAAACTAAGTTTACTTCTGTCTTAAATGTATGAATTTCTTAGTATTTTCCTTTTGTTCAGGCGCAGGTCCTGGAAACATACACCATGTTTAGATTTCTAGAAGAATGCATGGATACGCAAATGCTATGCCAGGTGGCTCTCCCAATATAGAAAATGCACCACTTTAGGGTTTTTTCAAAAGTGTGATGTGCTTCATTATTTTACCTGTTCAGTCTTCCAGGCAAAACAATTTTGTAGAAATGTCCAACTAGGGGTGTTTTTCTCACAGACAATCAGTGTTTTTTAGGTTTAAATGTTTGCATTATTCAATTCAATAAAAACGGACTCTGAGCATATGCCCTTTTCTTTGACTGCTTCTATTAGAGTATCTGCTGTCCCATCAGCAGGACAAAGTTTCACATCCAACCCTCCATGAATAGAGGTTAAGCAAAACCACCAAAGCAATTTCAGTCTTTGAAAGTGATGGATGCCATTCTGACTGCTCGCCTTCCGTTCTCTATATTGAGGCTGCTGGGCTAAATGTATCGCTTGGTGTGAAGTGAAGCACGCTGAACAGCCCATACCTACTCCCGCCCCACAGGCGAAACGGTCTGATGCTCTGTTTCTTCTGTCTTTGGCTCTGTAAGGCTTTGCTTTGTGTATTGTTAAGACTTACTTACCATCTCTTTCTGCATTTCCCCAGATCAACCTCCTTATCTAAATCACTGTTTCCAATGCTGGCTTCTTTCGGTGTCGTTGCACACTTAACATACATACTTCCAAATTACAACAAGCATTGAAAATGCAATAGGTCTCACCTTTGATTAAGTTAAAGCTATTTGCTTTGCGTATTGTATAGCAAAGCAAATGGCTTTAACTTAATGAAAGGCGAGACCTATTGCATTTTTAATGCTTGTTATAAAATGTACGTAAAATGTGTGTATTTCCTTATTTCATGCCAAACCTTACCCTTGAAAAACCCTTGTTGTAAGCCTCCATGCTACTCTGGCAAGTAGCCGCCTGGACCGGTGAGTCTGTTTCAGACCACTCGGACCCAGCTTTATGTACATGTGTTTTTATCCTGCAGTTTTTATATAGCACAAAGTTGCTTCAAGGGCACTATGGGGCTTTATAGGACCACCAGATTACATTACATAAGGTTAGACATGTTTGTAGGCACGCGGAGATTAGCCGATTTGCCCAGAACCACAGGATGTAGAGCAGACGCCGGGACTCGAACCTGATTCCTAGTTCGAAAGTCGGCAGCTCTGGTCTTTGGGCCACATCCCTCTCACTACTCTCGGCGTTAGGCCCATGCTATATAATACAAGCGCTCGCCATCTGTTTTCATTGAGCCGCTTGTTTATAAACACGGGGCTGAGTGAAAACATGAGCTGCTTAAAACTGCTAGAACCGATTAAACAAACCGCACCATGAAGAACATGGTTGTAGGCACGCGGAGATTAGCCGATTTGCCCAGAATCACAGGATGTAGAGCACACGCCGGGACTCGAACCTGTTTCCTAGTTCTAAAGTCGGCAGCTCTGGTCTTTGGGCCACATCCCTCCCACTACTCTCGGCGTTAGGCCCATGCTATAAAATACCCCAATAAAATAAAATGAATAGTATCGGCTGCCATAAAAGAGCCACTCTCTCCTTGGTAAATGCAGTGCGTGTTAAAAACAAAAAGCGGGCTTTTTATGAGCTGCTTAAAACTGCTAGAACCGATTAAACAAACCGCACCGTGAAGAACATGTTTGTAGGCACGCGGAGATTAGCCGATTTGCCCAGAATCACAGGATGTAGAGCACACGCCGGGACTCAAACCTGTTTCCTAGTTCTAAAGTCGGCAGCTCTTGTCTTTGGGCCACATCCCTCCCACTACTCTCGGCGTTAGGCCTATGCTATAAAATACCCCAATAAAATAAAATGAATAGTATCGGCTGCCATAAAAGAGCCACTCTCTCCTTGGTAAATGCAGTGCGTGTGTTAAAAACAAAACGCGGGCTTTGTATGAGCTGCTTAAAACTGCTAGAACCGATTAAACAAACCTCACCGTGAAGAACTGAGGCAGAGTCCCGGGCAGCTCTGCCAGTGGCGATGGAGCAGCGGCTCTTACCCTGTGTGACCCCTCACTGCTGGCGTGAAGTCACCCTTTTCACAACGATATTAACAAGAACATGTTTGTAGGCACGCGGAGATTAGCCGATTTGCCCACATCCCTCCCACTACTCTCGGCGTTAGGCCCATGCTATAAAATACCCCAATAAAATAAAATGAATAGTATCGGCTGCCATTAAAGAGCCACTCTCTCCTTGGTAAATGCAGTGCGTGTGTTAAAAACAAAAAGCGGGCTTTTTATGAGCTGCTTAAAACTGCTAGAACCGATTAAACAAACCGCACCGTGAAGAACATGTTTGTAGGCACACGGAGATTAGCCGATTTGCCCAGAATCACAGGATGTAGAGCACACGCCGGGACTCGAACCCGATTCTTAGTTCTAAAGTCGGCAGCTCTGGTCTTTGGGCCACATCCCTCCCACTACTCTCGGCGTTAGGCCCATGCTATAAAATACAAGCGCTCGCCATCTGTTTTCATTCAGCCGCTTGTTTATAAACACGGGGCTGAGTGAAAACATGAGCTGCTTAAAACTGCTAGAACCGATTAAACAAACAGCACCATGAAGAACATGTTTGTAGGCACGCGGAGATTAGCCGATTTGCCCAGAATCACAGGATGTAGAGCACACGCCGGGACTCAAACCTTTTTCCTAGTTCTAAAGTCGGCAACTCTGGTCTTTGGGCCACATCCCTCCCACTACTCTGGGCGTTAGGCCCATGCTATAAAATACCCCAATAAAATAAAATGAATAGTATCGGCTGCCATAAAAGAGCCTTGGTAAATGCAGTGTGTGTGTTAAAAACAAAACGCAGGCTTTTTATGAGCTGCTTAAAACTGCTAGAACCGATTAAACAAACCGCACCGTGAAGAACATGTTTGTAGGCAGGCGGAGATTAGCCGATTTGCCCAGAATCACAGGATGTAGAGCACACGCCGGACTCGAACCGGTTTCCTAGTTCTAAAGTCGGCAGCTCTGGTCTTTGGGCCACATCCCTCCCACTACTCTCGGCGTTAGGCCCATGCTATAAAATACAAGCGCTCGCCATCTGTTTTCATTCAGCCGCTTGTTTATAAACACGGGGCTGAGTGAAAACAGATGGCTGGCCCCCTAAGATAAGAAATACCTTTGCGACAGAAGGAAAGCAGACGAGCCAGTCCGGGTGGGCCGGCCCAAAAAGCGAAAGGGAGGAAACCCAAACAGCTAATTTCCAATGGCAGCCCACCGTTTACCATAAACGGTGATGCCAGCCAATGGAAAAAAGGGGCGGGGCTTCAAGCCCTTTTCTCTAACTCCTCGTTGACAATAAATCTCGCCAAGCGAGCAACGCATGCGCTGCAACGCTAGGTGAGACCTAAAAAGTGTAATAAGAATCTTTTGAAAATATTCCTCCTGTAGTCGGCCATAGGTGGATACATTGTCAGAACGAACCAGATTTACGTTTTCGACGGGTGAATCATATGCAGTCTGAGACAACGTTTCTGCCAATTGTACAATTTAAGGGTCATTTGTATAAGGAAGAGGGTATTTTAAAACACAGTGAAATTAGTCTCCACTAGTGATTTGGGCACCAATATGAAAGAGTTCTGAATACCATCCATCCTAAATTATATACCGAATGCTCCAATACAGCTATCCAGGACCTTTGGGAACATAGTTAAGGAGTGATTCAATGGCCATATTTTATGGACTGCTTTTTCTAGAGTTCAGAAATATTTCATTAACCCAAATAGACCCACTAGGCAGCCTATTTGCCAAGTGAGGAGGAAGCAGCATATTTCTTGTGATTAAAAATAGGTTTGGGTAAAATCATATCTTGGGTCACAGATTCTTAAACTGGAGTATGACCCCTCCAACTCCAAGAATACATTTAGCTGCCCACAACTGACAAATATTTGGTTGTGTTTGAGAAGAAAAATGTTACTTAGAAGTAACTGTAGATCTCCAGTCTTGCTATCTTTCAGGGTGGCCTCTGGGTGGAGTGGTGTTCTGTGAGCTTGCTTCTAATTGGTAAAATGTTGGTTCTTTTGAAATGATGTGAATAGATTAATTACGCGACCATGTTAAATCTTTCCAGGCTATGTTTACCACTGCACTGCTCACCATGGGACTCCTATCTCCGTGACGGGGCTGATTCAAGCATGCAAATACTATGAAAGATTCAATCCTGGAAAATGCGCCTTTCTGTATTGCATGTAGGTGGACAGTAAACACTGTATTGTATGTAGGTGGAGAAAGTAGACACTAAATAGCCTACATACATCTTGCCAGATTTGGATGATGCATATTTTGTCTTAAGTTTAGCCTTTAAAAACATTTTTACTGAAGGCAGAACAAACAGATACATGCTCTGACCGTGAGATAAAATTATTCACACCATTGGCAAGAGACATTGAAAGGAAGGATAGCTTTATTATGGGAGGGAAGGCCAAACTCCTACACAAATTAACTATTATAACCTTATGAACCCTAATGAATCAGGCAGGGAAGTCAACATAGCAGGAAGATCTGCAAAATGCCCTGTATGCAGCATAATCAAATCTCAATATTATAAACCTCCACATCAAGACGCCCAGGCTTTCAGCTTGAACGTCCAGCACCAAAAACCAGGGATCTCCACCAACTATCTCTCCGACCCAAACATCCATAAACAGCTACTTGACATTTACTATCCTGCTGTCCACCAAAAAGCTCAGAGCAACTTCACTTCCTTTAATACAAGCACCTATGGCCATGGACACACTGAGCTTTTTCAAATACCGCATAGCAGTCTCCTGCCCTAAGTCTCACATTCCTTCCCCAGTGCTGTAAATCACTGTTTTCGGTGTATGCCTAAACACTCTGGGGGATATGTACAACAGAAGTGGCGTAGTGAGGCGTTAACAGTCAAGGCTTAAAGCCTCACTCCGCCACTTCAGAAACGCGAAGCTACACCATATTTACAAAAATATGGTGCAGCCTTCTGCTTCCCCCTGCACTAGCGCTACACTTAGCAGTGTAGCACCAACGCAGGCACCATTGCACTATGGTGCAAGGGTGTCTGTGTGCAGGGGAAGATGGTTATGTACAGGAAGGTCACCCTTCCTGTACATAAAAAAATCTTGAAATTCCATTTTGTCACTTCTATGTGTGCTGCTTAATGCAGCACACATGGAAGTCATAAAATGTATTTTTTTTAAAAGATGGTTTATGTGCAGGAAGGGGGACCTGTACATAAACAATAAAAGGCGTTTTGCTTTTTCCATGTGTGCGCACAAGGCAGCACACATGGAAAAAGCAAAAACGAGGAGAAATGTATCATTTCTCCTCGTTTCGTTTGGCGCTGCCTCCTATTTATGCTGCCCCTGTAAATAGGGGGCAGCGTCAAAATCAATAGGTGTTCCGGTGGAACGCCCAGAGCAACACCCACTGCCCACCCCTTTCACGCTAAGCATAGCGTGAAAGGGGGTCTTATTTACAAGGCAGCGTTAAGCCACGTTAAGTGGCTTAACGCTGCCTTGTAAATAAGGCGAAGCCCCTATTGCCACCGAAACGTCACAGAAAGTGACGTTCCCGAGGCGATAGGGCTTGTACATATGCCCCTCTATTCCGTATGTTCATCTCGACAGCTGCTGCTTTGATTATCATGGTCCCCGCTCTCTGCTAAAACTTGTCAGCACAAACTCCTTTATTGAACCTCCACTTAGGCCCAGGATAGGAATTGCATATTCCATTTATGCTTGCTCCATTTGAGTCTTCCTTTGACATTTGTTCATTCTGCAGAAACCTTTGGATCAACTAAGATTTCACATTCTTGAGGAGGCAGAAATGACAAATTACTTAGGTTGGCAGTGTGGCACTATTTCATACGTGCTCCACTTTAACATCCAAATACAAAGTAGAATGCACTGCATTTTGTCAGTACTATACCACCAACTTGTGCCCGCGACTCTCGTTTCAAAATCCCCTTCATCACTGAGACCGTGCTCCACTTCTACCAACCTAGGGTTCATAATTTCTTTCTTTCCTTCCACGGATAGCACTATATCTTCATTATTGTACGAACAAGCCTGAAGATATATTATTGCCACCATCAGCAGGGATTCCACCTGAGAAAGCAACCTTAGTACCCCTCCTGTTTTCTAACATCCTCCTGAAGTAGAAGAATTGGGGGTGAGATTTACGTAGTGCACTGCAGCAGCCGCAAAAGCTGCGCTGCGTGAAAAGGAGAGAGGAGAGCACCCTATTTACTAAAATAATGCACTCTCCTCCCCTCACACTAGTGCCGGTGCTGAAATCAGCTGCCGTGCACCAAGGAGACACCTTTGCGCCATGGTGCAAGGATGTCTCCGTGAGTCTAGCATAGGTTTTGTACTGGAAGGAAACCTTCCAGTATAAAATACTATGCGGAGACTCACTTCAAACCTTTTCCATCTTTGTATGCGTGCTGTACAGTGCAGCACACATGTAAAGTTAGAAAAGGAGAAATAAAAACATTTCTCCTTCCTTGCGCCTACTTGAATAACGCGCAGTTTTCTCACACTAAGCCCAATCTACTTTACTTAGTAAATTAGGTTTGGCGTGAGAAACCTTGGGTGGTTGCATGGGAACGCCCATGCTCCACCCTTGGCACACCCCAAGCTGCTTCAAGTTACTTTTCCGTTATTTCTAGCACTAAATAAGTTTAGCGCTGGAAAGTAAATTGGAAAAAAGATTTTGCGTCGATATGCCTCACTTTTGTGACACAAACACAACGCAAAATCTTAGTAAATCTCCCCGTTGGTCTAAAGAAGTCTTCACCTTATTCTTTTTGGGTAGCTTAAAGGGAAGATACAAAGTATTTGTTCGACAAAAGAAGCGGCAATCTGGGATGGACAGTTTTGCCTCACTACCTAGAACCAGCCTCAGGGAGGGATGAAGCCCTCAGCATTCAAACGGCTGAGGCAACACTCGCACCTTTAACTCAACAGCCGGCTTTGCTGTGGTATCATTCATGGATATTGAAGCATCTCCACCGCAGGGTCAGACTATATGCATCAGGACTCCACAGTGATCTTATCCAAATAGCAGCTCCTTGGACCTACCGCAGAGCGCCACATCATATCTGCTTCAGTCACAAGCCGTCGCAGCAGCTCAAAGGTCTGGGCAGCAGGGGAAATGCAATCACCAACGAATTTCAGGAGCTATAAATATATCACAAAGGTTACAAACATGGGATCAGTGTATCCAATGTTTTCCCTCTGCGTTGCTGGTTTCATATTCCCCTTCATTCAGATTTCACCTGCAGCAACAGCCCACAGGTATTTCCTATCTACAGGTTGTCTAACATGAGCAGCTACATCATATCCCTGCAGATGCTCACCAGCAAGGCGATCAAGTTCTTCCACCTATATCACTGTGGTGCCTCTGATAACCCCATCTGAACCGTCACCGTCAAGCAACAGAAGTGAATGTGATATGTAAGGCCCGTAATCCTTTCTATCAGTGGAACACCCCCTGCCTCTCACAATGCTCCTCCCTACAAAGGATATTATTTGGGCTGGCAATTGAGAAGATTCTGTATTCCTCAATAGGAAATACAATCAGAATTCTTTTATGCAGAGCAAAATGAATTTCAGAGGTGAAGCAGACATGGTAAAAATGTGACAATGACTGGTGTTGCATAATATGGGGGGATACTTTTGTAAATCCAACCAGTCATGTGAGAATATATGTGAACGCTCAACCATTGCAAGTCGACCATAATCACATTCTTAATTTTGGTGAGGTATGAAACGATGACAAGCTGCAGCAAAATAAATCTTTGAGCATCAAAAATGTAGGAATATTTGGAACTGCTGAACTTCATACATTGATGGTGTAGGAAATTGAATTATTTGGGGTAGTTGACTACCCACATCAAGGAACAATCATCGTCAGAGTGAACCCAAAAAAGTTACCAAATTAACCTGAGCTCAACCCCCTCGTAGGTATGTCTAAGAGCAAACTGGCTTAACTAAGGGCAATGTATACAGTATTTATGCAGTAACAAACCAGTAATAAGTCAAAATGCAAAACAAAAATTCCAAACCAACTTAGAAAAATAGAGTAAAATTTAATAAACACCACGACATAAATCTAATTAGGGGAAGCGGAGATATAAATGTTTAAGTAGGAATAGCCCCAAGAAGCATGGAGTGAAAATGATAGTCAATGTTCATTGTAGACCGGGACCTAGGCACAATTTGATGCGGACCGCAACAGAGTGCAGGTCAGATACACCAACCGGGTTTGGCCTGGAAAAGAAGGGGGAAAAAAAAAAAAAAGTACCTTCTGACTTTATTCCTTTATTGTCCCAATGCACCAATGGAGTATACTTCTCAAACCGGATTAGTTTCAGAAATTCCTACCTCAGTTCCTTTCTCCCTTCTGTGATCTCATAAATCTGTCTATGTCCTCTGCTATAGTCCCCACTGCCTGGAAACACGCCAAGGTGATTCCATTACTTAAAAAACCTACTCTGGACATTTCTAAGCCAGAGAACTACCGCCCTATCTTTCTTCTAACCCTGGTATCTAAGGTCACTGAAGCCTATATTAACTCCATTCTCACCACTTTCATAGAAGCCAACAATCTGTTAGATTCCTCCCAAAATTGCTTCCGTCCTTGACACAGCACTGAAACTGCCCTTTTGGCTGTTAAAGAACATCTGCGGAGCTCACTAGATGAAGGACGGGCCTCCGCATTGATCCTTCTGGATCTAAGCGCCGTCTTTGACACAGTGCCCCATCAGATTCTTTTGCAGCGCTTGGAAAATATTGGCATCAGTGGCTCGGCCCTAGACTGGCTCTCCTCCTTTCTATCAGAGATCATTCCAAGTGCTTGCGCCCCCCCCCCCCTTCTGCTCTTAGACGCACACCGTACACTAAGGGGTTCCTCAGGGCTCTGCTCTGAGCCCGACTGTATTCAATATCTATATCCAACCCCTGGCTGCAGTCGCTAAGGAGAGGGGCCTAACTGTTGTCTCTTATGCTGATGACACACAGTTAGTGGTAGCATTATCTGACTACTCTGTACAGGACGCGCTCAAATTCAAAGATGATTTAACAGCTATTGCGGACAGGATGACATCTAACTGTCTTCAATTGAACGCCAGCAAATCTGAGATTTTGTTGATCAGGAAAAAAAACATCTATGGAGTGAGCACTGGTGGCCGCCCACCATGGGAAACAACCTTTAGAACGCATGCATTACATCGCATGCCATTAGATCGCAGTTTTTACAACGAAAGTCGTTACAACGACTTGCACTGGAGGGCGCTATAGGACAAGGAGTAGTTTAAATTACTATCCAACACCTTCCCTACTGTACGTAGGCTGGAGTTGGAATAGTAAATTAAACTACTCCTAAGTCCACGCCCTCCAACGCAAAGTCGTAACGACTTGCGTTGTTAAAACCAGCGATCTAATGGCATGCGATGTAATGCATGCGTGGTATCGTCATACATCCCCCACCATTGGCCTTCAGCCTGCTCCCAAACAGACGGTTAAAAACCTGAGTGTTTGGGTTGACTCTGCATTGACCTTTCAGGCTCAAACCAAGGCGGTAGCTGGAGTCTGCTTTGGCCTCCTGCACGGTCTTAAACCTCTACTGGGCTTTTTCAATGCGAACACCCGTCAGGTTATTATCCAGGCCACTGTACTATCCAGGATGGATTACGCCAGCTCTCTGTACCTAGGGGCTAACAGAGCTGAGATACATCGCCTCCAAAGGGCACAAAACGCTGCCGGCCGGATGCTCCTTGGCCTGCCGAGAACCTGCTCTATTTCTAACTTCCTTAGCAGACTACACTGGCTTCCAGTGGAGAAACGCATCAACTTCAAAGCAATCAATCAATCAATCACGGCATTTATAGAGCGCGCTACTCACCCGGGAGGGTCTCAAGGCGCTGGGGGAGGGGGTAAGTTACTGCTCGAACAGCCAGGTCTTGAGCTGCTTCCTGAAGGAGAGATGGTCCTGGGTTCGCCGAAGGTGAGTGGGGAGGGAGTTCCAGGTCTTGGCTGCCAGGTAGGAGAAGGATCTTCCTCCGGCGGTGGCTCTGGCGGATGCGTGGTACGGTGGCGAGGGCGTGGCTGGTTGATCGTAGCTGGCGGGTGGGCGTGTAGAAGGTCATGCGGTCGTTGAGGTACTTGGGGCCCAGGTCGTGGAGGGCCTTGTGTGCGTGGGTGAGAGTCTGAACGTGATTCTCTTGCTGACGGGGAGCCAGTGCAGGTCTTTTCAGGTGTCCGGTGATGTGGCTGTGTCGGGGATGTCCAGGATGAGTCGTGCGGAGGCGTTCTGGATGCGCTGGAGTCTTTTTGAAGTTTGGCTGTGGTTCCGGCGTAGAGGGTGTTCCCATAGTCCAGTCGGCTGGTGACAAGTGCCTGGGTGACGGTCTTCCTGGTTTCAGTGGGGATCCATCTGAAGATCTTGCGGAGCATGCGCAGGGTGTTGAAGCACGAAGATGAGACGGGCGTTGACTTGTCTGGTCATCGACAGGGAGGAGTCCAGGATGAAGCCCAGGTTGCGTGCGTGGTCCGTTGGCTTGGGCGCGGTGCCCAGGGCCGGGGGCCACCAAGAGTCGTCCCAGGCGGAGGGTGATGAGCCCAGGATGAGGACTTCCGTCTTGTCTGAGTTCAGTTTAAGGTGGCTGTTCCTCATCCAGTCGGCGACGTCTCTCATCCCGTCGTGTAGGTTGGCTCTGGCGGTGGTGGGGTCGTTGGTGAGGGAGAGGATCAGCTGGGTGTCGTCGGCGTAGGAGATGATGTTGAGGAAGCCCTCTGTATCTCCCATAGAATTCTGAACGCCCAATCCCCCGATATTTTAGCTGATCTTCTCACGCCCTACATACCCACCCGCCAGTTGCGCTCTACTGGTCAGGACCTGGCAGCTGTTCCTCGGGTAAAGAGAGAGCAGTAGGGCACTCTTTCCGCCTTCTTGCCTCTAAACTCTGGAATTCTGAAATTCATCATTCCGAAAAGCGATTAAAACTTATCTCTTTCCCAAGTAATCTGGTTCCCTCTCATTCACTCTCCGACCCCTCTGTTTGTTTGGAATCCGCGCTGGAACGCCCCTTTGCTAGGGCAGCCATGCGCTTTATAAAATCAATAACATGACATAACTTCTAAAGCCCCCACAGAACCTCTGGGGAGGCACCTAGCAACTGACAAGGTGTCAGACGGGGCGATCTAGTCCAGATGCCTCAGATCAGCTGGGCGGTTGTGGAAAAGGCATCTTGTTGTGTCCCTGTAGCTTGAACAGGTCAGCCTTATGACCCTTGGAGTCCAATTCTTTAGCATGGGTACAAGAAGGAGCAGGTCCAGGCCTTTAGGGCTAGTCCCAGGTCACAAACAGCAAGTACAGTCCTTTTCTATTCTTCCTCAGGTTCTGGAGTGTTCTCAGGTGGTTGCCTGGCGATATCACATTTATGCGTGGCATAAGCTTGTGAATTGGAATGACTCCTGGTCACGCCCTAACCAATATGTGGTTTCTTCGAGTATAGTCCAGATGGTTCTAGAAACCATCTTGCTATGACATCACTATTGGAATGTTGGTATGATTAGAATGTTGGGCGAACGGTTTAGTCAGTTAGGAGCAGCTGCCGTGCGCGGTACTTGTGCCCCGCTCTCCTTCCTACTAATAAAAGGAATTTACCTTCATATATCTCCTGCTTCGTTCATCACTACAATTTGGCGACGAATGATGAACCCACACATCCTCCCATCTTTTGCTGCCTCCATTCTGCTCTGCTGTCTGACTTCGCCTACATCAATGAGAAGGTACTTGTGTCTGGCAGCAACGTGAAAGCAACCCCTCGCATTGCAAAAATGACTATTAGACTACGTATACGATGTAGAGTACTTACCTGGCAATAAGAACAAAGTAGCAGACTGCTTGAGTCGTTCACCTTTACCCTTAGATGAGTATTGTCACAATGAATGCGAAGTTTTCAGTGTCGCATTTACTGAAGGGAGAGAGGATGTAATCAGTGCAGATGAATGGGAATCAACGTACAACACTGACAATGTCTTAATGCAGTTAAAACATTACGTAATGCATGGATGGGCAGATAAAAAATAAATTACCACATGATCATAAGAAATTTTGGGAACTGAGAAGTGAAATATCCATCAGCGATGATGGGAAGTTCCACCTCAGACAGGATAGAGTAATCCATCCTGAAAGCATTAGAAGTCACATTCTTAACATAATGCACAAGGGACATTTGGGCATTGTGAAGTCCAAAAGAAGGGTGAAGTCATCTTACTGGTGGCCTGGTACAGACAACAATGTTGAGGAGAATGTAAGATTATGTACATATTGCACCAGTGCTGATAAGTCATTGACAGTCCTGAGACATCCATTTGGGGAGTACAAATGTCCTGAAAATCCTTGGGATGAACTTTCTGTAAATATATTGGGTCCCATTCTAGATTCATGGGGCATACCTAAACACATCATTGTTTTGTTAGACAGGTATTCTAAATGGCCAGAATTTGAAATATGTGAAAAAGCAGACTCATCCTCACTTATTTCCTTTTTAACCAACATCTTTTTAAGGGAAGGAATTCCTAGAACCATAATGTGTGATAATGGTCCACAATTTACCTCTGACAAATGGAAAGCATTCTTAAAGCTAAACATACCCCAATTTATCACCCTGCGGGCAACGGAGCAGAAGGAAGTTACCAAAACAGTATGGGCTTATCGCATAACCCCTATGATCACCGGGTAAAGTCCCTTCAGGATTTTGAGAGGGAGGGAGCCCTTCACTAGAGACAACACAGCTTGGATGGACCTTAAAATCCAAAGCAGATGGTCCCCTTCAGTAATAAAAGGGAATCTCATGAAAGCTCCAAAAATCTACAAGGATTACTATAACATAAGACATGGAGTGAAAGAAGCTAGATTGACAGTGGGGGGATTGGGTCAGAGTGAAGCTTGGCACGTTCTGCAAGAAAGGGAGCAGTAAGTTCACTGACCCACTCCAGGTCAGAGAACTTTATTCACGTTCTGCACTTTTGAGTGACAATAAAATCTAGTCCTTAGATAGAATGGCCAAATGCAACAAAGTTTTGTGGTGGAAACGTGGTGACAACTTGGGGAAGGCAAATGATAGTTGGTTGTGGTCCGAAGTAGAAGCTCTTAACCATACCTCGGATGACAATGATGGACAGGATGTGGAGGTGTTACCATACAAAGTGAAAGGAGTGACATGGAAAATACGCACAGTGGGGCATCTACTCTTGATAAAGAGGTGCAAATTCCTCCTGGCACTCAGGCATCCACTCGCACAGGCAGACCAGTCATTTTACCTAAAACATACAATTAATTTGTTATGCAACTCACGTGAGTTATTCTATAGGCACTTTACTGCTGAAATCTTTTCAAGTATTGCATTGGTTGTATTTATCTATTTATGTATATATTTATTTATTCACTTCTATATATATATTTAGTATTGACCTCCTCTAACACACTTGAACACAACACACCCACGCTCTCGGAGCAGCTGCTCTGATGACCGATGCCTGTTTGCACGTTTTTCCGTTACCAAATATTTTTTCTTTGAATAGACCCTGGGTGGGTGTAAACCAGTGTCTCTTCAACGGGCATTTCCGTGGTTCTTTATCTGTGGTGGTCCGGTCCTCCTTCTACCAGGGCACATGGTAGGAACGACCTGACACTACTTATGTAAGGTCACTTGACAGACGTGCTACAAGCTACAGCAATAGCATGCCAAGTAGAAGCTAGTTACTACGCGCCGAATCAGGCACTTGCCTCCCACTACACAATTTGAAAGGCTACAGGCGCAGAACACTGAGCGCGCACGACGCGCATTCCATTTAGCACTTGCCTGGGCTGCCATCTGGTCATATCTGAACCGGGTTTTAAAATACCCCCTTTTTACTCATGAAACATCTATTGCACTTGTTTGAATTAAATCTTGTATGTTTGTCATTTGCAGCATGTGATAATCATGTATTTCAATCACATGTTGGGAGTCTGTTTTTTGTTTAAACTGACACGCTCCTGTTGTGCAGATTTCTTTCATGTTTATTACCGCACAGGAAATGCTTTAAAAGGTCACTGCCACTTCCGGGTCATTGTATGACTTTTGACAAAGACCGTGCTGTCGAAACGCGTCAGTCAATAAATACTTGAAACCCTCTCTTTAAAATCCTGAGTGCGACTCCTTCTTGCGACGTAAGGATATTCAAAAATATATATATATTCCTTTTAGGACCCTTGTCCACTATTTATTGCCGGACATTTCTTCTGCACCCATTGTAGATCTGTATATAGTCTCCCTTGTGTTACCACTATGTACCATTAATAATAATGTAGAAGGGGAAGATATGTGGTGTCTTCGTGTATAGTCCAGATGGTTCTAGAAACCATCTTGCTATGACATCACTATTGGAATGTTGGCATGATTAGAATGTTGGTAGAATGGTTGAGTCAGTTGGGAGCAGCTGTCGTGCGAGGTACTTGTTCCCCGCTCTCCTTCCTACTAATAAAAGGAATTTACCTTCATATGTATCCTGCTTTGTTCATCACTACACAATAGAGTAAAGGTTTTCGGGCCCGACCCTAAGCACATTTAGAAATCTTAAAGATAGGGAAAGTCTTCGGCCATATTGAACTTGGGCTTTTGGGGCTGGGGATGTGCGTTTGAAGTGTACTATGGTAATGCTAGTATCTTCCCACATCTAACACTAAAATCCAGTATGAAGCAGCCACAACAGCCCAAATAAATACAGACCGAAGTCTGGCAGAACAAAAGTAGAGTTTTCAGCAACCAGACAGATACACAAGAATTGTTTTTGCATCCTGTTTCTTTTTCTTTCAAGTGCACCCGAAGTATAATATGTAAACCCAGCAGATCTGTCAACCCAGATTTGACACTAATGTGAAAAGGGATGCTCGCAGCCCCCTTTCTGCAAATTCTGGAAGGTTCAGAAGAGTTACTTCTACCCATTCAGGTCACCCTATTGTTTAATCCAGGGATGCACTTCACACCTTTTTCACACTTATTCAAAATGCTTCTTACTCGTTGGCAGGATTGGGACAGCAAATGCAAATTAAGCCTCCGGGAACCTCAGGCAGGGAAAAGGTGACTTTCTAAAAGTTACCTTTCCTTAATATTTATCAAAAAACTGACTGTCATTGGATTTTTAATAACTATTAAAGATAGTAACTTTTCTAGCTAGTCCCATTCTTGAGATACATTATTAGGAGTTTAATCTGTACTCTGGTTTTCTACATAGGACATCTAGGCCTGCCACAGTGAAATATAGCATTGGGGTGCTAGTCACTGTAATGGACATGTTAACATTAAATGTATACATGTCCTACTTTTAGAAAAGCATGCACCCTGCCTTGTGGGTGATATAGCCTACATAGGGGTAACTTGTTAATATTTAAGAGGGAGGTTTTGACCAATAAAAAGGTTTAGTTTGACAGGCCGAATTGCAGTTTTTACACTGCTACAGTTAGGCTAAACTGGTAGGCCTGAAGCCATGTATGCACTGCAACTGTAGTGGATGGCACAATACGTGGTGCAGTTCATTGGTGGCATTTAACTTTTAAGCCCGGGGTACACCTTGTATCATATACTCGAGACTTATAGGTATAAGTTACATATACCAATTTAACCATGTTTTAAAGGCGGAACACAGGTACTTTACCATTGGTTAGAGTGCACAGAGTTCTAAAGCCAACAAAAATACATGGTCCAGTAAAAGGCAAAAAACATGGGGTGAACATGCAGAAAAGGTGGAGTTCCTACAGATAGTACCAATTCTAAGGTTCCCTACTCAATATGCTTCCCAACCTCCGTAGTTTGGGTGAAACTTGGTGCATACATAAAAGGGAGGATAGGAATAACAGGGGCAAGAGATCATTCTTCTATGATTCTCTTGTCCAATGGAAATCCTGCCCTGCTAGATAATCGCTGAAGTCAAGAATTTTAATGATACTATATCTCTGTTGTATACCCCGCCCCCACAAAAAAATTTACTTAAATGACAGAAGAAGCAGTATTACTACCCATGTCTTCACTGAGGAAAACTCTAGTCTTTAGTGGATGGGAAGACCCTTGTTCTGCTGGCAAAAAGTCACCCAGAGGAACATTGCCCTGAAAGCCATAAGAAAATGGTCGCAACTTTTACTACTTGGGGGTCTGCCACCCCAACTCACAGGAAAATTGGGTTGGGGGAGAATTAGCATGAGCTTTTAGGTAACTGTTCATTTCCAACCAACAACAGTTGAAACGCTTGTTTTCTGATAATTATTTGTGGATACACTTAAGACATAGTCCTGACTAGTGATGTGCTTTACTATTTGATACTGCTCATAAGGAGTCAAAGGCATCTTACTTGTTGGCAGAATGCTCCAGACGAATGCAAACCATGGAGCCATACACACAAGGGAATGAAATATTCTGATTCTGGAGACAGAATCATTCATGGTCTCTTCCTCAGTGTAAATCTTGTATCCCTAGTTAAGAGGCAACTGTCTTGGCCTACCTTGAGTTAGACTAAAATGTCCAATTTGTGACTATTTTGGCAGCAGATGTAAAGATCCACCACAACCCAAAAAGCAGGAATAAAGGCAAAAAGCTGCAACACACTAGGCATGAGAAGGTGAAAATATATTTCCTAAATAAGGCAGAAATCTACAGGTCCTTGCAATTGGGAATCTGTGGTAGCAGAATCTATGGGTGGCCCAGAATTTCAGCAAGCATAATGGGCTAAAAAGTGAACTACGGGCTAGTCTTGGCCAAAGAGGCATTATAGGTTGGCTCAGAGCAGTGGTTATGGAACTACCAAGAAGCACATGCTCTGAAAACGCCAGGCTGTGCACAAAAAAATAAAATAAATAGACACCGGGGAAAAAAAAAAAAAAGCAATAAGCATGTTCTCTGAGAAACATGGGTTAACAAATCCAGATGCCCAGGAGAAAAGGATTGAGTAAGTTAATCTGAGAAACATGGGTGGGTCTGCTATGTTCCCCATGTTTTTAAAAATTTTTTATCCACTGCTAAAGTGACGGAATCTTCTGTTCGGCCTGAGAAAATATAGCCCTTTTGTTTGGACAGACATAGCAACAAAACAAGATAATGCCCAGCACAATACAAAATGAGCAGAGAACACAGATAGTCTTCAAAAGCATTTCTTCAATGCCCTGTCCAGCAAAAATTGAGATCTTGTAAACAGTTTAGTAGTTCACAGTCCTTTATTTCTATTTTTAAAATAAAGAATCGAGTCTTTGAACTTACAAGCATAAAATGCTGTAAGACATTTCAAGCATTGCGGGTCCTTGCGTGCACCAAAATTAGTCAAAAGGTCCTGTGCGCATTAGAATAAGTCAAATGATAAATACTACAACTGCCTGAACGCACAGTACAACTTTTATTTCTGTATGGGCCCAAAATTGTCTGTCACTGCTATAATGCCACCAGTGGAGAATAACATACATTCTCTACTGATGCAACCTGACAGTCCAAAATATTTGCCCCAGCTACGGTATACACAGAAGAAAAGCCTTCTCTCACACGAGCTAGCTAAGTTCAGACCAACTCATGTATGAAGTCACGAAAAAGGGCACATCCATCAAACTAAGGGTATGGATAAGAGGTGGATCAGAACTCCTCCCCATGCTGCACGTGGGGGGATGGCAGAATAAAGTAGTAGAGCAAAGAAGGCATATTTCATTTCCTAAAATTGCCCTTGCAACCCGTTATTATTACCTCACCTCCACAATACCCTAAGTGCTGCTACAGAGGCGTTGGCAGACAGTTTAATGGATAGAGGAGCAGCAATACAGTTTGATGAAAAATCATTCTTAAGTGTACATAATGTTCTCAAGCACCTTCAGAATTATTCCGTTCACTTACCGAAAAAAACGTTAGCCCAGTAATAGATGCAGCATATAATAACGGTTGGTATGAAACATTGCAGGGTAAACAAGGTTGAGAAAGTTCATCACAGCTGAGTTATTACCTAAATACCAACATTTTTCTTTTTATATTCCTTAATATTAGGTCACTGGTTAAATTGTAACATATTTTGAACCAAACTTCATTCATACGCCATTGTACAGATATTCAAAAATAACACTTTTTAGTGTGCACTCAAACGACATTTGCTTCATGTTTGGCCTACACAAAAGTAAAGGTAAGGATTATTAGCAGACTTGCTATTAGAAACTGGTCAAAGCAGGCTCAAAAGTTTAGATAGAAAGTTGCCAATTAAATGGAGTAACGGATGTACAGCAAGATAAAATAGAAATGTACTACTCCCTGCGTCGCATGCAAAGTTTTCCTCATCACATTTGTCATTTTATCATGTACAATTGTTATGAAAAGATTCTGGAATTCAGTTGATTTATTTTAGCAACATCTATGTTAATGCCGAAAGCAGGAAATTAAAATGTTGCCACTTAAATAAATGTGCAAGTTTAACCGAACAAAAAAAACATCTACTGGTACATTTTCTTAGGGTTTAAATGAAATACTAGAACTTAAATTATCCATTTGGATAGAGTAATGACCAAAATATTTTCTGCACTATTGATAGCTTGATGATAAATTCTTTTCCTGGTGCACTGCTTTCTGTTCAGGGGCACTTCATAAGCTTGTCCACGTTTTAGGAAATAATTGCTCTGCGATGTGAACCTGGGCACTTTACGGAACTCTGAAGGCAGAGGATTCAAAATGAATAACTTCAATGTCTTCGGAGGTGTCTCCTTTCCCCATCACTAAAACATTCTGAGCAGGTGCTCGTGGTTTTTCAGCACAGTAAACATGTTTTCTTCTTTTAAAGTGGTCCATTACAAAGTCTTTTGGAATGTCTCAAGACTGGCTGTATCCGGAGCTCTGGCTTCCATTTGGACCCTGTTCTTCACTGTTTGAGAGAGAAAGGAGGCTGAGGTTATATGAATGGTTATGAGAATACTTGGAGTACTCAGAAGTGTATAGATTAGGCTTCAAGTCAACTTCTCTTTGAACTACAAAAAACATACATCACTAAATTACACAGAAAATATATCAAAACACAGAAATAGGACATTAATGGTAAAGGTTCATTTCAAAGTAACTACCCACACGGTGTTTCACAAAAAAGATTTCACAGTAATTGCACCGATTATTTTTATGAGCAGGATACTCATCTTGTTCATTCCAATACTCTGTCCAGCACTGAGGTCTTCAGCTAACACCCAAAGTGGTATCCATCTTCCCCGATTGTCGAGAAAGGAAAACAAAGCCGCTTCAACTTTCAAAATCCTCGGCATGTTTTGAGGGTTTCCACTCCAAGTAGGGCCTGGCCATCCCTGTAAGATTGTCCTACTTCGTCACCTCAGTTCGGACTATTTATTTTCTGCTCGCCTGTATGCCCTCCAACAAACGAAGTCGCCCAGATGAAAAAGATGCTCCTGAATGTTGGTACCATGAGAGGGCTTACTGAGTAAGTAGTACACTTTGTTTCAAATTACTGTAGCTTAATTTATTCTTACCCGTCCACCAGACTCCTCTGCATTAACAACTAATTTTTAACTAACTATCAAATAAATAATTATTCAGACGGAGAAAGCATAGGTCTAAATCTGGTTCCAAGCCAAAAACAGCTAAACTTTATAAAGTATTAGCCATTGACAGGTAAACAACTGTCACAGGCAACAATGCTTTAAACGTCAGACGCTGCACTGGTACTGGTGGGATGCATGGAAATATTCGGAGAAAAAGAAGACCTTATACTAGGCCTGGGCGGAGTTCTGCTACGCGGAAATCCACAAAGTGCCGGAAAAACTCCACTGTGTATGCGGAGTTCCTCAAACGGCGGAGTAAGGTAAGTCGCGCTGATTTTAGCACCAAGAGTTTGTCCCGTGCTATAAAATCAGCGCGAACAGCACCACGCTTAGCACAAGGCGGCACTGCTTCTTTCTGCCGCTCGAGTAGATGTCCTACTCAGGCGGCAGCTTCCTTAACGTGAGTGGCAGCGACCTGCCACGACCACCCGAGTTGAGAAATCTCGCCAGGGCGTAGTCTAGCATACAATTTTCCTTGCTAGCCAACTTAATGTTGGCGAGCCCCGTGAGAAGAAAAACTCCACTTGTGAGTTTTTTGGATCCCCGCGCTCTATGGGGAGTGGGCAAAACTCCACAAACTCCGCGAGCAGAGCAGAATTTTATGCCCAGGCCTACCTTATACCATAATAAGCCATGAAAATAACGTTTCTTCCAGCAGTTGGTCAAAGCCGAGAGCAAGTTGCTTTTTCCTGGGGTGATTTTGGACAGCTGCCCCAATGGCAACAGTACTGCTTGTAGGAGCCAGGAAGCTAACTGCTTGGCAGAGTTCAGACAGCTATGTTATAGTGCCCACGTTTGCTACAGTGGCACCTTAGTCTCGTGTAGGACAATCTAAAATGGAACAACATGCCAGTTCATCGAGATGGTACTTGATTAAAGGCATTTTTAGCACTCATAGGACAACCAAGAGATAAAGTTGCTCTGACTGGTGACTTTGTTCCAATCCATGTAGTGTTAGAGGGCCCTTTTAGTACGTAAACATCTTGATTCTGTTAGTTTCAGAGACACGAACATCCAAACGATTGGTTAAAAGACACCCCCCTATATTTTAAAAACAGGTTACTCTTTTGAAATAAAGCTACCCATTAACAAGAGTAAGTTGGGAAAAAGATAGGTGAATTAAGAGAGTAGTGTGCTTTTTAAAATATATTTATCAACTTATAGTATTTTTGGAGCAATACAGGACATGCAGTCATGTTCACGAAAGATAACGACATGGAAGAATAATGAAAGTGTTATATGTCGGATACAGAGGGAGCCATAAACATGAGCAGGAAACAAGAATGCCACCCAATACAAAAGTGCTCCAATAGCGTTCTGCGCTTTGTGAATGTCTGTCCGATGAAACCTAGGGTATGAGCGTCCTTCACACCAGAGGGTGACAAAGGAACGAACAGAGCAAACAAACCCCTGTAAAACTGCAACAACGACTGATGGGTGGCGTGGTATCCCAGATAGGGGGAGGATTACAGAGAAAGGGTCCGGAACGGCAGTTTAGATGAGGAGGTGGGTGGGGGGGGGGGGGCTGATGAAGGGGGGGCCAGCCATGTTAACCACAAACTACTCATTCTGGGTGTGTATGTGTCACCCCTGGACTGTGCTAGAAAGGCAGTAAGCAATGCTTCCCCAACCCTGCAGTGGGGATGCTTTCTCAGTCCCTTGATTTCCTTGTGACTGAGTGCACCATGCTCCGCCTGACCACCACCGATTAACGGCACGCTTGACGAACAAGTTACTTACCTTCAGTAATGCCTTATCTGGTAGAGACTTAGTCTAGCCGCAGATTCCTTACCTTAGAATTCTCCCCAAGCACCAGAATGGATCTGGAAACTTTTTCAGCAGTACCCCTGCACATCGGTAGAGGGCACCATGTGACTCCGTACCAACGTCGTCCACGTATGTGACGTCACCGAAGTCCATATAAGCCCCTCCCCAACACGCAGACGTCCGTTTCTTCTGTGACTATTTACCGCGCCATAACGCAGAGCCATCACAGAAACTCGCTGTGGAAACAGTGAGTCATAAAAGATAAATCTCTCTTTAAATTAACAATTGCGAAGTTGAAATGCATGGTGTGCGAGAACCAAGAAAGGGATCTTTTAGGTAAGATTGAATCAGTTTGCAGAACAGGGAGGAGGGGTGCTCTTAGGAAGTTAGGTGTGCAAGAGCATACATTTCACCTTAAGAACTGTGGCAATAACCACAGGCAAGCAAAGCCATAAAGACGGTGAAAAGCATTTGAATAGAGTTACCCATGGCAGAGGAACAGAAAAGTGTCCGTAGACAATATTCAATATAAATACAATACTAGGTCGCTCTCAAGGTGGGATCTGACCCATGGGTGGCCATGACTTGGGAACCCAAAGGCCAATGCTAATCAGCTATAAGGGCTTGACTTAGAAAACCATTATGTCAGTCAAACATTCCGCAAAACATGGAGAAAATGGGCCCAAGAACCGAACCCATGGACAGCTGGGGCTCGGAGGGCCAAAGGCATAGCTAATGCATTAGAGGCAAACCTGTCCTGAGATACACTGAGAAAGGAACCTTAGAATAGATCCCCGATGAAGGAGCATGGATTAATGCAACCACTGGAAAAAATCGAAGTATTGACAAGCGCAATGCTTGCATTAAGAAAAAGTCCCATAGATAGAACAACACCAATGGGATCATTCAACGCGTAGAACCCATGGAGGTGGAAAGAAGAGCTAGAGCATACATAGCAACTAAGTGAAGATGAGACAGCAAGTTAAGAATGAAGGGTACATCCACGTAAACTATACATAGGCCCTCACATATATAAAGATATACGCAATATATATGCACTGCTTAAAGTTTTTGTGGTAGATAAAATCTGTACCAGCCTATACAGAAAGCCAACTGCAGGGAATTACCTCAGACAAGCTGCAAGTAGTCACCCTAGGACTCTCAAGTGGAGCATCCCTATGGGGAGTTGCTTCGCTTGAAGAGGAACTGTACTAGGGAAGCAGATTATGAGTCTGCAGCAGACGCATGCATACAAAGATTCCAACAAAGAGGCTATCCGAAGAAAGTACTGACAACAGCAAGAAACAAAGTTAGAATTAAATCTAGACAGTCTCCTCCTAGACAATTTGCGTGGTAATGAAACACAGCATGAATTCAGGTTAATTACTGGCTATTCGAATGATGCTGGAGTTTTCAACAACATAATGTGAAAAAATTGGCACATTGAGAACAGACCCTGTAATTGGAAAAGAAATACAAAAACATCCTAGTATCACATATAGAAGGGGTAGATCCATAAAAGATCAAAAAGTCCAGAGTCATCTACCAATGAAAGACACAAAGACAAGCTGTAGCAGGATGGTAGGATTTTTCCCTTGCAGTAACTGCAAAGCATGCAAAAATAGCAAAAGGGTACTAACGTATGAAGTACCAGGATGCGAAAAACCTAGAAAAATCATTAAATTTATGAACTGTAATACCACCCACACAGTTTATTGTATCCTGTGCTCATGCCAACTAAAAGATATTAGCAGCATGATACATCAGACAAAAAAAATTGATTCTTGAACATTCAAGAGCCATCGCTAAGAAAGATCAGTCATATCCCATCTCGAGACATTTTGAGATACATCACGGGAGTAACAGATCTATTACAATTTTTCTGCATAGATCATGTACCACAGGAATCAAGAGGGGGGGACCGTGTGTCGAAACTTGGACGTCTAGAATCTCGTTATGTATTGGATCTACAAACAAAAGGGCCTGAACAATGAAGAAGAGTTGGCAGTGCACCTAGGGGTATAATTATGCACTGGAGAGATCTTACTCTTCACTTATTTTCAGGAAAGTTTCTCTTTTTTTCTTCTTTCCCCAACTTCCTTTTCTCCTCAAATCTTGTCTTTTTTTGTTGGTGACAAGGTGAGATAGGGTTAGAATACTATGAAAGTATAAATTAATGAATAAATTAGATCTTAGGAATCAAGTGATTCTTAGACTGTGATGAGAAGCAATAGTTTCTTAGTCTGAACCTGGCCCATACAGGGCTCAATTCTGGGGTAGGTCCCAAAAATATTATTGACATTAAATTACATGCAATCACACTAATTATGAGATGAAAAGGGTATATACCAACAGGTTAGTGAATCTGATATTTATAGTAAGATAGCGTAACGCCACCATCCAAAAGACCTTCGGTCAATTGTAACGATAGGTCACATAATGTACTGTTGATAATGGTATGATTTCTATTGACGAATGAATTTCTGCATTTACAAATTGATTTATTTAAATGTTGTCATAGGTATTATTTATACCAAAGTAATATGGATTTTCATTGTATTTTATGATATTTAATCCATTACAAGCACCTAGTCACTTGAAGATGGCCACCGCTGAAAGAGTTGGTAAAGTGGAGTAAATACGCTGTCCTCTTTCTATTGCTATGATCAATTAATGGAGAATATGTATATTAAACCAGTACGGCATGTAACTCACTGAACGAAGAAAAAGGCAACTGCTGAAAGACGTCAGTGTTACTTGTGCCAATAAACAAGTAGTTCCCCCATGAGTGCTTTTTTCTTCTATGGAAAATTTGGAGCCAATCGTAACGTGAATCCACCTTCACAACGAGAACAACCCGTCTGTGAGTGCAGTGGTATCTGGTGGTTTGGAGCGATATCTATATCCATCTATATATATATATATATATAGATATATATAGATATATATATATATATTTATATATACACACACACACATACATACACACACATATATATACAAACACAAACTCCATGCATATAAATATATTGATGATAGAAGCTCACCTCGCTGAAGTTGAGAAACCTAAGTAGTATTGGCTGAGTAATCAGCCACAGTACTAACCATAAAATGGTGAAAGAGAAAAAACATAACTGTAACTAGGCCCAGAAGCAGGCCAAGGTGATAGAGGCTAACCCATGGAGGCCTAGAAAAGGTATCAAGCCTTATCCAATGGTATGGCATATCTGACAGATCAGAAGCCGAATGAAGATCGGACGAAAGTATAACAGTCTCATAGGGACTAAATACCCACAAGGGGAACAGTTCAAGAATTGAACCAAGCAATGAAAACTAAGCAACAGAAGAGATGCAAAGCTAAAGAAGAACAACAATTGTTGAGTAAAGGAAAAAATGTCACAGATGAAGTGGGGGTACACATCCAATTTACCGAAAGTATAAGGGCAACACTCCTACATCCCTGATTATACCAAGGTACATGGGGTGAAGAAAACGAAGAATTGGGTTAAGAAGTAAAAACACTACAGAGGGGGATAAAAACACCAGCAATAAAAGATAATGCATAGGTGTAATGACTAACCCCTGAGAGTAGGATATTAGGCATCGTACAGAACAAAATGAAAAGAGGTACCAAAGGGGACAAGCAAGCCAACAAGGAAATTAAGTCCAAGAGGACAAAACCATAATGTTCTAGGAACAGTTTCAAATAACCGGGAATCCACCAAAAGGTGGATGTACCATTTTCACACAAAGAGAGACCACATAGCGACTTTGAAAGGATACAAATGTAGACGCCTTGATTCCACGTGTGTGTATGAACACCAAAAAAGGAGGTGTTTGTGGCAATATGAGAAATGGACTTGCCTGGAGACAATCAGTGAGTAGGACAGATGTCCTGACAGGAAAAGTCAGAGCAAGGACAGTGAGACCGGTGGTAGAAAAAAAAGTCGGCACGCAAGTATTACCACACACATAAAAAATGTCGAGAAAACCACAAACAAGACTATCAGAATAGCTGAGGAAGAAAAGGCTTATTATAAAAAAATAAATAAAGATAAAACACTCTTGTGAAATTCACAAGAAGTGAATGAAACGTGTGCACCAGAGTAGGCCATTAAAAGTGCACCCTGCTGAAGAGCGAGGAGCTCGCTAAAGAAATGAAGGACCCAGAGAAAAGAATGTCCTAGCTGGAAATAATGGCCAGGCCGGTAACGTGGACAACAGAGTAGAGACTGCGGCGCGTGTCCCACTGCTCCAGTGGAATTTTAGAGCCTTTGGCGAAACAATTATACAAGAAGGGTAGCAGAAAGGGTGCTCCCTGTATAGATTAAGGAGAAACGAGAGATGCACGAGAAAGATCTCATTGAACAAGCTATATAGAAACTTCCCCAGGGGGAGAAAAGTGAAAGGTCCCTATGTGGGATACTAAACGTTATCAGCGTGAAGTGCCGGCTTAAAAAGTGCCAGCAGTTAGGATGCGAGTCAGAGCTCGTAAACTTTAGACCACAAGTGGCTTTCATAAGTAGTGCAGAACCATAACCTGTCATCGACAGTGTAAGAAGGATAATACCTGCAGGAAGCAGGAATACCACACCGGTGTCACCAGTAGATGGGATAGACAACCATGGACACCACCATGAAATGCTCAATCGATAAAGAAATGAATGACCAACATCCCCCACACAAACTGAAATGGGTGGATTTAGGGAGACAGACAGGAGCAAGAGCAGAGCCAAGTTTCTGTCCAACTCAGACTGTCGCGAAAACACCTTAAAGCAGAGTTGGCATGAGCACCAAAAAGGTGGGTGCCATCAAAAGGCATGCTAAGCAAAGAGGTCTGAACAGCCTCCGAAAAAGCAAAGGTGCATACAACGACGTAGTGCCACTGAAGAAACCATGGCCCGGCCTACCGAAGAAGTTGTTATCCATCCCACATTGAATGATTAATTTAGCTTCCTGTTGCCCGTCTAACACCAACTGGTTAAGCTTGCTCCGGGTGTCGTCCAGAAGCGATGGCAAATAGATGTGTCAAGGAATCAAACAACGTATGGGAAAAGCGTCCAAGAACGCAAGATGCATTAATGGAACACAAGCAGAACTTGTGGAGCAGAAGATATGCCTGACATAAGCGTCCTGTCTCCTGGAATCGCTGTCAGACAGAAGATGAGGAAGAGTCGATATCATACGAAGCCAAAGCAGCCTGTACCACCAAACTATGAGGAGTTGGGTGCAGGAGGAGACAGGCCGGATCACCAGGGGCCGGATGGTGTCTGAGATATAGATCGATCCACCGGGGCCCCTGTATAGGAATTAGCCCAGCTCCCGACAAAATGTTGTATAGGGCATAACTAGAGGGCAGCACCGGGTCCACCCCTGTTTGGCCCTGATAGAGAACGCCAATTAGGGGGATCAGTAGATATTTCTACAGAAGGAAGAGTTAAATCCAAAATCAGAGCAACTCGCCTTAGCATATCAGCTAAAGAGGAGCACGTTTCTGTAGTAAGACCAGGAGGTTCAAAGAAGGCCTGAGGCTGGGGAAGAGACTAATCCAATAGCTTCACCCAGTTCATTTAACCAGCTATCCTCCACATAAGGCTAAGCAGCATCAGATATGGGGTGCAGAAACCCCGACTCGCCCCCATCACCTCCCAAACAGTGTTCCTCAGAAGGAAAAACATTGGAGGGCTCCACAAAAAGCGGAAGAAGGGTGTCCGAGATAGGGGGCATCATTTGCTCCACACTCGATTGGCGCCGAGTTGGCAACACCACGAAGTTGGAAAGGGGAAATGGCACAGTGTCGATCTGGCCACTGACAGTCGTCGGAATCGGCTGATTGGGTACAAGCGCTGAAGGTGGGAACCCCAAAGAGCTGTGCACCAGCGCCGAGACGGAGTCGCCCATCGAACCGGAGAGCCTAACTGAAGCCGAGGGCGAACACACCGGCGTGGACACAGTTGAGGCACCTCTCACCTCGGAAGGCGCTCCAGGGGAAGGTGAAGATCCAAAGACAGCATGCAGAGAGCAATAATATGCTCGCATCTGGTTCAGTGTCGCCCTGGCTCCCGGGTAGACAGGGAGGTGCCGGGCGAACTCGTGCACGGAGTCCTCAACCGGCAAGCGGGAGGATGCATGAAAGTTGGAATGTCTACGCGGTGAAGTCTGGGGATGTCGCAACTTTGACCTCCTGCGTCGAAATTTACAGAGGAACGACAATGGAGAGTAAAATTCACGAGAATTGCTCCTGGACCAGGCCGGCGAACAGACCGCGCAGTGACTGCGAGAGCCGGGCCAACAGGAGCTACCTCGGACATTCCCACAGCACCTTCGGTCGAAGTAGACTGGAGTCGCACTCCTCGGAATCATGGTGCTCTCCCCAGCACCACATACAAATGGAGTGAGGGTCCATGGACGACATTTGCCGTCCGAAAGACCCACAAGGTTTGAACAGAAAAGCACACTGTTTCAAAGTTGAAAACATCAAAGTAGGCTAAAAACGGCCCGAGGTAACCGCTTCTCCGGATCTGCGGCGTACAGGCGGAAAACGAAACGGACGTCAGCACATCAGGGAGGGGCTTATATGGACTCAGGTGACATTGCATATGTGGATAATGTCAGTAAAAAGTCGCACAGTGCCCTCTACCGACACGCAGGGGTACTGCTGAAAACGTTTCCGGATCCAGTTTGGCACCTGGGGAAAGTTCTAAGGTAAGGAATCTGCTGCTAGACGGCTCTATCAGATTTCCAGTGCTTAGTCACCATGCGCTTTGTCAGCATCTGCGCTACATCTAGGAAAAGGGATAAAAGTATTTTCTTTGGCATATGCCAGAAAAGCCCCAGCGCACAAATCTTCCAGCAGTGAATGGCAGCGCCACATGTGAAGCCACCAAGATGTGAGGTGACCCCTTGCTAGTAAGATGAAGTAGGGACAGGACCAAAGCATCTGAAGCATGTCTGTGCCAAGCAAATGGCAGCACGTCTTGCACCAGGGAAGAACTAATTTAACTTGGCAGGAGTGAGCCAAGATCTGTGCAAAAACAACATTTGAATAGGCTTAAATGAGGCGTTTCTGTTCACCTTGGTGAGACACGCAAAGGCTCAGTCTCACTCCTCATCTGTGAGGACCCTACCTCAGTCTGCCTCCCATTTCGTCTTCAGATCAGTTACGGTCACCCAGATGTGTTCTAGGAGGCCCCTGTTCAGCCATCTGATGAGATGCCTGCTGCTCCGATGAGGTGCCTGCCGCGGCCCAAGACATTCAGTTACTGGAGAACCGCATTTTGGGGCAGTTCATATGATTCCATGCCCCAGTCCAATCCGAGTACTCGTGTCAGAGCGTTATAGGTTAAAAAGAGACCATCTGAGATATCCTATTGTTTGGTGATCTCTTCAAGAGGGAGGAGCACAGTGTCCTGAAAAGGTTACAAGACCCCACTCAATGACACAGGATCAGAGCCACAAGCGCACGCATGCCCCTCGAAAGGCTAAGAGAGATGGCAGGTGCACAGGGAAGGGCCCATTCTGTGAGACGCAAATACTTTGTGAGTTCTTCTCCATCGTTGCCTGACACTGCATTCCCTCGTTTCCCAAGCGTTGGGTGGTGTTTCGTTATTTCAAACTTATTACTACTTTTTTTTTTGTTTCTACTACTTTTTTGAGTTTTTTTCTCCAGGCACGTTTTTTTCTCTAACAATAGATGCCTTCCAGTGCTTCTTCTGGAACCGGTTTCATCTTGCTTTTTCACATCTGACTTTGCACCATACTGCTCAGTTTCTCGTTGTGTGAGAAGTGCCAAGGAGGATCCGGGGGAAGGTCACCCTTTTCATCCCTTAAAGAAGACAAGACTAAAGAGGGCCGAGCAGAGGCTGTAGCGTGACACAGCATATCAGAAAGGTGTCGCTTCTCAAAGCAAAGATTCTCGTGCTAGAGGCACAGATTAAGTTCAGTATATACATACTTATGTTTAACTGAATTTGATAAAGTGCATGTTCACCAATGGTTTCCTGGCACTGAGTAGTCTAAAGGAAATTTAGTAATCAGTCGAGCAGAGTATAAAATAGGACAAAGGTATGCTTGTATAAAAAGCCAGGTTTTTAAATGTTTCTTTAACAAACTAAAATTAGTTTCATGGCACAACGGTTCTGGAAGAGAAGAAGGGTTCTTGCACAGCAAAACTTCAACCCCAAGTGTTTCTTTGAATATCTATCTTGAAGTGATAAAATAGTTTGCTTGAGGGAATCTTAAGACTTCACTGATCCGTTTAGTCCAAAAACGAAAGGCCATACCATGCAATGCTTTCAAGAGGAGGCAACACATCTGAAACTGTATCCTTTGTGTTATAGGCAGCGAGAGGAAATACTTCAATACTGTTGTAAATGCATTTTCTTGGGAGTTTGCAGATAAGACAGCAGTTTCATTTTGCACAACTTGTAGTATTGTGGATGGCATTGTTAGGAAGACCAAAGTAAACTGCATAGAATAGACAAATCTTGATGTTAAGGTAGCCATAATTATCAAAAGTTTCAGTAGGAAGGAATGAAACAAAAAGGTTACTTACCAGTAGGTGTCGTTTTCAGCCTGAATAGTTTTCTGGATTCTCGTGCTGTGCATTTATTCCACCATCTAGTGGTTGGGTTAGGAATCATGCTTTATCCCTCTGTTTTTTTTGTGTGCGGGCATCGTCAACCACCATTTGGTGGTTGTGTGAAGCCAGATGGGGTCCCAGATATTCCTAGTGATTTGCCCTGAGCTGCACCCTCAGGGAAGCACTTTCTGCCATTCAAAATTACTACTTTACAACCTTTCCTAGAAATACTTGGGGAATGTATAACTTTCCCCAAAATATTACAGGACTGAAGTTGGAATACTAAAAAAGCCTCCTGGAATATTTGGGCGGGAAATGCTCTTTCCCCAAATATTCTAGGACTGCACTTAGAAGAGTAATTTTGACCTTCCAATATCTGCCACACCCACTGCTGCTCCGAGGGAGCATTTCAGGGCAAGAAACACGAAACGGCTTCCTGTGCACGGATGCCATCTTCAGATTATTTTTCTCTCCTGGTGTATGCTGTTTTTCGAACTTCCCTTTATCTTGAATTGCTGTTCTCCTTGCCTGCTTTCATTTCCCCCCATTTCCAGGAAGGGGGTAGGGTTGCAGGAGAGTCCAGAAAACGTTTCAGCCTGCAAACCTACTCGTACTGATAAGTAACCATTTCATTTTTCAGCATGAATCTTTTTCTGGATTCACATACTGTGCATCTGATTACGTAGCAGTGTTTGATTCCTTATGAAGGATGGGTTAAAATGTGTATGAAATGGCAAACAGATGTCGCAGCACTTTCTGTCCCACTTGTGTTTCCTTGTTCAAATGGATGTCCACACAGTAGTTTTTTGTGAAGGAGTGTGGGGAAGTCCGTGTTGTGGCCATTCAGATGTTGCCAATGGGTAAGTTTGCCAGGAACGCTAGGGCTGTGCCCTTCTACCGGGTTCAGTGCACCCTTGGGCGTGTCGACAAAAATTTCTCTGCCTTTCCATAGCATGTTTGGATAGTTTCCACTATCCATCGTGCAACCATTCCTTTGGTTACCAGTGTACTTCTGCTTGTCCTGGCAAAGGAGACAAGGAACTGGTTCCCCTTCCGAATTGCTTTCGTCTCCTGTAGGTAGCAAATGAGTGCTCTTTGCATGTCCATGGTATGAAGTGCCCTCTCAGCCTGTGTCTTTGGGTTCTGAAAGAAGGCCGGCAGTTGGATGCTTTGACTGATGTGAAAAGGTGATACTACCTTTGGTAGGAACTGCTGGTTCGTTCGCAGAACCACCTTGTCATTGTGAATTTGAAGGTATGTTTCTTGTATTGTGAGTACTTACAGCTCGCTGATGCTGTGGAGTGACGTGATGGCTATTAGGAACACTTTCTTTAGGGTTAAAAACAAACTCCGTCTTGTGCATTGGTTCAAAGGGTTCTGTCATGAGCTCGGTGAGTACTGTGTTCAGGTTCCACATGGGCATTGGTGCTGCTCTTGGTGGCGCCACTCTCGTTGATCTTTCCAGGAATCTTTTCATTACTGATAATGTGAAGAGGCTGCTCTTTGTTGTTTCTCTGGTGTAAGCGAACATGACCACCAGGTGGACAGTTAGTAATGCATAGGTCAGGCCGCAGTGTAGTAGGTGATAAAGGTATGTTAGCACCTTACTGTGCTCTGTCCTTCCCTCTAGTCTTTTTTGGTTTCTGCACCAGTGGATGCATCTGATCCACTTGGCCGTTTAGCACGTTCTAGGTTTCCTTGCCTCCCCCAGGTTTTAGATTGTCTTGGGGGACAATTGAAGGTGCCCAAATTCAAGGTATTCGGGACCCACGCTGCTAGGTTGAGTGTGTCTGGATCTGGGTGACACACTCCCCCATTCTGCATATTTAACAAGTCCTGAATTGCTTTGGTTGGTATAATTTGTCCTATGAACAACTCTAGTATAGCCAAATACTATGTCTGTCTGGCCCACTGTAGGGCAATTAGTATGAGTGACGTTCCTGGTTGTCTGGTCTTGTCGAGTACCTTTGGGTTCAGGGGAATCGGTGCAGAGGTGTAGGGAAATTTCACTGACCAGTCTATCGACAGGGCAATGCCCTCGGACTGGTGGTGTGGAAACATGGAGGTGAAGTTTCGTCATTTTGCGTTTTCTGGAGTTGCGAACAGGTCTATGCTCGGCGTTCCCCACTGTCTGAACACGCTGTCCAGTACTTTTTGCTTTATCTCCAATTCGTGGAAGGTGTTCTCTCCGCTGCTCATCCTGTCAACTTTTCCGTTCTGCTTCCCGGGATGGTGTATTATGAGGGTCATGCTCCAGTGGATCGCCCACTTACACATTTCTTGTGCTGGTTTTGACAGTGGAAATTAATTTGTTCTCCCCTGCTTGTTGAGATTGAACATAGTTGTTGTGCTGTCAGTCTGTAGAAGCACGGTCTGTCCTTTCAAGTGCCCCTTGAATCCCTTTAGCGCTAGGAAGACCATCTTTAGTTCCAGATAGTTTGTGTTTCGTAGGACTCCAGGTACCTCTGACCTTCAGATTCCCCATCTGTGCTCCCCAGCCATTGTGGGATACATCAATTGTTATGGTCAGTGTGGGAGCTGGAAGCTTGAAAGGTCTCTCCACATTCACATTTGTCGGGTTCCACCATTCTATCTATTTCAGAGCCCTTGATGTGACAACCACTAGATCCTCCCAGCGCCCGTGGCTTATGACCATCCATTGCTGTATGGGTCGCATGTGGTATGAGGGGACTGTATGATGCCATCATGCCTATTAGCTCATGACAGTCCTTACTGTCCTACTCCGGGAGTGGTGATTTTTCATGGTTTATGGTAAACTCGAAGTTTTTCAGTGTTTTGATGTCTATTTGCATGTCTCTGTGGCATTTTAGTTTTGAGTCTGCCTTTACCAACCAGTCGTCCAGGTATGGGAATACATGTACACCCTGTCTTCTCAGGTACGCTGCCACCGCTGCTAGATATTTTGTGAACACCCTTGGTGATCAAAACGCAGCACTGAACTGGTAGTGTACTACGTCCATCATGAATCTGAGGCACTTGCGGCTTTGGTTCATTAGTATGTGTAGGTAGGCGTCCTTTAGGTCCAACATGGCCATGTAGTCTCCCTTCCTTAAGAGCGGGATCAGTTTTTGTAAAAATGTCAGTTTGAAATGCTGCGTTCGTATGAATTTGTTTAGGTAACTGAGGTTTAGGATTGGTCTCAATGTCAAGTCTTGTTTTGAGACCAGGAAGTATGCTGAGTAAACACTGCCTGTTTCCCTTAGAGGGATACTCTCTGTGGCTCGCTTTTTGATGAGTTCCTTGACCTTTTCTCGCAACACTGAGCTCCCATTCCCTTAACGTTCTGGTCTTTGGGGAACATGAGGCCATGGCACGTGAGTTCTATACAGTAACTGTGTCTTATGTCGGAGATCCAATTTTCTGAGACAATTGACCTCCATTCCTGGAGGAATCCTCCTATTCGTCCCCACAATGGTTATTTGGCGGAGTTGTTGGCCGGTTGAGTCACTTGCTTATTCTCCCCCCTTGCAAGTTGCCCTCTGCTTCTGGGCTGTACGCTAAAAAGCTGTCACGCCAGGTGTTGCACTACAGTTGAGCAGGCTGGTGTGCAGCTTATTAACCTGAAGCCCTGCCGCTGGTGATGTTGCTGGGTTGGTGAGAAACCAGCTCTGCCTGCTGGTCTTCTGTTGGAGGTTCCTCCAATCCTGAAGGACCCTCTGAACTGTAAGGCCTTCCATGGCCTTGGCTGTTTCATATCGCTTCTTAATTTGCTGATGAGCTTCTTCCATGGCAGTCCCGAAGAGAGCCTCCCCTGTGAGCAGCATGTTTATCATGGATACCCACGCTTCGGCCTTGAAGCTTGAGACCCCGAGCCATGCGTGCCTCCGGTGCACATCTGCCTGCTGGCACTATCTGCTGTGTCCAGAGGCGATTTGAGGCAGGAGTTGGCAATGTTCTTGCCCCCTCCTAGATGACAGCCTTCACTGTTTTTAAACTCCGCTGGAAGGTGCTGCATGAATCCTTCCATTTACTCCCGTTTTTGATGGTTGTATCTGTTAAGGACGGCGATGGAATTTGCAATTCTCTGTTGCGTCACAGCCTCCCTTTCCATCTTAACCACCAGATCCATTCTTTTTTCTTTCCTTCTCTGGTGGTGGCCTGGTTGACAATGGGGCGTTGTTCCTTTTTCTGGCTGTGGCCAGTGTGATGAAGTCTGTTCCCTTTAATATACTGGGAGTCGAACAGAATGCTTTCTTTGCCATGTCTTCCTCAGCAACAGGCACCCTCCACTGGGATCGAGAGGGCGCTTTTCTTTCTCTTCTTTGCAGATTTTTGAAGATTCTTTGGAACTCCTCCAGTGTGCTTTCAGACCCAACGGCAGAAAAAAAGAATCTGAAGATGGTGTCCACGCACAAGAGCTTTTGGGGCACCATCTGACATCACACAAGGGAAAAAGTTACCACCAAATGGTAGTCATGACGCACCCACACACACTAAAAAAAACTGGAAAAAAAACCCAGAAGGACATAACACGATTCCAGACCCAACCAAGGCTTTTCATGTTGCTCTAAGTTCAGGTGGGGCTCCATTTCCGTTGGTCAACAAGGGTTGTGCAAAATTTCTATTCTTTTGTTTAAGATTACTACTTCTGTTTTTGTCTCCATTCAACTTCAGCTGGTTGTTACTTATACAGTTGCAGATGTAACGCATATTTTGGAACTCATTCTGAGCAGCCACTGAGCAGTGTAGGCGGAGGAGCCTTTCGGAGTCATCTGCATATTTATATAATTTGCAGCTTCTTGCTGTTAGCACCTTTATTAAAGGCCTGATATAGTTGTTGCCCAAATGAGGGGATAGGGAGGATCCCAAAGGGACTTAATCTACATAAAAACAGTTGAAATGTATAGGGTAAGCTGAACTGCCAAGACTCAGTCTTCAAGAAAAGGTTTTACTCAATTTAATGCTGTGTCCTGGAGCCCACAGGCCTTCACACGGTCCACCAAGATGTTGTGGTCCACTGTATTGAAGGCCACAGATAAATCCAGTAGCACTAAAATCAAGACCAACTCCTGATCACCATCTGGCCTCAGATCATCCATTACAGACAGTATCACCAAACCTGTACTATGGCCACATTGGAAACCCACATGCAGTGGATCAAGATAGTCTGAGGTTTGGAGATGCATATAGATTTAATTGGCAACATCTGCTTCGATAATTTTGCTGGGCACAGGAGCAATGATATCGGGCAATAGTTTTTCAGGATGGTAGGATCTTCTCCACTAGTATTTTTATTAGTGGTACCACAGGCATTTTAAAAATGCTTTAGATTAACTACATTGTATTAGGGATTTGATCACCAGATTTATTAGTGGGGTCTGTAATGTGGTTACTAGGCTTTTCAAAGCTGTTGCATGGCAAGGGCCCAATGGTGAGCCCGATTTAACTTTAATCATTAATTCCGGGGCTTGTCTAATGGTTGAAATGAGAGATGAAAGAAGTTGCTGTCTGCTTCTACTGACTGTGACTCATCTAACTTTTCAACCATAATCTTTTATCCGTTATATATATATATATATATATATATATATATATATAAAGTAATTCAGAAGCCTTGGGATGGACAAACTGCCGCCATTTGTTTAAGAAGATGAAAGCTTATTTCATCTTAAACCGTTCTTTCTGTACATTTGATGCTTCCATAGTTTTACTGGAGAAGCAAGTAAT
This sequence comes from Calotriton arnoldi, assembly GCA_963921515.1. Classification (NCBI taxonomy): domain Eukaryota; kingdom Metazoa; phylum Chordata; class Amphibia; order Caudata; family Salamandridae; genus Calotriton; species Calotriton arnoldi. The sequence continues at coordinate 1,381,886 of CAWUFW010001850.1, read as the reverse complement.
TTTTGTTTGTAATAGATTTGTTTATTATTCGGTCATATCCGCTTTGAATTTTATCTTACTCTTTATCAATCTTTGCGCCAATTGCACTCTATCTGAAATACCTTCACATTCCATTCTTTCAACTCCACTGTAAACAAGGGAATGGTTTCATTTGATTGCTTAGACGGCATCTTTTCAACAGGAGCATGTAAATCAACTTCCTTTAACCAGCTAGAAAATTCGATTTCTGTATTACTGATTCTCTGAGTCAGACTAGGTGTGCCCCCCAATGTTATTAACATATCTTCAGGCACAATACGTCGCCAATTACAAATTAATTTATAATCTACGTGGCTTATATTTTTTGTCCCTCTACAACGAGGTTGAATTTAATTAAACAATTATCCAACCACATGCAAGGAATATTGTCCAGATTAGATACTAATTTGAAGTCCAGACCAGATCCATCATGTGTCCTTTGGTATCAGTAGGTTTAGATATATGTAGGTGGAAAGTTAAAGAAGTTCATCTCAATAAATTCTTGATTTTTTAGGGCCAGATTTAGGATCATTTGCCCAATAGCTGAAATCACCAACTATCTGTAACTGTGAGTAATTAATTAATCAATAATGAGTAAATCTCAAAAAATTGATTGGCAAAGGTGGACATATATTTGGGGGCCTGATATCTTAATAGGCAAATAGAGTTATTAACTTCTTCAATATTTAGCAGTAGTATATTGATTTCCACAATAGACTCCATCTGAAAGAGTCTACGTACTATTGCGGCTCCTTTACTTTAATCAGTTAATCTGAGGATATAAAGCATATAATAATCATTTGGTAGGGCCGTTAAAATATCTGGTGCTGATTCTTCAGATAGCCACATTTTTGATAACAGAATGTCTACATTATCTTGGTTTAGCAAGTTAAAATTTTAATTTTATGTTTGCCCATGTGTTTAAATAGATCACATTGATCTTATTACATGGCATACGGGGCTCAGGGCAGTGCAGAAGAAGTTTCACTCACAGTGCATAATCAGTGTTGCCACTCAAGAACACAGGAGCCTTTAAAGAGGGGCAAATCTTCCAACAAGTAGTTTCTGTTAATGTTCAAAGCAGGCCTGTTGTATGCTCACTGCAGACGATCGGAATTCTCCTCTACCCCAGGTCAAGAGGCATGCCAGCTTTCAGCAAGTTGCAGTATTAATAGGCAATAAAAGATTAGTTGGGTGTGGTAAGTTGCTACTACTTTAGGGTCTGTAGGTACAGTGTAAGCAAACTTTTTGTTTCATCTTCAGTGAGTTCAGAATTACTCATCCTGGTTGCTAACAAGTATTACCCACAGTGCTAGACCCCACTGGGCAAAGAAGCAGACATTCTTTCATAAGAAGGATGCCCCATCAGGCAAATAGTTTCAAAAAGGAACTAGTCTTACCTTATATCTTAACATCTTGCATATAGATGGTGAAAATGGTGAACAAGGTATACAAGGTGAGCACATGGGAGTGGTCACAACTTTTTATCCTCCAAAGGTTCATAACCAGAGCACTATCATCTAATATTTAAAAGACTAAAGAGAATTATATTAAGTATACTTCAACTCATTTTAAATCCTTACATTTACAAATGTTCAGGCTTTCAAGACAAATTGCCAAATCCAAACCCGTTACTCAAAATAAAAATAGATTTTCTTTGAATTTCAGGACTCCAAAATTTCAGTTTAAGTTCATTAATGAGAAGCATCATTCTCTCTTCCATAAGCCTGCGTGTCCTACCACAATCAAGGAGGTTTAGAAGCCACCAGGGTTTTAGAGAATAAAAATAAACTACTAGGATTTATACATTCTCAGATATTACAGGTAACCAATTACCCACCTACTTGTTGTTTGTTTTCCTTTAATGTTCTGAAATGGACAAAGGTACTTCTGAAAGATATTAATCCTTCTATCTGCAATTTATTGAGGGATTCAATATTTGTAACTATGGAGACAGCAATTTGACCTGAACCATAATAGGAAAAACCGCAGTTATAACAAATAATCACCTAAATGCCTTTAGAAACCAAAGTAATATGGTAATGTTGGCACATGACACACAAAACTGCTGACCATCTTTCAAATACCTGTTTACACATTAGCATGTGTTAGAGGTAGGGATGGTAGGTCTACAAATCACTGCTCCAATTAACAGAAGCCTCTGCATTGGGATATACAGAGACTCTTGGCTGACTAAGAATTCTAGGTTGAGGAGGATGCTGCAGAGGAGACTCGGCCTAGACTAGTCAAACTTCTAAATAAAAACACACACAACCCCCCCTGAAGACAACGGTGCACCACCACTACTAAAAGAAACCATACAAACACCAGAGAAGTGGAGGTCTAGCTGAAGGTTAGACATCTGTACTGTCTGCACTGACAGTGATGGTCTCCAATAGTGAATCTTAGGAACCCTGATATATGGTAGTATGCATTTAAAGATCTACCCTTCATCCACTCCCCAGCATGCACTGCGCAACTTCTAATAACTGAGCTGCTTGAAATTGTGGAAAATATCTATTAGGACAATCTGATTTAGATAGAAAGATCTACTATTAGACATATTTCCTTTGGGATTCTTGTAGACTATAAAGTACAGGCCAATTTAGTTCACCAGAATTTTGTCCACTGCTCTTAGAAGCAATTGTTGAGTGATTTGGATCTATTTATTTAAAGAGGGAGTACCATCTTCCTCCTACTTCCATGATCAACAGAATGTCCTCTACCTCTAAAGAGATGTCAATGTAAATTTGCAGAAGAATCTGGAGCTGCTGCAGAAAATACAGAAGTTGATTTTGGAATAGAAGTAGAGGTTCACATTTTTGGGAAGCCCGCTTACTTCACCTGAAAAACTTTAAAAGCTTGGGAGGGCCTAAACTAAATTTGTCTCAGGTGAGTAGACAGTAAGCCAATTGAAGGCTTAGCTGTTACAATAACATTTTCCCCTACTTTATGCAGCTCATACGTTGATACTGAAAGCAATGTCTTGCCAACAAACTGGAGATCCACCACGTTATCATATCTATAATTAAGATGTGCCAACAACCGTGTGCCTATTTATTCAAACAGAATCGCTGATAATTCGGGCATCTGCATTATGTCACCTCGTGTTTTGCTGTTGTAAAGCTACTTTCCTTCCTTTCAACCAGAAAACAAATTCCGCTGCAGTGTTTGGAGGTAGAAACTCCACAAAGTTGTTAAAATTCTCACACTTTCATAAATAGGAAGTATTCAACAAAGGGTGACGGAGTGCACACCAGGTTTCCTCTATTTCATAAATGTTTATGCAGTTTTGAGTTTGTTCGCGTGCAGGCCCAGAATCGTGGTCTGCCTTAAAACCACGTGCTAGTACAAACAATGGGGCGACTTCTCACCCCTGTACCGGACGCACTGCGATGATATGTGCATACCAATGATGCCACACGTTAATCCAGATTTCATCAAAATTTATTCCAATTTCATCCCGTCTTTAACAATTTAATAGTTCATCCAATGTCACACGAGAGGCATGTTACATTTGACATTGTAACCTTAAAAGCTGCGGAAATGCCCATCCAGGCTTAATTCAGTAGCTCGGAGTGTACATGAAATGATCCTCATAAGTTCATCCCGATAACCCAATGCATTTCGGGCCTGTTTTGTGGCCCTTCGTCAGGGGTACTCTACAATTTAAAAAAACATTATTGTAAAACCATATATAATAACCAATTATACATATTTGTCTCTGTTTCAAACATTGCGAACCCTTGCCCCATGACTCATCACCATAATTAACGTCTTCCCGCTAATCGTAGCCAAAATGCTAACACTAGATTAATGCCCAAATCCTCCTCTCTCTGCCTCCCTCATTTCTCCTATGTTACATTCTCATCTTTTAACTTCCCGTACAAAAATTTACATAAATGTGCGTTTAAACCATTTTTGCTCCAGTAATTCACTGAACCATAAAATCTAATCTATCCGGGGTGTTACCTTAAAAATGTTCTTCATGTTGCCTCCCAAAATGATTCGCGTACTCCGATCTCTGTTCTCTCATTAATCTAGTTGTTAGCATTTTGGCTACGATTAGCGGGAAGACGTTAATTATGGTGATGAGTCATGGGGCAAGGGTTCGCAATGTTTGAAACAGAGACAAATATGTATAATTGGTTATTATATATGGTTTTACAATAATTTTTTTTAAATTGTAGAATACCCCTGACGAAGGGCCACAAAACAGGCCCGAAATGCATTGGGTTATCGGGATGAACTTATGAGGATCGTTTCATGTACACTCAGAGCTACTGAATTAAGCCTGGATGGGCATTTCCGCAGCTTTTAAGGTTACAGTGTCAAATGTAACATGCCTCTAGTGTGACATTGGATGAACTATTAAATTGTTAAAGACGGGATGAAATTGGAATAAATTTTGATGAAATCTGGATTAACGTGTGGCATCATTGGTATGCACATATCATCGCAGTGCGTCCGGTATTGGGAGTGAAAAGTAGCCCCATTGTTTCAATTATAAATAGGAAGTAGCCATAACGGAATACATTAATTTGTTTAAGGGTAAAAAAGGAATTTTATTATATGTTTTCTGCCTTGGTACTCTTGTGCCTTAGCGGACTATCAAGAACAAATGTGCTGGAGGCAGTTAAAAATCAGCTTCGAACAGTAACCACAGCAAGGTCTGGTGCAGATACAGGAATTATCAAATTCAGCTTAATGGTCAAATCATAACTAATTAATCAGAAAATATATAGGGTGTGGCAGATTCCATAATGAAGCTGTTTCTGATCTAAAGGAGATCATAGGAGATATAGCACAACACATTGCCACTGCACATAAATGGTCATGGATTACAATAGACCAAACTCAATAGTTTATCTGGATTTCTAAACAACTGCTTATAACACAGCTAGTGTTCCAAGAACCTTTAGAAGAGCTTAAAAATTTACTCTAGAAAAAGCCCAGTGTTCAGAGAATTGTAAAGGCTAAATCTTCATACTTGCTACTTAGGAGTGCTAAACAGCCCCCATGAAGGTACTGTAAAGAATCAAGATTCATCAATTCTTCACTAACGGAAGAGCTTATAGCCCCTACTAGTCATCCCAGCTCAAGTGCCCCTACCAGTCTCTCTATTTTATTAACAGTGATAGAACAAGTGCTGCCTGCTTCCAAAGAAGTCAGTACTAGTGACTCCTTTTGCCTTTCTTACTCTTGTACTGTTCTTTCAAGACCTGATCAAAATTTCCCAACTAGGAATGGGAGATGGCGAAAGAATGACCACTGACAAATGGAAAATGCCAGAAATATTGATCAGTGCATCCTACGGGATAGGTAGGAAAAACACAGAATCTGTAAGGCACAGGTAAGGAGTGGAGCGGACACATAAGGAGTTAAAGTTGTGTATGAAGGGCTTCAAACTCCTTTGAATGTGACAGACCTTAATTTTTCCAAGTATAGTGCTCAGAAGATTACAATTGATTTTCAAAGTTTAGAGACAGCGTAAACTTTAAAACGATACAGAATCAGATGCTATGCTGAAGGAAGGACAATATGTGATTTCCCAGACTCTAAACTAAAAAACATACCTGGCACTAGTACTATTGCTTTCGGCCCTTAAAGGGAAACAGTCTTGATAAACACAAAGAACATGACAGTCATGTTTTTCAAGAGGACCAATGAAGTACTTTATGGAAATTTAGGAATGGCCTCCTAATGACATCCACCCCGTGTGAGCAAGAGATTGGAGGGAGATGAATTAAGTCGACTGAATGAAAACCATGCTCAAACTGGCCGTCTCCTAGTGGCTCCTGAAGATTCCACCACAAAATGCTACCAGGAACAGCAGGAATTACTTCTACTGGGCACATTTTTGTGGGCAGCTGTGCTTGAAAATTCTAGATTTTTCATAAGATATTGCGGACAATGAACAAAATTCACCATCCTTCCTCCAAACGATTTACTTTTGGACTTTGTTTTTTTAAAAACAATCTTTTGTGAATATTAATCTGGACAGTCCGAAGTTATGTGTGCGTTATAGAACGATTTCAAAAGAATAATGCTAAAAACAAGTGGAATGATGTGAGACAGGAGAAACAAGGAAGAACTATTGGGGCATATGATCCCCTTTTTAAGTCTTGCTTACGGATAGCTTTTGGTTTCTGTTGTTAAGACCCACTGACTTCTAAACAGTACACAAAGAGCGGACTTTGGGTGAGCCCACTGCTCATGAGTGGATGGCTTTGTCTCTCTGTTTCTGGTTCCTTATTTGATAGCTTTGCTCGCTATTCTTAAGTCCTGCCTCTGACTGGAGCATTTCATCTTTACAGTGTTTCTGTCTGGATGACATACCCTTCGACTGATGAAGGCCACATGAAGGCATCACTTTCCTCACTCTTGTCCCTATACCGATGTGGTCAGTTTTATAATGTGACCCACTGATCTAGAAGCAATCTGTTCTACTTTCTACTGATTTATACAGTTGGCATGTCTTACTGTGGCCATTATAGGCATGCCCACAGGCTCAATCTATTCAGCTTACATTTCAGTCACTAAAAGAGGCAGACTGCACACGTTACGTGGAGACATGGGAGTTACTGGAGCCCAAACATTTGATGGCAAATACCCTGCATTTCTGGGGTTGTGACAGTCTGTTGGATGCTTTCATGTTTTACATTGATGTTTTTGATTAATGGGAATGAACGCTAAGAGGAAATTGCAACTTTTTAAGCATTTCAGTTACAAATATATTGAATAATTCATCTTGCATCTGTGCTGGACATCCATTTCTTGCCAAGCGTTAAACAATGTTTTAGAAATTGGTTGATTCCTTTTAGTGTGCTGAAAAATGAACCTTTGTTTCAATTTCTGTGGTTAATATTTGTTCCTATGATTTAAAAAAAAAAATACATACTACTGTAAATCTGATCACAGCCCAAAGTGCCCACTTTATAGCTACCACAACTGCTGGAATGTAAAGACAACAGTTTGTTTCCAAACAGAAGACCTGCTCACGTCTTGCACATATTGCACATGTAGTCAAATTCTTTAGGATCTCCCTAGCACTTACTGCCTTTAGACACCTTTCCCAACAATGACCTATACGTTCCCTTTCAAACCTGCAACACATGGCCAATGATCTGAAGCAAACACATGGAAATGCAATCATTCTTAAGAAACAGAACAAGGACTACAAATATAGCATGAGACATACAGACAACCGAGCGAGGTGGAGCAAGGTGTGCACATAGAAAGAACGATTTACTTAGAAATGAAAATGTGGTGCAGCAAAAAGTTAAGATGTACAGAATACATATAATGATGTGTAAAGAGCTCTGCATGAGATAGACTGAAAGCATAAAAACACGATACTCAGAAACAGAATAAGGCACATATAAAGTTTAGTATGGAGAGGAAACCAAATGAGGGGAACTGAAATAAAGTGTGTTATCACACAAAAAGAGCTTGGTGTACACAAACAAATTGTAGAGAAAAACAAGGCATGTGTAGAAAGTATACCATCAGCTAAAATTAAAACAAAGTATGTAGAAAGCAGAATGGGGTGCATTCGAAATCTAGGTAGAGTCCACATCCAAGAGAATTAGGTCCTACTTTCTACATTAGAACATACATATATTGGGGCTTTGGGGAGTATTTCTCGTGTTTCTTTCAAGGTGTTTTCTTATTGCTTTTTCCTGACAGAAGAGCATTCATCACACACTTTTCTTTCTGTGGAATCCTTTCATACAGTTGGAGGATCTAGCAAGAACCGAATAACCACTTAACCTGTACTGCTTAAGATCTGCTATCACCCTGTGATTTCAGATACCTCGAAATAGCCCAACTCAAAACTAAGTATGGTCTTTTTGCCGTAATGTAACTGCCGTTATGCAAGCACCTTTCATACTCCAGGGTCCTCCAATTCTGTTTTCTGTAAGTCAGTAAGGTTAAGGGGTTCAATCCAAACTGCTGGAGTTTTCCCCCCAAAACTGGTACCAAATATGTCCAAGGTCCTTCCTACTCAATCTTTGTCTCAAGCTCTTCAAAATAAATAATTACACTGACGTCATGTTGCCTGAAAGGAAACGTTCTTATACAAATTGAAGGCATATTATTCAGGCTTATCATTCATTGTTATCAGTGGGGTTAATGATGCTCATACATCTTTTAAATGTGTATTTATAGGCACCAAACACAAAATACTTTAAAGTGAACCAAAAGAATTACCATAAAAATAAAGTTCAATTAAAAAAAAAAAAGGGCAAATTACTATTTCCTTTGTTTCGATGCAACTGAAAATACAGCTGTGCTGCATGTTTCTGTCACCTGGTAGAAAAAAAACTAAAGTGAGTGCAGGCATGGCAACATGCTGAAGTTTTGCTTGTGGTTAGTTGGCGCCACATATTCTTAAAGATAAAAAGCATTTTTTTTTATTTAGACTGCAATCCCTTGTCCAGCCAGCTATAAATATAGAGAAGCTGCAATGTTTATACTGTTTGTGCAAACAAACACTGAAACACAAAACACAACAAAACACTTTGTTCATAACGGACATTCTAGTTTTAACATTTGCATATCATGAAATCTGCTCTTCGAGTACTTTCTTTAATCTAGTAGTTAATTACCATTAAGCACGAGAAAACAAATGACAGCTCTATAAAACATCACCCTCTCGCCGTTCCAGTCATTACTTCATTAGGATAGAGCATGACATAAATGAGACTGTAACAACATAAAGCTATCTTATTCTGTGTAGTTAATGCTAGTGAGAAACTGCCATACTAGTTTAAAACATGTTTTTTTGTGTAAGGTTTAGGAAAGGTGTACCAAATTTACAGCAATAAGTAAGCCATGTCTAATTGAGTGATTTCTCAAAGGACTGTTAGTGACATGCCATCCTTCCTCATGAAGCACTACACGCAGAAAATAGGACTAACATATCCCATATATTCACTTTGGAGGACTCTTCAATAATTGACTTAAATGAAGCTGTGTTCTTTTTACGTAGGTCCAAACCGAATGAGGAATAAAGTTTATTTTGTTAAGGAACGACTAGTCTATATATAGCCCCTGAATTTTTAAGGCTTCACAGGCCTCATTCTTTATTTATTTTTTAGGGTTTTATATAGCGCGAACTAGACCCGAGACATCGGGTATCAGAGCGCTTTACATGAGCACCAGTTTCGTTACAAGAGGACACATTCATTTTTTTAGGCACGGGGAGATTAAGTGATTTGCCCAGAATCACAGGATGTTGAGCGTCGTTGCCGAGACTCGAACCCGGTTCTCCAGTTTCGAGGTCGACCGCTTTAGCCGTAAGGCTACATCCTCTCCCCTAATAATGACAAAATATAGATATATATCTATATCTATAGATATAAATATAGATAACGACAAAATATCAAATCTAATATCGACCCTGTAATTAAACAGATTACCCAAAATTTACAATGAAAAAATTGTATTTAGAGGGAGTGAATCAAAGAATTAGGCCCGATCACGCTCACTGGCATTGGTGCAATATAAAACAGCACCAAGTACTTAATTTCAAGAGGTGAATGAGACCAGGCTCTTAGGTCCAAGATAAACATCCAAAGATACTAGAAAATACGGTAATTGCTTTATAAAAGTTGAGCGTTTAAGGCTTACGATATTTCTTTATACCTTTTAGACATTTGAAAGCACTCTGAATATAATCTAAATTTCACATGAGGGTTACAGCACGAAGGATAGTCCCTTTAAACTTCTACTTTGTGAAATAATGTAAATTTATAACACACTCGCGTTTCTTTACTCTATAAATAGTTTGATGTGAGCATTCCTAGATGATAACCTTTGTTTTTCAAACAGCAAAGGCAAACAAAACGTGTGCTCAAATAGGAGGGGATGAAAGGGGTGAGTTGAGAAAAAGCTTAATTGAAAACAATCACAAGGTTTTTTTAAGGTCTTCAATCCACAAGAACCAAATCTTGTCAAGAGAATAAGCAACAGGATTGCAATGGCACTAACTAACCATCAGATCGTGTGTAACCAACCCTTAGTAAGTGCAATAGGAGGCTACAACAACGGATGCAAAGACCTTTCAATCTTATCTGCACAACACTGCAAGAGGATACCACATTTCCTAATAAGAGTAGAAGGAAGTCAGTGTTACAAGATATAAGTTATCCATGATTGACTTAAATGATGGTTTACAAAAGCCTAACTTAAGACTTTTGAAGATGGGATGTGCGTGCATGAGAGATCAAGTTGGCCATTTACAACCTAGGTTATCATCACATTAAAACACTATTTCACTGACAGAGGGCAAGAACTGGATATGAATGCCTGAAATGCTCAGGAGTATGAAGAAATACCAGGGTAATTACAAGCTGGCAAGAGATGGATGAAAACACAGAAGATTAGGTAGATAATACTCTTAATTGCAGAGAGACAACTCAAGAATTCAATCCTTTGTAAGTGGGGCACATAATATTTACTCGATTTCAAGGCAGTTGGAATGTGCTACATCGTTTTCGCAGCAAAAGAATTACATGAAAATAATTAACAAGTGCAATCAACAGACTGAATTACTAGGAGGAAGACTTAGATTATGACAAGTGAACCAAAGCAACATTCAAAGTGCACTTTTAAATCAAGCAAGATTTTATGATTGGTTTGAGTAACACAGGAAGAAATTAAATTATTTTAAATCAAATGGAATTATTTAAAGAAGAAAAACATGCTCCAAATTCAACTGAGACTGAATAATCCAAAATGGTCAGGTCTTCTTGCGATTTACCTTTGCATTTGAGAAACTAAGTAATACAAGAAGTCTATGGAATATGATGGGCTTCAAGCAATGACACTAATTTGGCAATAGATAAAACATACTATTTAGAATCAGCCTTTTTACAAAGAATAAAGAAATGAATGCTCTTTTAAACTTTCATGCAATTTGGTTTAAGAAGCTACAGATATGGAAACATATCCGTTTAACTGCATTTATATAATTGGGGTTTGATTGAGTTTTGCCAGCACAGCTTTCTAGTAAACTTGTCTCCGCAATTAAATACAATATTATGGCTGAGCTGATTTACCACTGACGGGGAAAACTATCAAGCTACTGTGATAAAATTCATTTAGAGTGATCAAACACCCTAAAGTGGATTGTTGCTTACAAAGGCATTGTTCAATTACATGTTTAAAGTCTAAATCGAGTGAAATATGACTTTAAAAAAACCCAAAAAACTTCCATAAACCGACTTAGAAAAATGACAGTATATAATGACTTCTGACATCAGATTCTTCCTTAATTTGAACATGGATCCTGTTGTGTGTGTATAATTCTTAAACTGCTAACGAGAAAATCTGTTTTGCAAATATCATATAATCTCAAAATACATGTTCAGGCTTTGACAACATTATCCATACAGAATGTTTGATAAAATGATCAAACAAGATCACATCAGGCTCCACTTGTCAACTTCAAAGCAGGCTAGTAGTGCCATTTTCCAAATTGTAGTATCAATTAGAGGTACTACATTAACATACAAATTTCAAACCTTAAATCTGGAAACTAGTGCAATAGCGGAGGCCTACACGAAGGAGCCCACTGGCCGTCAGACTTCACCTCAATTGTTAACAATAGCTCTCACTGCCGATGAATACAACCATTTCTTTGTATAGACATTGATAGAATATATCGTATTATCAAACTTCAATCAAATTATTTAGTTAGCATTGTAATAACCCCATTGTCAATCTAGATGGATGCAGGGCAACTTCAGGCTTTGCGGTCATGGAACACAGCACCATACTTCTGGCAAAGTTTAAAACGGTATTGATTGATGCAACAAATTTTGATGTATCCCATTCTTTTTACCAAAGAAGATCATACCTACATGAGTACCTCCCCTGAATACAGGACCAACAAAATCCTATTTTCATGCCTTCACCGAAGCTCCCTCATCAGATGACAGTTAAGGAATATGCAAAATTTAAGATTCAAGTGATAGTGGATAAGGGCATTTATGAGTGAGCCATCCGCATATCAAAAGATTCACTACAATGGTAAACATGTTTTAGTAGAAGCTCTTCTACTTACCGGGTTACCTGCGGAAAACACCACACGAGTGGCGTTTTTGTAGGTAACCCGGAGTGGATGACCTTTTGACGAATGTGTGACTAAAAAGGACTCCACTCCCTCAGAGACCAGATGCCAGTATCCCGTAATGATTCCCCCTAAAGTCTAGGGAAGAATACCTTGTCCAGCTCCAGGTAGGACTCACCTGGGTTACAAGGTAGCTCTCACCTTTATTGGTGGTACGTGTTAAGAGACTAGTAGAGCCACTACAACTAGTTTTAGGGACCCATTAGCCCTGAATAATGCCGCTGACCATTTAGGCTACCAGGAACGGGCAGAAACATGTTGGCAGTTGGTAGACTGGTTTGAGCCATTGACCTCAACATACCCGTCCGTGATCTACCCTTTGTCCTCTTGAATAAAGGTGATCACCTTGGAACACTAAGGTATTTTTAGTTAATCTGGATCCCCCCTTCCTTTGTCCAGTAGTTTTATCTAAGAACTCCCTCCTTCCTTAACAGTATTCGAGAAGGTCGAGCCAGCTCTGGTGGAATTACCCTAACAGGGTGGTGAGTGGCTATCGACGATGAGAGGTTTCCTATTCCATAAAGGATGCCTTTCCCTAGACAGGTGACAGAAGTCCTGTGATATCCAAATTTTGGATTCTTGAACTGTTCCAGGAATAGTAGGAAACAGTATATTTCTTGCATTCTTCTTCAATGTCCTTTACACTTCCATACACATTTTTGTGATTATATTGACTTTCTGAAAGACATACGGCGGCTTACCCTCCTCCTCTCTCTTGGTTGTGTTAGTGGTTATTATAGGATAGGAATTAAGGAGGACACTTGGTAGTTAAAAAGGGAGCCAAGTAAAAAACATGTGGCAGTATGCAGTGGAGTAGTCAGTGTGTGATGGCCCCTAGTGCAAGGAAGGAAGTAGGCTCCGTGGGTCCTTTTTAAAATATAAAATGGTGCGTTAATTTGGGTCGGTTCTCAGCGTCCTGGTGATGCAGGCCCTGCTGCACAGCTGGAAAGTACTACCATGAGAGTGCAGCTGTAAAGAGCCAGAGCGAAGCAGGAGAGGCATAGTGATCACTGATTGGGAGTGAGGGGGTTGTGGTCTCAAAAAACATTTGCATAGTTTTGAAGTGATCACACACGGAAGCACAACATGTTTTTAAAAGTGCCCAGGGGTTTAACCAGTGTGTCATTATACATTGGGAGAGTGAAAAACACACCTGTGGAGTGTTATTAAGGGGACCTTGCATGCAGAAGGGAAGTCAATTGGTGTGCCAAGCTGGTGAGGCAGTTGTAAAATATAAGCACCATGTAAGCTGCCCTCAGCCCATTAGCAGAAGAAATACTCTTTTCTGGTGAATGGCAAACACATGAAACATGCAGTCCGGACTCATCAAGTTATTGACTCCTAAAATATTTGAAATGTAAGTAGCCTGCAATGAAAAGTGACTTAATTGCAAGTAAACGTGAACTGCTTCTGCACAAGGAGCTGCGGGGAAAGTGGCGCAACACAGGAGTGTGTGAACTACACCTGCCCTATCCTGCTCAGTCTGTCATATTCTAGAGAGGTGGTGAAAATACGATATCTGCATGAAAAAGACAATAAACTTATAAAATAACAAAGCCTGTTATTACACAACTTAATGTCGCTCTTTTTGTGGACCTCGCAAGGATGAATGATGGAGTCGGCTCCACTAGGCTTCAAAGTTGCACCTGGCAGTTATGCATAGCTGTTTCATGGCTCATCTCTGCCTCGTATTGAAAAGCGCCAATAATATGAAATTTAATCGGCACAAAAATATATATTCACTGAGGCCTGTTTCACTGAGGGCTCCTGAGGGTATGGGAGGGGCACCTTGTTCTCAGCTGCTCGTGCACAGGAGCTGCCAGGGTCAGCTCCAGAGAGCTTTCTGCTGCTGTTCGGAGCTAGGATGGGGACGTGTTACCTAGGATAGACTTCTGGGGGAAGAAAACACCACACTAGTCCCGCACGAGCGATAGAGTGTCAAAACACAAATAAACAACCCTGAAAGAAGCCTTAGCAATTGAACATCCACAGAAGAGCGGCCATTCCAGCAGTGCTTCTCCACTTTAAAGCAATCACCAAACCTAACCCAACCCTTAATATCCAACATTTGATTTTATTTAAAAAATAATGAACAAGCAGATAGAAGAATGCTACTTGACCTTTCATCCTACCCTGCCATTGCACTCAGAGCCGGGCTGCGCTTGTCTAGCGCGGGATGTTGGAGCTGGAGAACAGGCTCTCAAAACCCAAAGCCACGGCAGACAGATTACAAACAGAGAGCAGCACCTGAAAATTCATCAAAAATGGATCGGAACATAAATTGCTATAGCGTGGAAGCAAAACATACACGCCTTGGCAAGGAGGGCAGGGGGAATGAGAGGGGCGTAGAAGAAATAGCACCTGCATCGCAGTGGATGGGCACTAGTCAAGTAGAATTAATCTGTGCTTGGCCTGTGCTCCTCAGTTAGGAACGGAAGTAATTTATAGACTGCTCAAACCAATTAGGAGGCAGCAAAGAAGAGCGACACTGGAGTCGACCTGTAGTAAGCAGCAGGCGGGATCAAAGTCCTTAAGTCATTTTACTGAATACAGCATGTCTTGAAGACAGTACATGGGCTGCCTAGGCTCGACTTAAAAGGGACCTGAAACACCTTAGAGTGGTTATAGAAAAATGTGGACTTTACTCTGAAGTCTTGTAAGAAGATGTTTGTGTTATCGTGCAGTTAGGTGCTCTGAAACTACAAATTATTGCACCTTAAGAAAAACAAATACATGTTATAGTCTCACATTTAAGGCAATTTTTATAGTACTTTTGTGATTAACCTAGAACAGTAGTCGTCTACTTCCAATAAAAGCAAAGCACTCATTGACTTAAGATGCACAATCGGTTTTAAGTCTAGTAAGCAGAAAGTTTAATTTGATTTTATAGTAACGATTAATTACATCGGCTAGTTTTCCATGTGCTGTGTGGAAATTGCAGCAGTACTTTAATAGTTTGTATAGCTTAAATAAATAGTTGTATACTTAGAAAAGTCCTTAATAGTATAAGAGACTTTGAATTAAAGAAAAACTTTACAGAAGAGACCATTGCAGTAGATACAGTTATCTACATAAATATATGAATGTTAAAGTAATCCAGAAAATATCCCAGACTGGAGCCCGGAAAGACTGGATATGGACCGAACCAAAAGAAGCTCACCACCAGATAGAAGAAGAGTGAAATAAATATGGAACATGGCTGGCTGGTGACAGCAAACTATTTCAAGAGAAATTCCCCCAACCACAAATCACCAAGTCCTAGGTGTGGTTAGGACCAATTGTGTCAGAAAGTAAAAATGTTTACCCCATTGGAGGAGGGATAGGCAGAAGAACGCCAGCCAGGAACATCAGCAGCTGCAACGACAAGAACAGAGAAGTACGTGACTTTAAATCCTAAAATTATACACAAGGCTGACATCTTATGCGACCGACTGATCATATGAAAAGAATTTAGAAATAGGATACAACCACCACCACACAAAATACTCCTGTCAGTGTAAATAAGAAAACCACAGGCAACCGCTGCAGGTGAGGAAAAATAAGAACACCAAAGAGATCAAGAGCCTTGTGATGGCAAGGGAACTAACTAATTTAAGAGACATTTTTTAGATATCCTATAAGTTAGTCTGCCAAGTGAGCAAACAACTCATGAAGTAATGATTGGAGCGGCAAGATTACTGAGTAAATACATTCCAACAGAGAACATATAAATTTAACTACATGAATTAAAGACCCTTACCATAAATAATAGAAAATTTAAGCAATTGTTTCCAAACATAAAAGAGCCCCCTGAAAGTGTACACAGTACCTGTTTGGAGGTGGTTTTGGTTTAGGCATCTTACTGAGAATAGCAGCCATTTCTTTTCGCTCATCAAAATTCTTCCACTGTTCATACAGTTTTAGAATAACCCTTATAATTTCTAAAATCTGAAAGTAGATAATTGTTAAGAATATTATCATTACTGAACAATACAGCATGTGATAAGCATGCAATACAAACTACGCACCCCCACTTCCTCGATCAGGCCAAACAGCCTGATCTTCATATACGAGTTGAAAGTACTTTCAGGTATCAACACAAGCTTGTGTATTTGTTTGATGGTTCTTGAAATTAAGGGTTACTTCCTTTCAGGCTTTCATACTACAGTCCTGCTATTCTAAGTGAGCAGAGAGGATTGTTCTTTTCCCTCAGTCAGCTTTTGGAAAGCAATAAAATTAAAATAAACACTTCTTTGGATCAATATGTATTTTCGTACCCCGTACTACTGCAAACTCAAAAACATAGGGCTGGGCGTCAATACCGTTTTGCAAAGTTTTGAGGTCTGTCATTCATTTCAATGTAACATTTCGGGCACATTAAATACAGAACCAAATAAAATCACAACAGCTTTTGCTGAATAAAAGCAAATTAAAGCACATATTTTGTTTTAATCAGCTAAGTTCTAAAAGAATAGTTAAGCAGCAGAATCAAGTCAGGAATTTTCATAGGGTGGTGACTACATACTGTTGGTTTGAACTCCTTTGTGCATGTTCAATTGAATATTTATTGCATATACATTTTTTTTAGCTTCAGTATTGGTCCTTGTGTAATTTCTGTGTTCACTTCTAAATCCAAAGCAGTTGGTTTTTATCAGTCACATTTTAAAAATATTAAGTCTATTCTAACAGAATGTCTAAAAAAAAGTTGTTTTAGCACTAGCAGTGAAAAATGTGTTTAATAAGCGCATATACTTGGTATATACCTTATATCCCCCTTAATACTATGGGCTCTCCCGGAGAGACATCTATGAAAAAATGCATTCCTCTGATTATAATAGCAATGGTGAAATTATTGTTGCTATAATTTATTTTAGTAAAACTAACAAGTCTCTTAAAAATACTGGGCCGCATTTACAAATCTATATTTTGAAAACTTGGAAATCTGCTTGTTTGTTGGTTCTCATAATTTTGGAGTAGAGCTTTGACTTCTATGGAACTGCAAGAAACACCAGATGAAGTATTTCTGAAATTCCAATGAGTGAAGCTGAAATTGGTGAGTTATGGGAATCGGAGAGATCACTTGTATTGAAAGACCCCATTAGTTGGAGTGCATTATGATCACGATCTGCCCTTGGTATGATCGTAAAATCGGTTAGATTGTGCCATAGTGCTACATCCAAAATAATATAGCTTATTCTGCTTTTATAGGTTCCTTTTTTAATATGTATGCATCCTTTGTCCAAAGGTTAAAGGCCATTGCAGGCATGCTAGCTGTTCAAAAGAGTCAAAGAAGCCAGCTGAATGGCAACAATCGGCAGAACTTTAATGGGTTCAGCTTTGAGACAAGGAATACCACCCAAGGCTTCGTCAGTGACCTTGTGTATGCAATCTAGGGGCTAATAAGGAACATTAAATTCCACAGCTAATATACGCGGGGATGGATCTTCAAAGCTAGTTAGATGTTCTAAGATTGATAGAGTACAAGACTCTTTATTCCCAGGCATAGAGTTCTTAGTAAGTAAGTAAAATATTTCTAAAGCGCAACGTATGCCGAGACGTCTTGGCGCTAAAAGCAATGCTTAAACTAGCCAGGGAGAAGAAATTACATAGACTTGAGATCCAAGGGAGATAGGCAGGGCATTCCAGAGGTTGCCAGCCAAGTGGGAGAGGCTTCTGCCACCCCACTTGGCCTTTCTGATTCTGGGAATAACGACCAGACGAGCACTGGTGGACCACAAATCATGTTGGGAGACGTACCAGACAAAAGAATTCTGGAGGCCACATGGAATGCCTAATCATTCCAAAAAGTGGGATCGTTCCCAAACAATATCACCTCCATTTTCTCTGTATTTAGCTTTAAGTAGTTTTCATGCATCCAACTGGAGATATGCGCCAGAAAGTTATTAAGGATTAAATTCAAAGCACTGTGGACCATACACAGTGCTTTGAATTTAATATTCTCTAGGACTGGCAGCCAATGAAGTTCCTTGATGCGGTTAGATATGGGGCTGAATTTATGAATTTTCAGCAGCAATCGTGCTGCAGCATTCTGCAGAGACTGGGGTTTTGACTGCAGACGTTTGTCTATTCCTACATAGAGAGCATTACAGTAATCTATCTTGGACAGAATCCAGGCAACTGTTACAGTTTTTTGCATCTCTAGTGGGATAAAAGGGAAAATCTTTAAGATCTTTAGAAGATAAAAACAGGAGGATGTAATGCGATTGATCTGTTCTGAAAAGCAGTGCTGGGTATCAAACAGAACACTGAGATTTCTCACTTTTTTTTTTACTGGGGCAGGACACGGTTCGGCGTCAGCAGGCCACCAGGAATCATTCCAGAAAGTGGGATCGTTCCCAAACAATATCACCTCAGTTTTCTCTGTATTTAGCTTTAAGTAGTTTTCACGCATCCAACTGGAGATATGAGCCAGACATCTGTTCACTATGGAAAGAAAAGTGGCGAGTAGGGTTAAGGCTGTGCCTTTTATTCCTACTGTCTCTAGCTGCCCGAATAACACCTGATACTTGACCGTGTCAAATGCACCCGAAAGATCAAGCAGGATGAGGGCAGCTCTCCCTCATCGACCTGCATACGAATTTCCTCCACAGCCATGACTAATGCAGATTCTGTAGAGTGATTGGGACAAAAACCATGTTGGGAGGAATCAAGAAGATTGTTTGACTCTAGAAATGCCATCATATCTTCGTCCATGGCCCTTTCCAGAATTTTGGTAGGGAGTGGCAAACAAGGTATAGGACGATAGTTCTTAACTTCGGTAGGGTCTAGGGACGGTTTTTACAAGATAGGACGTATACACACTTTTTTCCATGCTGTTGGGAAGTTTCCTGAGATATAAGCACCTTATTTAAGATTGGGACGATACTGGCGGGAATGGTATCTGGAACCAAATGTATTATAAAAGGAGGGCATGGGTCTGTGGGGGAACAGGACTTAGTGGTTTCAAGTGTTCTGACAATTCTATCAGTAGTTAACGAGTCAATGATGGAGAGCTGGGAGCAGAGACAAATGTGTGCCCAGAAAGCTCTTCGTAGATGGTGTGTACTTTGGACTGGAAAAAGTCCGCTATTTTATCACGAAAGGCTTGGTCGGGAGAAAACTGTTTATCGTGCTCAAACTTAGAGAGAGCAGTAACCGTTTTAAAAAGTTCTCTGGCCGAGTTTTT
The DNA here is from genome assembly GCA_963921515.1 of Calotriton arnoldi. Classification (NCBI taxonomy): domain Eukaryota; kingdom Metazoa; phylum Chordata; class Amphibia; order Caudata; family Salamandridae; genus Calotriton; species Calotriton arnoldi. The sequence goes on along the minus strand of CAWUFW010001850.1, from coordinate 1,362,564 downwards.
GCAGAACCAATTTTCATTGAAAAATAGGTAGTTGTTGTAGCCTTGATACCATCTTTATACTGTTCTAAGAAAAGCTTATATTTGATTTTTTCATCTGTACTGTAGTCTTTCCTCCAGGTTTGTTCTTGTATTCTGCATTTTGATTTTATTTTCCTGAGTTCAACAGAAAACCATGGGGCCGAGGGATTTTTCCTGCAGTATTTCACGGTTTTCTCAGGGGCCAGTTGAGTCACAGCGGAGTGGATCCAATTATCGAAATTAGAGGAAGCAATGTTGTTGTCGGGGTCTGAAGTGGGGCTGTGTCTATGCAAAGCAGACTCCAGCTGCGATTTAATAATTTTCCGCCAAGGTTGGGTTTTAATAACAATTCTGTTAGTGGGAGATGATTCCACAGCTGGGAGGGCCAGTTTAAAAATGATGGCACCATGATCTGTCCACATATAGATATTGTATAAGTTCACAGAAAAGCCATTCGTTCCATGGATATTCAGGCCAATAATCTTTGGGTTGGGTATCTCTAAGTTTTTGATCACACAGTTAAGAGAAATTTAGACTTCGATGAGCAAACCTTCGGATGGTTGCACAGCTTTAAATTGCAGTGCTTCAACACTATACGTCATGAAGCCCAGCCTATACAAGGGCTCAATGGCCCAGGTTTCTTGGAACGTACAAAAATGATGTACTTCAATGAAACTGCCCAACTGGGTCATCAAGTTTTTACACAACCCTGCCACATTCCAGGAATGCATCTGGAATGTCTTTCTACTCACTTTTGGGGGATTTTGCACCTGCCTAAAAAATTCCTCCCCTCTACCAGCTATGGGATTTGTTAGAACTGGGGGTCTCTAGTTGGCAGAGGTAGGTACCTTTGTCCAAATAGGGACCCTTGCTTCTAGTCAGGATAAGGGGGTACACTCCTGAAATAACCCCTGCTCACCCTCTTGGTAGCTTGGCACGAGCAGACAGGCTTAGTTCAGAGGCAGTGTGTAAAGCATTTGTGAACACATACAGTAATCTAGTGACAACACTACAAATGGACACCACACAGGTTGTATTATAAAAATAAGTATCTTTTATATAGATTTACCACAAGACATAAATGACATAAATAATCCACAATACTGTACTTTAAAGATGGTAGAATTAGCTTGAGTCTCTTAAAATAGCAATGCGAGACTTTGAGTTCAATGTACCTTAAGATGCGTAACGCAGGGCAACTAAAAGTGTTGCAGGGAAGGTGATGCGGTAGTCCCTTACACGCAAGGACGGTGATGCGTTGAAGATCTGGTGCAAAAGAAACAAAGTGGCGACTTCTTGAGGTTGCGACAACGAAGAGGTGATGCGTGCACGCCCGACGGCCGTGCGACGATTTCGATGAGTCTTTGGAGCCGCGACAGGCCCTGCGACACGCTTCCCTGGCGATGCGACGGCGTCTGATGCGAGGTCGACGATCTTCTCCTGGGATGCGGGGCGCGCCTCGTGTGGCGATGCGTCGGCGTCTGATGCGAGGTCGATGATCTGCCCCGGGAAGCGACGGCGTCTGATGCGACGGCAACACTTTTCTCCGGTGCTGCGAGGCGCTCGAAGGATGCGCCGGCGTCTGATGCGACGTCGACACTCTTCTCCGGCGATGCGATACTCAGCGGCTGCGGCGACACGCTTCTTCGTGTTGAGTCGCGCTTCCAGCTCCCAGAGACACGCAAGTGTGTCAGAAGGTCCAAATTCCCAGCAAGGGAACACAGGGGGAGCTGGTGGGTGAAGTCTGTTGTCCCTGAGACTTCAGCAGGAGGCAAGCTCTAAAATCAAGCCCTTGGAGATCCTTCACAAGTTGATGAAAGTACACACAAAGTTCCCTTCTCCTTTCTTTGGCAGTCAGGCAACCACTGCAGGCAGATCCCTCTCAGCTTAGGGATAGGCTTCTCCTCAGTTTCTTCTTGGTTCCGCTCCTCAGCAAAGGTTTCTTCTTGTTTCCCAAAAGTGATCTAATTTCCTAGGGGTCTGGGTCCCCTTTTTATACACCTTTTCTCTTTGTTCTCTGGATGCAGAGAGGCCTCTGCCTAGCCCAAAACCAGTTCTGGTCAGTCCTGGAGCACTTTGTTTTTCTGACTCCTTCTTTCCTTTCAGAATGTGGGGCAGAGTGCTCAGCCGCCCGGCAGGAGGTGGAGCCAGCATTGTGGAAGGCAGGCACAGCCCTATTCAGACCCAGGTGCAACTCCTCCCTCCACTCTGGATGCAGATCTTTCTATTCAGCCCTGTGCTGACTCACCCTGTCTCCTGTAGCCACCCCCAGTCACTCAATCTCCAGACAAGGAATACACAACCTAGCAGAGGCAGGCTTGGAAGTTTAGGCAAGAAAATACCCCCTTTCTAAAAGTGGTATTTTCCAACACAGAATGTTAAAACCAACTTCACTAAAAGATGTATTTTATCATTCTGAGTTCAGGCATACTAAATTCGTTTTTCTACCATGTTCCCTGGGTCAGTTCTGACCATAAGGTGTAATAGTCAGTCTGCCCATTCTGGCCTATGGGGAGCAGGTAGCCTTGCAATAGTGAAAAACGAAAATGGCTGTAATTCACTATTAGGACATGCCACACACACCAGGGCATGTCCCACCTTGTCCTTACAATGCACCCTGCCCTAGGGCCTACTTTAGGGGTGACCAACATGCAGTAAAGGGAAGGTTTAGGGACTGGTAAGTGGGTGTACTCACCAAGTCGACATGGCAGCCCTAGGCTGCACACAGGCTCTGCAATGGCAGGCCTGAGACACACTTTACAAGCTGCTTCTGTGGGTGGCACAACCAGTGCTGCAAGCCCACCAGCAGCATTGGATTTACAAGCCCTGGGCACACTCAGTGCTATGTACTAGGGACTGACAAGTAAACCAATCATCCAATCATGGAGCCACTAATACATACATCAATTTACAATAGGGAGCACTTGCACTGTGGCACGGAATAGCAGTGGCACAGTGCCCAAAGCATCTAAACCAGCAAAAACAGATCAATAACATTGGAGGCATCATCAAAAAATGGAAGGGAGACCCACGCCAAGGATGCCAGGTCTAACAGGATTCATAAGCACCGATTGATGAGTAGGTATAACATACAAGCATCTATAGGGGGGCATGTAAGACAAGAGAGTAATATACCCAGTCTACAATAGTAGTGCTGGAATATCCAGTCAGTCAATCTTGCTGCTCGACACAAATTAGGTGTGTTACGCTGCCTCATACAGGCACTGCCTGTAGAGGCCTGCTTCAATGATATGAGCAACGATAAATCTAGGTCAAATTTGAACTGGATGTTGGAGCCTGAGATATGAAATGTGCGTGCATCCAGTGCATACATTTGCTGGATGTCTGATGACTAATTAAATATAATCACACTAGTCCGAAATCTGTGAGAAGCGTTGGGCTAACAGTATATCTGAACGAATGAGGGAATAACAGTAGCAATTATGTCTGATCCAGTGGATCACTTTATTAACAAGTGAACCAGTTTCTTCTGTTCTATTACCTCGAAGCTTAGTCCACATGACCACTTTGCCTGTCACCCCACCCCCCATGTAGTGCTGAATTACGAGCTGTATTAAAATGGCTTTTATCATAGGGGTGGGGGTGTCTCCTTCGAGGATCTTGCATTCCCTCAGGTTTGGACCCTCCTTCCAATCCAGGTTCCTCCTGGATGATGTTTCAGGTGCAAGATGGTAAGTGATGTTTGATGGGTTAGTGACCCTGTCTATTGAAATGCTGCCTCATACAGGATATCCTCTGGTGGTAAAAGGGTCTAACATTAAATGTTCAAACGATTTGAGCATCTGGGTGATTAGTGTTTAGTTGCTTGCAACCTGATTGTGACAAACAAGATTTCCTTGGAGCGCCCGCACATGCTGCCAGGTTGTCCATCCTGCAGGTAAATTCACCTCTATCCGTCTAAACAAGCATAATCTATTCAAGGAATCAGTATTAAGGCACCAAGGTACAGGAATGGCACAGGGATTTGTGCCATATTATACTCACCTACGTAGTTCACGAACAACATACACTGACAGAATTAAAAGAATTCGTTCAAGATATCCCAACTTGACAACTAGAACCCTATAATATCAGAGCTTGTGGCAGCTATAATGATAGAAGAAATTAGTTGGGGCTTACAACAAATGTAGATTGGTAAAAAACGTGACAACTATAGATCAAAAGATACAGAAGCAATGAAATATGGGTACTGTCGAGTGTCTGAATCCGGACCGATAAATTTAAAACGGACTATATAAAAAAAAAAAAAAATGTACACTATGTACTAGACAGGGCACTGAAATCTGGCTACAATTAATTTTCTACACACAGCTAGGGGAATAATTTAGTCAACAATGTCCAAGGTGAACTTTAGAATAGGCTCGAACAGGCTATCCTAGCAATATAGGAGGATAGGTAGTTAGCTAGGATTGTGCAGTCTGCGCTTTGCTGTTGGCCAATGCAAAATTATAGACCAGCTGGAAAATGTCTTGATGACTGCCCATTCCACAGTTTCACTGCCAGCCGGCAGAGTTATTACGAGGTATATATATATATATATATATATATATATATATATATATATATATATATATAGATATATATATATATATATTCCAAAGAAGTCGAATCACAAATGCTCTCAGGAACCACAGACTCACGGAAAATCCAAGGGTGTTTAATCAAACAACGCGTTTCAGCCTCACAGGAAGCCTTGTTCACGTATGATTATGTGCACACGAAGCCATACTGATAAAGTAAAACAGCTAAACATTGTTGTAGGACTACAGATACTCAGGTCTCAAATTGCACTAGATAACGGCAGACATCTTGGAATGGACTAATAGCAATAGTGCAATGTTACAATACAATGATATAATGCAATACATTCCAACCAAGATGCATGAAGCTCGTACAAATTGTAATTTAAACAATGATCATGGTAAAAGGAAAGCGAAAATAAATGGTAAGTTAAGTACAACAAACTTCCAAATTCATGCTGTCCTGTCCATAGCTATAACAATATAAATGCCCAAATCTTAATGATGAATGCAAAATCGTTGGGGATAAAATAGCCCCGCTGAACAAATGTAAGCAGTAACCATTTTGTATGTAAGCATAATCGGGCTCATGATCACATTGAAAAATAAAAGAAGAAATATACAGACTCATGTGAGTCTATGCATAGGTCATGCTGTTAATGAGAAAGACTGTATCAGGGCAAGTGCCCAGGTCCTAATAATGAACTAAAGTTGGCTGTATATACAATACCCATCAGTAGAATTTTGAAGGTGTAAAAGGAAGAAGGGGGGAAAGGGTAGGATGCCCGTGCACGGTGAATGTGGAAATCTGGGCTCCTTCCTTTCCTCCTGTAAAAAAAATATAAAGAAATAACAGTAAAATTTATGCAACGAAATTTGAAAAATATATAAAGAAGAATATACATATTCCAATCACACAACAGTTCAAAATTGAGCACTGATGGAAACATGGAAGAGGAGGGGGCGAAAGGGAGCTAAATCACTTAGACCTTTGTAAGAACAAGTAGAGAGATACAGAAAGTTAATAATAATATATACATTAAGCATGCACAATCACTCTCTTAAATGGAATGCCATTTCTTCATCATGATTCAATCCTCCGGGTGTTTGGTCTGAAAATCTAAGATGTATCTCGATTCTTTTTGTCTTAAAGGCAATACCCGATTGCCACCCCTGGGCTTGCTCTCAATCTGTTCAAGAATGAAAAATTTCAGAAGTGAAGGATTGCTGTAATGTACATCTCTAAAATGACGTGCAACTGGATATTTTTCATCTACGTGAGTGACTGCTCTGCAATGCTCCAGTATACGTTTCTTGGCCATAGCGGTGGTACTCCCAATATACCAGAGCTTGCATGGGCATTCAATCACGTATACCACAAAAGTTGTGCTGCACGTAAGGAATTGATTAATCTTCTTATCGATTCCCTTGTAACTGGCCATATTGCAAAAGTACTGTTTTTGCAGGCCTTGCAGTGGCCACACGGAAAAAATCCTCTAAGACCATGATCCTGTTTCTTGGGATAAACAGTGATATCGCTGCGTACCAGCATATCCTTGATATTCCTGCCCTTTTTGTAAGTAATGTTGGGCCTATTGGGTATACTGTCACCTATAGTGTTGTCACATTTTAAAATGCCCCAATTTTGAGTTAGGATCTTGCGAATATTGTTAGAGTCAGAGCTGTATGTCATAATCATCCGAGTAGTGTCATCCTCCTTGCCCTCAGTATCAATGACCATCTTCTCAGCAATGGTAAGTGTCCTGGGTATACCATCTGCCCTGATCTTGGCTCTACGTAGTACCCAATCAGGATACCCTCTGGCTCTAAACCGGTCTAGCATTTCTCCGCACTCCAGCTGGTACGCCTCTTCCGTGTTACAGTTCCTTTTAGCCCTCAACAGTTCTCCAAAGGGAATACTCCATTTTAGGGTTTCTGGATGGCTGCTGAGGGCATGGAGGATACTGTTGCCAGCCGTAGATTTGCGGAACAGAGAAGTGTGGATACAATTGTCCCTAATTTCCAAACTGACATCTAGATATTCTGCCCTGGTCTCACTGATATTGCTGGTGAGTACAATGTTGTACACGTTGTTGTTTAGATCCGCCACAAATGTGTCTGCCTCCTGTCTGGAACCTTTCCAGACAATCAACAGGTCATCTATGTAGCGCATCCAAGCAACCACATGTGCCAACTGTCTGGTATATGAGGGGTCTGCAAATACCTCTTGCTCCCAGCGCCCCATAAAGAGGTTCGCAAAACTGGGAGCAAAGCAAGAACCCATGGCAGTCCCGGTGATTTGTCTATAAAGGACCCCATTGAATGAAAAGATGTTATTGGACAAGCAGTATCCTATCATTTCTACAATCATCCTGCTGTGTTCCCTGAATCTGATGGATCTGGTTGTCAGAAAATGTTCACACGCTCCCAATCCATGTTGATGTTCTATGATAGTATAGAGTGATTGGACATCAAGCGTAATGAACATACAACCTGCCTCCCATTGTATGTTTTGAATTTTATTAAGGAAATCCTTGGTGTCCCTGATGTAACCCAGTTGGCTGGCAACAGTATCCTCCATGCCCTCAGCAGCCATCCAGAAACCCTAAAATGGAGAATTCCCTTTGGAGAACTGTTGAGGGCTAAAAGGAACTGTAACACGGAAGAGGCGTACCAGCTGGAGTGCGGAGAAATGCTAGACCGGTTTAGAGCCAGAGGGTATCCTGATTGGGTACTACGTAGAGCCAAGATCAGGGCAGATGGTATACCCAGGACACTTACCATTGCTGAGAAGATGGTCATTGATACTGAGGGCAAGGAGGATGACACTACTCGGATGATTATGACATACAGCTCTGACTAACAATATTCGCAAGATCCTAACTCAAAATTGGGGCATTTTAAAATGTGACCACACTATAGGTGACAGTATACCCAATAGGCCCAACATTACTTACAAAAGGGCAGGAATATCAGGGATATGCTGGTACGCAGCGATATCACTGTTTATCCCAAGAAACAGGATCATGGTCTTAGAGGATTTTTTCAGTGTGGCCACTGCAAGGCCTGCAAAACAGTACTTTTTGCAATATGGCCAGTTACAAGGGAATCGATAAGAAGATTAATCAATTCCTTACGTGCAGCACAACTTTTGTGGTATACGTGATTGAATGACCATGCAAGCTCTGGTATATTGGGAGTACCACCGCTATGGCCAAGAAACGTATACTGGAGCATTGCAGAGCAGTCACTCACGTAGATGAAAAATATCCAGTTGCACGTCATTTTAGAGATGTACATTACAGCAATCCTTCACTTCTGAAATTTTTCATTCTTGAACAGATTGAGAGCAAGCCCAGGGGTGGCAATCGGGTATTGACTTTAAGACAAAAAGAATCGAGATACATCTTAGATTTTCAGACCAAACACCCCGGGGGATTGAATCATGATGAAGAAATGGCATTCCATTTAAGTGAGTGATTGTGCATGCTTAATGTATATATTATTATTAACTTTCTGTATCTCTCTACTTGTTCTTACAAAGGTCTAAGTGAGTTAGCTCCCTTTCGCCCCCTCCTCTTCCATGTTTCCATCAGTGCTCAATTTTGAACTGTTGTGTGATTGGAATATGTATATTCTTCTTTATATATTTTTCAAATTTCGTTGCATAAATTTTACTGTTATTTCTTAATATTTTTTTACAGGAGGAAAGGAAGGAGCCCAGATTTCCACATTCACCGTGCACGGCATCCTACCCTTTTCCCCCTTCTTCCTTTTTACACCTTCAAAATTCTACTGATGGGTATTGTATACACAGCCAACTTTAGTTCATTATTAGGACCTGGGCACTTGCCCTGATACAGTCTCTCTCATTAACAGCATGACCTATGCATAGACTCACATGAGTCTGTATCTTTCTTCTTTTATTTTTCAATGTGATCATGAGCCCGATTATGCTTACATACAAAATGGTTACTGCTTACATTTGTTCAGCGGGGCTATTTTATCCCCAACGATTTTGCATTCATCATTAAGATTTGGGCATTTATATTGTTATAGCTATGGACAGGACAGCATGAATTTGGAAGTTTGTTGTACTTAACTTACCATTTATTTTCGCTTTCCTTTTACCATGATCATTGTTTAAATTACAATTTGTACGAGCTTCATGCATCTTGGTTGGAATGTATTGCATTATATCATTTTATTGTAACATTGCACTATTGCTATTAGTCCATTCCAAGATGTCTGCCGTTATCTAGTGCAATTTGAGACCCGAGTATCTGTAGTCCTACAACAATGTTTAGCTGTTTTACTTTATCAGTATGGCTTCGTGTGCACATAATCATACGTGAACAAGGCTTCCTGTGAGGCTGAAACGCGTTGTTTGATTAAACACCCTTGGATTTTCCGTGAGTCTGTGGTTCCTGAGAGCATTTGTGATTCGACTTCTTTGGAATTCAATTTACCGGCACGCTCCGCCGGTGTATTTGCCACCTCCCATGGGTCCCCAGCAATCGGCAGGAGCTTACTGTGGATATATGTGGATATATATATATATATAGATATATATATATATCCATATATATCTCTATCTTGGACTTGCAATAACTCTGGGGATGGCCCATTTGCATATCACAACATGCGTGTGTGGTGTATATATGCACAAGTTACTAACTTGTGTAACGATATATCTGTAAGAGACAGTAGTTGGTGACAGATTCCTTACCTTAGAATATCCCCAGGCGTCAGGCTGGATCCGGAAAGTTTTTTGCGTAGCAGTACTCCTTGCGCGTCGGGTAGGCGGCGTCGTGCGGCTCCGCGTCCGTCGTGCCGGCGTCGTGGTCGCCGGGATGACGTCGCGGGCAGTACTTAGACGCCGCCCCTCCGCGCTGACGTCAGTTCTGTACACGACTTTCCGCGCCAGGAACGCAGAGCCATGCAAGAAGCTGACATAGGTGTCTGAAAAATCCTAGGGCCCTGAAAGGGATGTCCTTAACCCTAGAAATCAGTTCGCAGAACGGGAGGATGGGTGGGCGGTAGGAATCTGTCACCAACTACTGTCTCTTACAGATATATCGTTACACAAGTTAGTAACTTGTGCATCTGAAAGAGACACGTTAGTGACAGATTCCTTACCTTAGAATAGATACCCCAGCAATACCAACCCCGGTGGTGGGTCTGCGAACAAAGATCAGACAAGGAAGTCCTGGAGGACAGAACGGCCAAAGAAGCCGTCCCTCCGGACCTGACTGTCAAGGCAGTAATACTTTGTAAACGTGTGCAGCGAGGCCCACGTAGCTGCCTGACAGATATCCTGCAGCGGAACACCGCGGCCCAAAGCCGTGGTAGCAGCCGTCGCCCTGGTGGAATGGGCACGCAGCCCAACAGGAGGCTCCTTTTAGCCAAAGAATAGCAGGCTTTGATACACAAGGTTACCCAGCGGGAGATGGTTCTCTTGTGCACCGCCCGACCTTTTGGCGCCCACGTAGCCAACAAAGAGCTGGTCATCCACCCGGAAATGGCGTGTGCGGTCGATGTAAAGGAAAGCGCACGTTGTGGGTCCAGACGGTGGAGCCTCTCTTCCTCTCTGGAAGGATGCGGAGGCGGAAAGAAGGTGGGCAAAGTGATGGTCTGCCCAATGTGGAAGGCAGTAACCACCTTTGGCAAGAAGGACGGACGCGTCCTAAGAACAACCTTGTCTGGATGGACAGACAGAAAGGGAGGTTTACATGATAGAGCCTGGAGCTCACTCACCCGCCGAGCGGAGGTGACGGCCACCAGAAAGGCAGTCTTCAGAGTCAGAAGACGAAGAGGACAGTTATGTAGAGGCTCAAAGGGAGCGGACATAAGAAAGGTAAGAACCAAGTTCAAGTCCCACTGAGGCATCACAAACGGAACAGGAGGGAAGAGGTGTGTAATGCCTTTCAGAAACCTGTTGCTGCGACAGAAGATCCTCCCGAAGAGGCAGACGGATCGGGGGATCTACGCTCATACTGAGTAGCTCAAGATACCAAACTCTTCGAGCCCAGTCCGGAGCCACAAGAATGACTTGGGCCCGGTCGTGCCGAATCTTCTTCAACACTCTGGGTAGAAGTGGTATAGGCGGAAAGGCGTACAATAGACCGCAACTCCACTCATGACGAAAAGCGTCGCCGAGCGAGTGCCGCCTTGGAAATTCCAACGCGCAGAACTGATGACATTGCGCGTTCTCTTCGGTGGCGAATAGATCTAACCAAGGCTCTTCCCACTGTAGAAAGAGTCCTTGCGCCACTTCCGAGTGAAGACGCCATTCGTGATCCATCATGCACCTGCGGCTGAGTTCGTCCGCCCTGGCGTTCAGGGAATCTGCCAGGTGTTGAACCATCAGGAACATGCCCTGATGTTCCAGCCATGTCCAGAGGCGCAGAGCCTCCTGACAAAGGGTCCACAACCCCACTCCGCCTTGTTTGTTGCAATACCACATGGCGGTGGTGTTGTCTGTGAACACCTGCACTACCTTCCCTTTGACAGAGGGAAGGAATGCCTTGAGTGCAAGTCGGATCGCCCGGAGCTCCAGAAGGTTGATATGGAGGCGGAACTCCGCCGGAAACCAGAGGCCTCTGATCTCCGCCTCTCCCATGTGACCGCCCCATCCCAGAAGGGACGCGTCCGTCACAACTGTGTGCTCTGGCTGGGGAAGGGAGAGGGATCTGTCCATGACCCATTGCCGGTTCGAGAGCCACCACTGCAACTGTAGTGCAGTCCCCTCCGAGATCTGGACGTGATCGGACAGGTTGCCCTGGTGCTGCGCCCACTGGAACTTCAGGTCCCACTGCAGAGCCCGCATATGCCATCTGGCATGATTGACCAGCAGGATGCAGGAGGCCATGAGGCCCAGCAGCCTCAGGGTCATCCGTACCGAAACCCAGGATAAAGGCTGAAAGATCCGAATCATAGCACGAATATCCCGGACTCGCCGTTCGGGAGGATAGGCCCGAAATTGCGTCGTGTCCAGAACTGCTCCGATGAAAAGGAGCTGTGGAGAAGGAATCAGATGCGACTTCGGCACATTGATGGAGAACCCCAGCGAGTGCAGGAGTTCGGCCGTAGTCTGGAGGTGGGAGACGACTGCCTGGGACGAGCCCGCCTTCAGCAACCAGTCGTCGAGGTAGGGGAAGACTGGAACCCCTGCCCGGCGCAGATGAGCTGCGACCACCGCCATCACTTTCGTGAACACCCGAGGGGCACTGGTAAGGCCAAAGGGGAGCACGGTGAACTGAAAATGCTCGAGGCCTACCGTGAACCGCAGGTAACACCGGTGGGCCGGCAGGACGGGGATGTGAAAATAAGCGTCCTGCAAGTCCAATGCTACCAACCAGTCTCCAGGGTCGAGGGCAGTCAAGACCTGAGCTAGGGTGAGCATCTTGAACTTCTCCCTTCCGGAGGAAGCGATTGACGTTCCGGAGGTCCAAGATAGGACGCATGTCCTCCTTGTCCTTTTGGGCACCAGGAAGTAGTGGGAGTAGCAACCACGCCCTACTTCTGGGGTCGGAACATGCTCGATGGCCCTCTTGGCCAAGAGGGCCGTGACTTCCTTCTGCAGAAGTACCAAGTGATCCCCTGACATGCGGTGGAATTGAGGTGGCATGGCTGGGGGGTGGTCTCGAAGGGGAGGGAGTAGCCCTTCGGACAATGTCCAAGACCCACCTGTCCGAGGTGATGGGACGCCAGTGGTGAAGGTGATGGCGGACCCTGCCCCCTACTGGCGTGCTGTGCACCGGAAAGGAGGGACTAGGAGGGCTTGGAGGCCGCGGACGGGTTGGAGGTGGTGGCCTGACCCGCACGCTGGTTGCCCGAACCGCCACGGCGGTATCCACGTCCTCGGCCACGCGTAGACGCTTGCTGTGCGGGCCGGTGGCTGGGCAGCGGACGTGACTGGGCGCCCCTTCCGTGGCCACGAAAGGGGCGAAAAGCAGAGGTGAGCGGAGGGCGTACAACAGAAAGGCCCAGGGACTTGGCCGTAGCCCGTGAGTCCTTAAACCGCTCCAGCGCATGGTCTGCCTTTGAACCAAAAAGACCGACTCCATCAAAGGGCATGTCCATGAGTGTATTCTGGACATCACCCGAGAAACCAGTTGTTCTCAGCCAGGCGTGGCGACGTAGCGCCACCGTCGTCGCAAGCGATCTGCCCAGCGAGTCGGCGGTATCAAGGCCACAACGGATGGTGTATTTAGCCGCATCTCGCCCTTCCGCAATGGCGCGGGTAAGCAGTGTCTGGACCGCCTCAGAACACTGCGGCAAAACAGCCGCCACCGAATCCCACAGGGAGTGGGTATATCGGCCCAAAAGGCAAGCGGTGTTAACGGACCGCAAGCCAGCACTGGAGGAAGAAAAAGCCTTCTTCCCAAATTGTTCCAGGCGTTTGGATTCCCTATCCGGATGGGCGGTAGGGAAGGCGGTTTGGGAGGCAGAGGCTTGGACAACCAAGCTCTCAGGGGTGGGATGTTGGGAGAGAAACAAGGGGTCGCCCGGAGCAGGGCGATGGCGCCGGGCCACGTTCCAATCCACAGGAGCCCCTGTGGTGGGTTTGGACCAGGCACCCAAAAGAACGTCAGTGAGTGCATCATTAAACGGCAGCACAGTCTCCGAAGAGGAAGCCGCCGGCTGAAGCACTTCTGTCAGGAGGTTAGTCCTGACGGCCACAGTAGGCAACTGGAGATGTAAGGCTCCAGCTGCTCTACGCAACACCGTTGCAAAATTAGCCCCCTCCTCCGTAGCCACGGGAGGAGACAGCATGCCAGTGTCAGGGGAGGTGTCTAGACCACTGGCATCCCCAAGTTCCTCAGCCCAGTCCGGGTCAAACTCACACTGTTGTGTGAGAGGGTCCTCAGACCCCTCCCAGCTCTCCTGGTCCTCCTCTTGTTCAAAATATGGAGGAGGAGGGACATTTGGGACCCAAGGTCTCATCGGTCCGGCTCCATGTCCGGAGCCGCAGAGAGCCGGGGACCGACGCCGTCCGGAGCCCCGGACGGCGTCAGGAACGGCACCGGGGATATCGGCGTCGGCGGAGGCGTGGTTAGGTCAACCGACGTCGATTGGGGTTGCGGTACCACCGGAGCCGGGATCGAGGCCGGGGCCGGAGCAGAGGCCGGGATGAAGGCTGGTGGGACAGGCGGCACCGGGACCGGAGTCGACGGCGGCGCCGGGGCAACCCCATCAGGGCCCGCGGGGCCCGAAGGCGCACCGGAGGGACCTGAAGGCCCGAAGAGGCGGGCCATGGCCGACAGGAATTCCTGTAGTTCGGCCGGAGTCGCCCCGACCCCGGAAAGAACGGGTAATTCGGGCGGCTCTACAGGCATGTCCGGGGCCGCGGGGACGGTGCCGACTGGGGCCTCAGCCGAGTCGCGATACCGGCGAGGCGAAGTCTTAGAGCGATGACGCCTCTTAGACTTCTTGTGCTCGACTTACCGGAGGAGCGCGAAGACTTGGATTCCGACGAACGGCGGGGACTCCGCGACCGGCCCCTCGACCTCTCCCGGGACCGGGCTTGGTGCGGCGCGGAGCCGACTGCCGGACCTCGAGTAGCTTTCGAGACCGCTCTCGCAAAGCCTTCGGATGAAGTTTCCGGCAGTCAGGGCACGACTTCGTGTCGTGGTCTCGGCCGAGACAGAAGAGACACTCGAGATGCGGGTCCGTGATCGACATCATGCGACCACAGGCCTCGCAGGGCTTAAAGCCGGGCATCCCTACGACACCTTAGGAGTCGTGAAGACTCGTTGAAGAAACAGTGAAAAATTCACAAAAAGGTTAGTCAAAAGTGACTAGGGCACTGCTCTTCCCGGATCTGCGCTTACTGGCGCGGAAAAGAAGAACTGACGTCAGCGCGCAGGGGCGGCGTCTAAGTACTGCCCGCGACGTCATCCCGGCGACCACGACGACGGACGCGGAGCCGCACGACGCCGCCTACCGACGCGCAAGGGTACTGCTACGCAAAAACTTTTCCGGATCCAGCCTGACGCCTGGGGATATTCTAAGGTAAGGAATCTGTCACTAACGTGTCTCTTTCAGATATATATATATACATACATACATACATACACACATACACACATAAACACACACACGTATGCATGCATGTTGTGATATGCAAATGGACCATCCCCACCTGGACCACGCTACAGGAAGAAAACATTTTAGGGCACAAAGGGCTAGCACATTTATACCCTTGACCAGACACTTGAGTCAGTCCTGGCCCCAGTATGGGTCTTGCACAAGTAAAGGAGAGAATGGCCAGAGTATCTCAGAGTTAAAATTGAAGATGGGTGTACTGGGACAGATACTGAAAGCGGTCACATTAATTATGCTAGGAGGAGCACAAGCTGCAGGGAATGGATTGTGCAGCTTGGCAAGAAGGTTAACCTCAACATAAAATTATACTTTCCTAAGCCCATCATGTCGACATCACTGCTCTCTAGCAAATATCTGCAGTCAAAAATGTCCTGGTCTAACTGAACCCTCTGAGGGTATTTGGGAATATTTTAGGCAGGAGACTGAGGACCAGGTAGAATCAGGGGTAAGCTGCACTTTGCTAGTTCCCTTGGCAAAACTCTGACTAGGCAACATCCTGAATAAGGGGGCCAGTGGATCCAAAGGAAAGCATCTACTTAGGACAGGCTGTAGTAACACTGTTATAGGCTTGGCATTGTAAACATGTCACATTCATTGACGTTTAAAATTTTCGAGTCAAGAACCATATTTTCCATTTACCAACTTTAGTAGTTTGTTAAGGTTTTTTTAACGATTTACTCTGTCTTTAGCTAAAGCAAGGAATCGCTATGCCGTGCTTTACAGCTGGATCCCGCTCCAAGGAGACTACTGCACATAGCCTTTTGCTGAATACAGCTCCATATGAAAGGAGTACCCTTAGACTAAGCCCAAGCGCCTGTGCTCCCTGAATAAAAAATTACTTAACTTTGGATAAGCTCTTTCTGGTGGATTCTCCATCTTTTTTTTTTTTCTTTTTTCAAACATATGTTTATTGAATTTTTGCCAAATAGATCTCATTATATCAATCACATTCCGCTCAGCGCAGTGAGCACCCACATTACGATAGCACTCAAATGGTAAAACAATAAACATTGTCCAGAATGTGCCCAGCCCCGCTTCTAAAAGATACGCTGAGAGATACAGTGGCTATTACTGCGGGGATGCGGGCAGACTATCGTGACAACAGCTTTTTTGGAGCATCAGAGTGAGGCACCTCAGCATTTGTCTGAAAGGTCATCTAGTCACATGTTCTGTCTGAGGGAATCTAGTGTGGCAATATTTGAAGAATAAAAAACTAAATCTCCGAACCTAAAAACCCCCCCAGCCCCCCCCCCTCCCAAAACTGTGATGGCAGCAAGAATCTAAACTACAATAGAAGCTGAAGTTAGTGGTAGTGTATTCAATATTGAAAGAGGTGTAATGCGCGGGTTGAAGTGGGACAGACAGCTGACGGGAGCCCCCGGGAAAGGAAAGCTACCAATGAACCCCACTGGAATTCAAAATTTTTATAGTTGTCTTGAAAGATATCAGCCATTCTTTCCATGCTAAGAAGCCGCCATAGCCGTGAGTGCCATAGGGAGATCGCCGGGGCCTCCCTCTGTTTCCAGGCGGCCGCTAAAGTCACCTTAGCCGCTCCTATACAAAGCCACATGATGGCCTTGTCCGCACGTGTCTGGTGTTCTAAAGCAGGGTCTCGAAGTCCCAAGAGGACCTCCGCCATAGTAGTTGGAATGGGGTATCCCAGAATATCTTTAATATGTGCTAGTATCTCTGCCCAAAATGGGCGTATCGTCGAGCAATCCCACCAAATGTGCTGAAAATCACCCAAGAGGCCGCAGCCTCTCCAGCAGCGGTCAGAGGTGTCGGGGAAAATCTTTTAAGCCTGGAAGGGTGCAGGTACCAGTCCATCATGGTCTTTAGGTGGGCCTCACGGAGGTCTACGGAGTGATTAAATCTAAAAATGTCGGACCACAAGTGTGTCCAGTCTTGCTCTGGTATAGTGCGTTGCAGTATCCCCTCCCACATAGCCATGTAACGCGGGCGCGGTGAAGTGAGGGTGGTCAGTAAAAAGTTATAGATGAACGATATCACCCCCTTCATTGTGGTGGACTTGGAGAGGAAGGATTCAAATCTGGTAGGCGGACGGGTAGCTGCTTCTCGAACCTGTGGAGAGAGGGCCCAGTGAAGCAGCTGGGTGTGATGGTACCGTTCCGAGTCAGCCAAGTCATAGTCTCTTTTACAGTTATCAAAAGTTAAGGGGTCATAATTGTGAAAGAGGTGCGTCAGGGCCAGACAGCCCCCCTCTCGCCAAGCATCAAAGGGCCCCTCCTGCATGCCGGGGGGGAAAGCCGAATTAAAGTGTAGCGGAGTGAACGGAGAGGGAAAAGTGGTCCATCTATCGTCCCCCGCTACAGAGTCCCACACTCGCAGGGTGGTTCGTGTGGGGGTGCTACAGTACACGTTCTTGGGTCTGTCTCGCTTGGGGCGCCAAACCAGATCCCAAATCGTCCGTCCTGCAATACTACGGTCCATATGTAACCAATGTTTATCTGATGCAGGTTTGGACCATTCACTCAGCACCCTCAACTGTGCCGCTTTATAATATAAGTTGATGTCGGGAGACCCACACCTCCCTCCGCTCGGGAGCGACGCAATAGCGAAAACGACAAGCGGGCACGTCCCTTTTGCCATATGAACTGAAGGATCATGGATTTAATTCTGCGGAAGAAGTCCCGATCGAGTTCTATCGGCAATGCCTGGAACAGGTAGAGGAGCTTAGGAAGGAGAGTCATCTTAACAGCATGAATGCGGCCAAGCCAAGAAAGAAACAGAGGCTTCCACCTCCCGAGCTCGTCTTGAATGCGTGCGAGACTAGGGGGGAAGTTAGCAGCATACAATCCTTCCACCCTGGGTGTTAACTGTACTCCCAAGTATTGTATAGAAGAGGTTGCCCACCGCAATGGAGTGAGGGGTTGGAGCCTATGGACCTCCTCGAGTGGGAGAGTAAGATTAAGAATATAGGACTTGTCCATGTTTATTTTAAGACCTGCCACCTTTTCAAAGCGTTCTAACTCCTTCTGTAGATGGGGAAGGGAGTGCTCGGGTTCCGTGAGCGACAAGAGGACATCGTCCGCGAAGAGAGAAACCTTATGGGAATCCCCACTAACGGGAATGCCGTGTATGTCTGGGTTGGCTCTGATAGCTACAGCCAGTGGTTCGATACTCAGGGCAAAAAGGAGGGGTGAGAGGGGGCAACCCTGTCGTGTACCTCTAGAGTGTGAAAAAATGGATGAAGGGATGCCATTGACCTGTACCCGAGAGCGAGGCTGCACATAGTTGGCCCGAAGCATAGTGAGAAATTTAGAAGCAAACCCAAAGCTCATGAGGGTAGCAAACAGAAACGCCCAGTCCACCCGGTCAAAAGCCTTTTCGGCATCCAGTCCCACCAACACTGCAGGAATATGTCGTTTGTTAGCTTTTTCTATGAGATGCACTATGCGTCGAGTGTTATCGTGGGTTTGCCGGCCCTTAATAAACCCTGATTGGTCCGGGTGGATGAGGTCAGGCATAAGGTCATTCAACCTTTTAGCCAATATAGAGGAATAGAGTTTCGCGTCCAGGTTTAGTAGAGCGATGGGGCGATAAGAGGCGCACAACTGCGGGCTCTTCCCAGGTTTTGGTATAACCGAGATCATCGCCTCAGAAAGCGACCCCGTCGTCTCCCCCTCCGCCGCCATTTTATTGAACAGGCGAGTGAGGTGCGGAATGATATCGGGGGCAAAGGTTTTATAGAAAAGAGCGGTGTAACCGTCTGGGCCCGGGGCCTTACGAGGCCTAAGTGCTTGTATGGCTGCGTTCACCTCCTCAGTCGTGATGGGAGCAGTAAGTGTTTAATTCCATTCCTGCGACACCTGTGGGAGACTGAGCGTCCGTAGGTACTCCCTCTGGGCTTCAGAATCGAACTGATCTCCGGAATATAGCGTCTTATAGAAAGAGCCAAATATTTCGGACTTTTCCTCATCTTTGTGTGTGGTCTCCCCGTCGGTCTTCTGAATACCACCTATATATTCCCGTTCTCATTTACCCTTGAGCTGCCTAGCCAGGTGCCTACCTACCTTGTTCCCTTGGGAGTAAGAGAGGTGTCGGAGCTTAAGAAGCGTGAACTCTGCCCGATTATTGTAAATGGCTCTAAGCTTGCCCCTCCATGCCGTTAGTTTGCGGAGGTTATCTCGAGTGGGGTTTGCTTTATGTGTGCGCTCGACAGAAGTAACCTCAATCTCCAACGCCTCCCGCTCCCGAGCCCGCTGCGTGTTCAATGCTGAGTTGAGTGCAAAACATTTCCCTCGGGTGACCGCTTTAAACGTGTCCCAGTTAGTGTATTCTGAGGTATCTTCAGGCTTATTAAAGTCAAAAAACTCGGTGATGCTTTCCCTTAATTTAGTGCGCGAGTCTTTATCCCGCGTGAGAGATGGTGGGAAGTACCAGCGTGGAGTGGTGGAGACATTTCCGTGCCAGGCAACGCAAATGGAAAGGAGACTGTGGTCCGACACTGAAATAGGAAATATCTTAGCCGCCTGGAGTGCGCCCAACATGGATTGGCTTATAAAAATGTAATCTAATCGGGAGTATGTGTGGTGAACGTGGGAGTAAAAAGTGTAGTCACGGGACTGAGGGTGAAGTGTTCGCCAAGCGTCTAGCATACCTAGATCGTGAAAATGTTGTTTTGTGGTAGGGGGTAAAGGAGCCCATGTCCGAGCGGAGTGTGTGAGTACTATCGAGATCCCTTTGCCATGTCAGATTGAAATCACCCAAGATCACTAACTGCCCTTCTCCGAAATCCAGAATCCTCTCTGTTAATGTATTTAAAAATGCTGCTTGCCCCGCATTGGGAGCATAAAGTGCCACAAAAGTGCACAGTTTGCCCATCAAACGGCCTTTGACCATAAGCCAGCGTCCATCTTTGTCTGAGCGATGGTCCAGCTGTTGAAAGTTAGTGGTGGAATGGAACAGAAGGGCTACACCCCTATGTTTTGTTAGGGCAGATGACTTGTATATTAGGGGATATCGCTTGTGACGGAGGCGTGAATCCTCTGCTCGGGCCAAGTGTGTCTCTTGGAGAGCCACTATATCAAGGTGATGATCTA
Source organism: Calotriton arnoldi (assembly GCA_963921515.1). Classification (NCBI taxonomy): domain Eukaryota; kingdom Metazoa; phylum Chordata; class Amphibia; order Caudata; family Salamandridae; genus Calotriton; species Calotriton arnoldi. The sequence continues at coordinate 1,342,832 of CAWUFW010001850.1, read as the reverse complement.
TAATATATTTCCACACTTTGTGGCGTTTCTGTGGGGAGTTAAGCCCCTTAACGTTCCAGGAACCTATAGTGATCGTCATGGATCTAGAGTAGAGGTGAACAACGCAGAGACACCTTCTGCCGGTCCAGCCGGCTGTGTAACCTTGACCTCCCAAAGTGTGTCCATCACCCATGAAAGCGTCCCTCCCATGTAGACTAGAACCAACACAGCCTCCTCTCTAAAATACAATGTAAAAGCTGCCACCATCACCCTCCCCCCCCAACCCTTAGAAACAACATAACAATCAATAACAACAAATACGGCAAGAAGGCCGCTAACTGGTCCCTGAGCGTGGGCAACCTACCCAGCAGGGACTAGGGGGATCAAGAGTCCGAGGACCCCGTCCGCACCGTCCGGAGGTGAATCACCAGAAATCTCTAAGGCGGTCTTGGTGAAGATGCATACCATAGTCCTTTGTGGAGAACGAGAAAAGTCTCTGTGCGGAGCGGTAGAGGTGAACCACCGTTCTATATCTCCGGAGAATAGATCGGGGGCCAGTGGTCCAATCCCAGGCATGCGATAGGTTCCAGGCCAACGGAATGAGTTGGGAATCGTTCCGTCGTAGTTCCACCGGCCCACTGCCCACATCGGACCGAAGCATGTAATACAGTCCGTCGGAAGAAGATGCTGTGTGAGCGCACTGTAGTAGTTATTCCTCAAGGGGGCAAGCGGCTGGGCAGAATCTATTTAGAGTTTAGGCGCTGGCCTTTTCATTTTCGTCCTCTCCGTGTGCCCATAAGCCAAGTCGTCGTCTGTACTGGCCCTCTCCGAGCCCCTCGGGGGTTATCATGATCGAACCAGTCTCAGCCGCTGGGAGACCCAGAAGCTCCAGGCCCTCTCCTAGGTCAGTGACATGATGCTGTGTGTGATCGAGCTCAAAGCTAAGTCCGCACGGGTAGGTCCATCGGTATCGGATTTTGTCCTCTCGTAATTTGGCGGTAATGGGTCGGAACATCTGCCTCCGCGCCAGAGTTGCTGGTGCTAGATCTTGGTAGATCGAACATGACTGATTTTGGAAGGTGACTGTCCCCTTGGTCCTGGCCGCCAGGAGCACCGCCTCTTTAACTTTATATGAATGGAACTTCGCCAGTATGTCGCGGGGGCGTCTCCTCTCGCCGGGTTGCAGGACTCCCACGCGATGGACCCTGTCTAGCTTTATTGAGAGGGTGTGTGGACCCAGCAGCTCCGCGAAGAGCCCCTCCAGGAAAGCCTCAAGGTCCGGCCCCTCCGTTCCCTCCGCCAGGTCCCTGACCCGTAGGTTCTCCCTCCGTGCCCTATTCTCGAGGTCCTCTGCCTTGAGCTGCGTCTGGTGGAGCTGGTCCTGGAGGGTGCGAACATCTTCCCGGAGTTCGGAGGAGAGTTTTTCCTGTTCTTGTTGATGTCCCTCCATGTCAAGCACTCTGGTGCCCACCGAGTCAACATCTTGTTGTAGGGAGGTCAATCTTCCTGTAAGGTCCGATCGTAGTTGCTCTATAGAGGTTTTAATGTTCTGAGAGAGTTCATTGCATAGCTCTGTCTTGAAATGTTTTAGTGTAGACAGGAGATCAGCCTTCGTAAGAGCCATGCCCGCTGCCTCTTCGCCTCCGCACAGCGTCGGTCGTTTATCTGAGGGGCCAAAAAAGTCCGATACCTTGTTGGGTGTCTTAGTCGTCACTCTCTTAGGCGGCATACGGGCTGGCCCGGGGGGACCCCCACCACAGCGACGTCCGCGATAGTCTGGGAATTCAGGCCTTGGGAGCCTCCATCCAATGTGTCGTCGGAAGACCCCCGGCACGAGCCAAGGCAGCGGCAACAAGCAGGTGGCGCAACGCAGGCGGGGCCCCCCTCTGGCGCCCTAGGCGACCCGCGGCCTGGCCAGGCCTGCCAAATGGTAGTACTCTTTCCCCTGAAAGCTGGGCGGCAGGGGGTTCCCCCGTAGCATCGGACTGGGGAGAGCGTCACAGGTAGCCGCTGCGTTCAAGCCTTGTTTTGTGCCTCACCTCCAAGTCGCAGTCACAGCTCCCTCGATCCGGCATGAGCATCACTCCTGGGGGAGCAAGCACCAACGAGGATTCACATCGATCCCAGCATTCACATGTCCTCAGTTGGGTATCAGGCAGGGCACATATAAGCAGGAGGCGCCAACATCCGCTGAGGCAGCGCTCGGCAGGGAGCTAGTCCCGGGACTCCAGGGACCCAAAACGGAGCCCGTCTGTATGGCTCAAATGGGACACCATCTTAAGGTCAGGCATTGCGGTAGATCGCCGGCATCGCTGCAGTCCGGGCGAGTTCTCCGCAGGGTGCCCCCAGATCCAGCTTACCGCACCCCTCACCGTGTTAGCGAGAGGGAGAGTCGAAGGTTGGAGCTCCCCACCTCGCCACAGCCGGGAACACTCAGCCCCGTCGGGAAGCCGCCATTTTGGGCTGCGTCTGCTGGATCTTCGCCACTTCTCAACGGGACCTCTCCCGTGGCGCCAGCAACGAACAGAGACTCCCGCTCTGTGCCTCACATTCTCCGCTCCTTCCGGATGTAACCTACAGCATAGGGGATGCGGTAAAACCGCTGCTGTCTGCTCCGGAGCGTTGCGCGGACCGGGAGCCGAAACGGGCTACGTCCGTTCGGCCATCTTGTCCGGCCACGCCCCCGATTCTCCATCTTTTGACTACATCTGAATAACACTCTTTAGGCTTCAGATGGTATCAGGAAATGTAATCATTCTTCCACAATTAGTTGAAACATTAGAAATAGCCCCCGATGTATGCACTATTATATGCCCAGAATTGCTCAAATGAAAAGCATCTGCTTTGAAGGAGGCAAGCTTGATTACCAAACATTTATGGAGAAACTCGGATATGATGAAGATGACAGTTAACCACTTATGGCAAAAGTGCCATATTCAGCCAGCCATTCAGGTATTGAAAAAATGTGAGCGCTGGACCTGTACAGTTGGTATGTTGCGAAAGCCACTCATTGGGACTGTGGTCAGACCAAACGAGTGCGCTGAAATAATCAAAAGGTAGCTTCGGTGCTTGTACAAAGTCAAAACATTAAAGTAAGCTTTAATACATCCAGGGGTACCAGCCATTGCGGTTGGCCCAAAATTAGTAACATCTGTGCTTGAGTTTTCAATCTGAATTTCTTTTATTGCAGTTAAAAATTGATATCAGCCCTTCATTCTTCTATTGAGAATATAGCCCCTTCTCCTGAAGGAACACACTATTTTGCTACTTTTTGTAAACAAGTATGCCTCTCTAACACCTCTAGCATCAAGCTGATTGTGTGCGTCAGGTGGGCTGAGAAGTAAAGAATGGAGGTGTTCCCACAAATGGAAGAGCATTTCTGTCTTGTATTATCTAATGGACAGATTGGTCAGAGGTTAAGCTTTTCCATTGTGCCAAAACAGCAGCTACTTGTCGACCTAGAGGCAAATTGGGCGTGTTTTTGTAGGGGTGGGAGAGGCACAAGACAATTGCAGCTGTAGGTGCTGTCAACTTCTGACACTAATCCAATAGGGAAATAAATTGATGTAGAGGCAGGGAGGGTTGCAATACCCAAAAATATATTGACTCTGAATGACTGCTCTGCTGAAAGCCCCCCGGGTACAAGTCAACTTTCTCTCAAAACAGTCTTGCCCCATCAAGGAGTATAATCTTCCAACTTGTCAGGATGGCTCCAAAAATCCAGGTATGCTGTTTAAATATGAAGTCATCGTTCCCTTCTTAGGCTACCATATGGGAGTCCAGTCTCATTCATGAGTTGCAGCTTCCTAATATCTTTATCAACTGTGGTAAATGTCCCTTTATACAGTAAAGAAGACTAATAGTCACCAGAGTGGCAGTCTCCAGTAAGCCATATATTTACTGTGCAAACAGTGACTAGATTCAAAATCTTTCTGCCCCATAGCATTGGAATACCTTATCTCAGTGTCAGAAGGAGAGGAAGGTCACTGGTCTATTTTGTAGAAGAGGCTTGTAGCAACAAGCTCTTTGAGGAACGAGTTAAACAAATTTCAGGTCTGAAAATGTCTGACATCAGACTGTTCACAACTGGGAAAGAACATGACATCTACTAAGCTGCTGGAATATGGTCAGGTAGAACCTTGTTGACTGGCAACAAATACTCTGCCAGTGGCACTGGTGGTTATACAATGTAGGTGAGTAAATCTGACTTCACCTTAGCAGTAGCTTAAGGGAGATAAAACTCTTCAGATCCCTTTTAAACAACTTCCTTGTGTATCAGAAGAGCAAAGTATACATATATAGTTGTCTGAATCAAGAGGGAGCAATAAATTATCCTACTCCTAGTTGATAGTCTTATGTTGCACACCAGCTGCTATTTCAAGAACATTTAAATTTGACCTAAAAAGGAGATTAATATAGGCAAACTACTGGGACTTTGGCAAATGCTCTGCCAAGGGCCCTCTGAAAATCTGTCATCAATTTCATGTCAGAAAATATGATTTTCATTTTAGTCAATGGAAGCTTAGAAAGGCCTAGTGCAGATGATGGCACCAGCTTCGCACGTTTGTCTTTCAGTTTCCACAGAACAAACGACTGAGCTACAGGGTCTCACAGTGGATCTTAGAACACCTGAGCCAGCCAGCTCTGCTTGTGTGATTGGAATCGAGCATAAGTGCTCAATCATGACTGACTGGGTGACCACCAAAGGGTAAAGAAGCCGATTAAAAAATATTAAATAGCCAGTCTGAAATGCTCCACTTGGAAATGTGGCAGCTTGCCTTCTATCAAAATGAATATGGTCTCCAAAGAAGCACCCAGTCTTGATTGAAGTAAAAGCCCTGCTTAATCAACACTTGACGTGAGGGAAATCTCTTTGAAGAACTTTCCTGTGTTTTTTGTGCTTTCTTTGTTGGGAGGAAAACTAGCTTCCCAGAGCATCTTCTGCGACATTTGTTGCAGGGATTCTGCACATATACAGAACTATGCGCAGGAAAACAGGACCTCAGAGAATAGGGGTGTACCAACCTACCACAAGAGTACCCGACTAGCTATAGTGTCTCATTTGTTCTCCGACTAACAGCGAAGCTACCAATGATTAGACAACCCAGAACACAACACTCCCGACTCTCTCAGGAATCGCGGGAGCCAGACAATTCTTTCGCTCACTCACTCATACTTGTCCACAATGCGAGTAATCAGAGTCACGGTATAGTTTAAAATGTTTATTTTAACTAACGCGCTCTATAGTACAGTACACGTGCCATTACTAGCAGCAAAATGCATAAACACAATATAGTCCGCATTGTCACAATTCCATAGAATATAAACGGGGATATCATTTTATAAAGACAGTGGAAAAGGGCTACAATACCCAACCACCCTCCCCGTGGTAAGAAATAGTTTAATATAAAAAAGACCACCTCTGGGCTTTGTCAGCAGACCCCATACCTCAAGGCCTAGATGAAAGGTTTACATCTCAGGGCAAGCACAGCTCTTCTCCCTGGAAAGGAGTCTCTCCAAGTGCGTGCACAACACGTTTAGCTTGCAATATTAAAGCATACGATTTTCAGTAGTGCAGCTGTGTGTCATGTTATGTCTAGGTTCGAGGGACTGACCAGAACAGAACAACAAGGGACATTGTTGATCGACCTTGTACATCGTGTGCAGACTAAACGGCAGAGAACGCGAAAAGCAGACAGTTCTCATGTGAAAGGGCACAAACAGAGTCTTGCGAAATCTATGCATGCCGTGTCGTGCGCAAAAGCAGCCTCATGGCAGCGAAGCTCAAGCTAACTTAGCAGAAGTCAACAATGGACCCACAATCCATACTACACCCTCCCCCTGGTAAGGCCATCGCATGTAGACATAGTACGAAAACAGAGTTCAAAAAGTGCGAGCAGAGTTCAAAAAGGGCAAGTGAAAGAAAAAAAAACTATTAGGAAAAAAGTAATTTAGTTAAAAGGCATCAGAAATCCAAGGACTGGTGAATTTAATCCATCAGAGTGTAGGAGCAAAAAAATGCAACACCCTCCAGAAGGAAATCATCGTTGTTGGTAGAAAAAGGGATGCCATCCAGTTTATCAAATCGAATGAACAGGTGTGCTCCTCATATGCGGGTGCCTCCATTAGCATCTCCGGACAACTTGCGTGATATTCGATGCAACTTTGAAGTAGGAGATTCTGCGCAGCCTCACAGGCATCCCATTGAGCCAAGATTCCAAGTGCAGCCGCATGCGCCATAAAGCCAATCCCAGAACAGTGCCGCTCATGGGCCACTAAGGGACCCATCAGCTGGTCGAAATCCGGGTCCGGGCACAACGTATTGGAGAGGCACAAATCCAATGCCCATGTAAACGGACATTTTAGACATGAAAAGATAGGTTGCACGCAAGTGAAGTGTGCAAAGCGGAAGGACAACCCATAAGACACACAGAGGTGGTAGTGTACCGAAGCATCCATGCATACGGTCACGGAGCAATCGCAGCCGGTCTTGTCTGTGCAGCACCAAAAGAGGAGCAGCCATTGCGCAGCAGACACAGTAGAAGCAGGATTCCAGGAGCTAACGCCAGCATTAAAGGGAATCCTCCAAAGACGCTGGAAAAAATAGAATGAATGAATGCAGGTATAACACCAAATATTGTCTGAAAAGAAGTCACAAGGCCAGAGCCGACAGCTTTTAAAAAATGAGCAAGGCCACTTGTATCAGACGCATTAAATATGGGGTGTATTAGCTCCCCAAAATGCAGTGGGAGGTTAGTGTTTAAAAGAGTTTGAATTTCGCTAGCAGCGCTAGCCACCTGCAGGTTCAAGGTTTCTCGTGCGGAAGTAAGGGCAACTTCTTGTTGTGTTAAAAGCGCCTTTAATCTGCTCAACTTGTTGAAATCTGCTTTCAAAGTTGGTATGGAAGGCCAAATTGAACTATCGAGCTGCCCACGTGGGGGAGGAAAAAGCACATTTTTACAACAAATTACACGCTGTGAAACCGTTACTATGTATGGTATGCCAGCCAGCAAGCCGCAGCATTCTTGGTTATTTAGAATAAGATAACTACTGTTAGTAAGCAGAGTGAACGTGGGAATTATTGCGGGAACCGGATTACCTTTTAAAACACATGCAAGGTTTGGAGCTGACATATTACATGCTCCGTGCAACTTTATATTTTTGCAAACAAGGGAATGACCCACTGTAGAATCACAGTCCTCCCTTGTAAGGTATACTTCAGTTTCTTCCCGCAAACATCGTTAGGTAAAAGGCAAAGACCACAGTTCATGCAGAAAAGCGCTTCCGAGGGGTTCAAAGTGGCCTAGCGGGTAATGTTTCATACAGGAGCTGAATTGGAACAGCGAGAAAGGCAAAGATATAACCCCATGAATTAGCCAAACAGCAGTGTCAGTTTCCGCTACAGAAAAGGGCAAAGGGTCTATTTTTTCTATGTGTAGAAGAGTGTAAATTGCATCTTTCATGGACATGAACTGCTGTTTGTCAGTCAAATTAAATGGTAAAAACAAAGCAGTCGCATTCAAATAATCCCATGGTACTTTTCCCATTTTTAGAGTTTGCAAAGTCCATGCGAATTGCATTACAGAACGCAATTGATTTTGACCATGATATAACAGAGACACATCTTCTTGCACAATATCAATAATAGAAGAAACAATATTATCCAATGTGTATATGTGGGAAGATAGTGTGTTAATACTATTAATCGACAACAGCTAGAACCTTTTCTAAGTTCGCTTGGTAAATTTCCCGCAGACGTGACGCCGCTTCAATCTGTGAAAGTTTCCATATTTCATTGTAAGCTGCGTAATAGAATCTCTTTGTTCTAGGAACCCTGGGTCCTAAGACAAAGTCGGCCAAATTAATGTTATTGGACAACAACGCTAAATGTTGTTTAACGGACGATGGTGTAGAGTGCTGCAACCACTGTTGACATAATTTTCCAACCGAATAGGTTGTTACCGAATGTGTATCTGGAAATGTCGGGTCGGGTCTGTCTTGCATATAACCTAAACTAGTGTTATGAAAACGGAGTTGGCAGGCATTCAAATTTGTCTGTCAAACTAGCCAACCTAAAGGATCCATTTCAGATACATTAAACGTGTTATTTTGAAACAAAGATTGTAAGGCCTCAATGGTATAATTCGTGTATATGCACCAATTATTATACTCAGCTAAAGAGGGAATGGCAGGGGCATTCAACTTTTTTGCAGTCGCCAAACCAAAGCAAGTTGTCTGGTAAACGGTTTAATTTAAAAACAAAATTTGTGTTGGGATAAGGCAGGCACGATGTAAGGCTTCAGTGCCTCGCACCTGCCAGGTTTTAGAACCCCAGATCGATTTCAAATCAATGGTGGCCTTCCAGTGATCATAACCCTTGACTGACAGACCATGTCTGAAAGAATTGGAATAAATTAATTTCGTATGGGTCAACATTACTTTGGGAGTTGAAGGAACATTTAATTAAAAATAATAGGACTCGGGTGTTGACCTATCAAATTCTCTAAAATATGTAAATTTATCTCTAAGAGTTTTAGAACTACCTTTTAATGGTGTAGGGCAATGTTCCCACTGTGCGCAATTGACAACAGGGCGTAATGTATTAATCTTATGTAGGAAATGATGCCCACAATGTTTACAACTGAACAAATCGGCACAATTGGCAGAATTCAAATATAAATCCTCAGCATCAAAAGCAGCACAACACTTCAAATCAGAAAACAATGACTGCACTGCATGCACATCCCAGTCGTCTGAGCGCATGTCCCGTGCCACCACATCACCCATGGAGACACGAAAGACATATGGAATGTTGATAACTTCCGTCGGGCCGTGGACCTGAAAATCCACTTTATCGCAGATGATGCCATCCGCAACTGGAAATGCTGAAATGTTAACAAGAGATTGGTCACGCTTCATGACGTGGGAAGATGAGTGAGGGGTCAGAATACCATCAACCAAGTTCACAGCAGAGCGTTCCGGCAAGTAGTGACCATCGATGAGCAGGAAAAACACCGTCACAAAACCAATCGACACGAAGAGAAAAATGGCGATCAGTATTAACCAGATATATGTCCAAGGAGGGACCAAATAAGTGTTTAAACCAAGAAACAAAAATAGACAATTTGGTAGGGCCAATTGTAGTGGTGGAAGACGAGTCAAAAGAAAAGCTGCCATGGTGTAAAGGGCCTTCGGGCAAGCCATGCAAAGACTTACTTGTGGGATAAGTATACTCAACTTCCTCGTTGCAGGAGGGAGCAGGAGGGACAGGTAAATGGTCAACAACAGGGTCCATCTCGATGACCGTGTCATTAGGTGAGCTGAAAGATACGCTAACCCCAGGATTTCTCGAAATTGTGGGGCACGAAACAGCAGGCGTCACACTATTCAGAATCGGCCAGATGTTGTAGCTTGACATTGTCAATTGAGCCTTATCTGTTGTCCTTGCGACCAGGAAGCGGTGGTAAAATGACTGTACGAGTACCCTTCAAGCCAAGCACTGGAACCGGTGCACGATAAGAGGGACCAAATTCTTTTTTGTTCTCCAACTTCTTTCGGACCAGATCACCAACTTTCGGAAGCCAGCCGGCCACCGGAATCAGCAGTGCAGCATCTGTTGCCGAAGGCAAATGTTCAGTAGCAAGACGGGCACAGGTCTCTTGTAGGTCCTGTAACATAGTAGAATGATTATCTACGTCAAAGGTCGCGGCTGCCGCAGCAACGTCTAGACCATCAAGGTCTGACACAAACATTTTGATGCCAAAGAGCATCTTGTATGGGGTCCGCCCACCCAGAGGTCTTCTAGGGAGATTATTAAGTGCACGTTGAACCCCATACAAGTGGGCCAGCCAGTCCCTGCCAGTACCCAAGACTCTAGCTGTCAAGGATTGCTTTAAGTCATGGTTCATTCGCTCCACAATTGAATTGCCCTCAGGCCTGTATGGAGACGAAAACTGCACCAGCACCCCCAAAGACTTCATCGCGTCCTTGTACGCCTTCGAGGGGAACGCTGGACCTTGGTCTGAATGAAAGGTGCCATAGGCAAAGATCCCTACAAAGACACGCAAATCCCTGATGACATTTCGAGCGTCAGCACTGGGTTGTGGCCAAACCCAAAGGAATCTAGTGCACAAATCAACTGCAATCAAAATGTATTTATATGCAGTATCAGAAGTAAATGGACCGCAGTGATCAAGATATACACAAGCAAAGGGGCGATTTGCAATGCAAAGCTGTGTTTGTGGTGGACGTGTTACCGTAGAAGGCTTGATTTGTTGACAGATGTCACACGAAAGCACATAAGTACGGGTCTGTTTATATAAACCACGCCACCAATAACGTTGCTGCAAGATAGAAACAGTCGCGGACACTTCAGCATGGGCCGAAGCCATACCTTCGTGTGCGGTTTTGATTAAAGTGTGTCTGCGGTCCGCCTTGGGAATCAGCCGATCTCCAACATCAGGTATTCTAGCAAAAGGAACTTGTTCAGGAGTTAACTAATAAGAATACTTTGAAGGGAAACTCTGTGGATAATTAGAGCCCTCCGCAGTTGCAGCAATTGCTGCCAAAATGTCATTATCAATTTTAGTCATGGACCTTGTAACTGCTGCTACAGAACACATGGCTACTGCAGATTTGGCTGCTTCATCAGCCAAACAATTTCCAAGAGCGTGTGCTCCCACACGCTGATGGCCAAGAGTATGTATAACGTGTGAGTGGCAGACGTTGTTTAAGATCCGCCACTCGAACCCAAAGCGTTTTATGCTTAATTGTGCTGCCTTTCGAATCTCTATAATCATTTTGAGACCAAAAGAATAAGTCGTCATTGAAAGACTGAACACAGTAGTAGGAATCACACACAATGAGTGTAGAAACACTCGGATCTGCAAACTCGAGAGCAAGAACCAAAGGGCACAGCTCGGCCAATTGGGCGGTATAGTCCCCTAGCACCTGTGTATGCACTATACTAGACTTGAATTCTCCATTCACCATTGTACCAGCCACAATAGCGCAAGCCGCTGAATAAGCATGTTTAGAACCAGTGGCCGGTTGCGCCGAACCATCGGTGTAGATGATATATGTGTACTCCTCTAAGGGAAGCAAAGACAGAGGAGGTGGATGAACGTGTTCATACTGCAAGAACTCCTGTGTCTGAAGAGAGGGGGTCAAAGATAAACGTGACATCCGGAGACGTCAAAGAAGTAGCCCATTGTATCCAACGGGGATGTAATGCTTTAGAGTTTGGCACACTCGCCTTAGTTACTGCTTCCAAAGCAGGGTAAGGTGTAACCACTAAAATGCGCTTCCCCTGTGCCAGTGCGCGTTCCTTCAGGACCGCCATCTGCACAGCTGTCAAAACCTTTCTGACAGCGGAAAACCGCATTTCGGCTGAAGTGTACAAATGTGATTTGTATGCAATAGGTACTGTGTCGCCTTCATTGTACGTCAAGTAAGTGAAACCCACTGCGCCTGGCACGGTTCGTATCACCAGGTTTGTGTGGTTATCATGTGTCAACAAGTACTTAGATTCAAGCAAGTCAGATTGCAAAGAATGCAAAATAGCAGAATGTTCCGGGAGCCAGCTGGCTTTTGAAAAGGTAGGTTGTATCAAAGCATAAAGAGGCTTGATACGCTGGGCATACTCGGGAATGTAAAACCTCCCGAAATTTAAAAATCCCATTAAAGACTGAAGTTTTTTCAGGGTAGTTGGAGATTGCAAGCGTGCACATTTCTCCAAAAAGTGGGGTGCCAAGCCCCGACCTTCATTATTGAGCTCATAGCCCAAAAAAAGCACCGCATAGCAAACGATGCGAGATTTAGCTAAATTAAATTTGTATCCGTAGTCCGCAAACTCAAGGATGATGCGGTCAACACGGAATAGATGCGGCCATAATTCGTCGTCTGTGAGATAAATATCATCAACATACGAGTATGCATCTGGGTCTATGCTGTCCAACAAAGAGAACACGCGCAGCGAAAACCACGGGGCTATTCTTATACCCCATAGGTAAACACCAACATTTTTTCTGTTTTCCACCGGCCGTGAATGCGATCCATTGACTACATTCAGAGGCCAGGTTATGACTGTAAAAGCCATTGGAAATGTCAAGAGTCGTTTTATATTTTTTATGAACAATACTGTCCACAAGAGCAGAGCTATGGGTATTCTGTACCGCACAAGTAGGACAATGAGAGTTCAAATGCCGGTAATCTAAAACTATGCGATAAGACCCATCGGGTTTGGACACAGTAAAAAGAGGATTATTCATCGGTGACACACGTCTCAATCACTCCTTGATACTCCAACTCAGTTAGAACAACAGAAACGGGACCTTTGGCTTCCCTCCGGATGGGATATTGGGGTTGAGGCATAGACCGCAATGGAATCTCATGTGGCAGAGAATCTTTATCCCAGCCCACTTGATTACGGTACACTGCCGGCGCCATGGCCAAAGCCCACTCAGCTGCAAAAGCCTCTGCATGCTCCTTGGGGACGTAACGCGGAAAACTAAGCAGTATGACGTCCTCCCCCCTTGATGCGGCCAGTACAAAAGGTGGGGGCCAATCTGCCTCTGCTAACAAAATGTCATAGGAAGCGGTCAGATTCTCCCCAAAAATCCCTGGGACCACACGCTCAATGTCACCTTCAATTCGAAAAACTATGTTATACAGCCTATCCGGGGGGGTAACCCAGGTGTCAGCTGTCTCTACTGTAATGAAAGTTTCAGTTGCTGTCGCCTCCAGACAAGGACGCAGTGCCTCCCGCACTATGGTAACTTCCACTGCGCTGTCGAGCAGGGTCACCGCCCAAGTCCAACCCAGCAGTCGGGTTCTCACCGTCTGAGGCATATCTCGCTGTCAAAGCGGCAACCTTTTTCTTTTGAAACGGGGCACGGAAGCGTGGTTGCTCCTCTTTCCCCTTGACGTCAAACTGACGAGGCTGATCACGTCCCTGTGGCGCAGGATGACTCTTGCCACGATCCTGGCGATCCCCACCACCGACTTGAGAGCCAGATGTGTCCTGTGAAGAATGAGGAGAACTCTGATCAGTGACTTGAAACCTATCAGGAGTCTTAATTTTAGCGCGGTCGCGCAAGTCATAAGTACGCTCAGAAATGTCAGTGTCGGTGATCCAGCACGCGAACCCAGCTTCTGTTGTTGCCGCCCCTGTTTTTTATTTTTCCAGTTCTTTTTAGGAAAGACTGGACGCCCGTCTTTATCAGACTGAGCTTTCTGTTGTGTTTGCGTTTGAGTAAAAGGCTTAACTCCCAAACTATTGCGGCCTATTGTTTTATAAGCCTTTGCAATAATCTTAGGTAATTCGCGTGGTTTGTCTGCATCAGGCACAGCCTCCAAGCAGTTAGCGACTTGAAAGCTTACTGCATCGCCCTTGACATTGGCAAGGATCAGATCAGCAACCACGCCGAACACCCCCACCAGTCTCATCCCCAGCTCTACAGCCGCTTCAGCATCGTGTTCATCTTGAACACGTTTAATCACGGAGGGGAGTACAGTCATAGAGGGAGTGCCGAAACACTTTGAATATACGGCTGCAAACACCCTGCCCCAGGTGTTACAATCAGCCACCTCAGGAAGCAAGTCTTAAGGAAAACTTATCGTCAATATCCTGTGCTTCTCCACAGGATTTGTATTGGGAAAAACAGCTTCAAGCTGTCCAAATTTCTCAGCAAGCCAATAAGGTAAATCATCCTTATTTTGTGGGCGCTTGCCCATTACGGAATTAACCACGACAGGACTGATGGTTATACCAGCAGGCTGCGCAGCAACGCCAGGCGGTCCCACCTGCTAGTTGCGCGACATGAACTGAATAACAGCTCTATGCACGCTTATTAAAGAAGTATGTCACACGCTAAGTTCTGACAGCGTAGCTGTTGTAAGCCCACGCGGGTGAGGGGTATACCCAGCCAAAACGGGCCATGTGGCCCCATCTATTGATAAAGGACCTAAACGGACCGGAGTGAGTGGGTGAGGAAGGGCGCCATTAAACCAAATTCGGTGTTGCCAAGCTGTGAGCGGAACCTCTAGAGCCCGATAGGGCTGATACTCATTAGGAACAGCCGTGGCAGTGTATCCATGAAACAGATTATCTGTTCCGTCTACCGCCGGAAAGGTGACCCAAGAGTAAAACACTTCGAAGCGGTATGCTGGATCCGCTTCTACTACAAAAATCAGCGCAACACCCGCATCAGGGACCCCATGTAGTGTCAAATGAGCCCTGAGCGGTCGCGACTAGGTGGCGGGATGTTAACCGCCATCTCGAAAAGCAAAGAAGAAGAACTCAATAAGCGGAAGCACAACAATGGGTTAAGAATAAAGAGAGAAACTTTTTATTTAAACTTCAATCTTGAAAGAACCTATAAAAACATCAATATAGGAGGTTACACCGTCACAGCTGTCTCCGGAGACAAAAGTGAGGGTTTTGTGGACAAACACAAGCACTACTCAAGCGTCTCGCAGATAAGAACCAGACCAAACGTTGGCGGCGCCATGTTGCAGGAATTCTGCATATATACAGAACTATGCGCAGGAAAACAGGACCTCAGTGAATAGGGGTGTACCAACCTACCACATTAGTACCCAAAATCCCAAACCGACTAGCTATAGTGTCTCATTTGTTCTCCGGCTAACAGCGAAGCTACCAATGATTAGACAACCCAGAACACGACACTCCCGACTCTCTCAGGAATCGCGGGAGCCAGACAACTGTTTCGCTCACTCACTCATACTTGACCACAATGCAAGTATAGTTTAAAATGTTTATTTTAACTAACGCGCTCCATGGTACAGTACACGTGTCATTACTAGCAGCAAAATGCATAAACACAAAATAGTCAGCATTGTCACAATTCCATAGAATATAAACGGGGATATCATTTTATAAAGACAGTGGAAAAGGGCTGCAATACCCAAATACCCTCCCCGTGGTAAGAAATAGTTTATTATAAAAAGAAGACCTCTGGGCTTTCTCAGCAGACCCCATACCTCAAGGCCTAGATGAAAGGTTTACAGCTCTTCTCTCTGGAAAGGAGTCTCTCCAAGTGCGTGCACAACATGTTTAGCTTGCAATATTAAAGCATACGATTTTCAGTAGTGCAGCTGTGTGTCATGTTATGTCTAGGTTCGAGGGACTGACCAGAACAGAATAACAAGGGGCATTGTTGATCGACCTTGTACATCGTGTGCAGACTAAACCGCAGAGCACGGCAGAGAACGCGAAAAGCAGACAGTTCTCATGTGAAAGGGTACAGAGTTTTGCGAAATCTATGCATGCAGTGTCGTGCGCAAAAGCAGCCTCATGGCAGTGAAGCTCTTGCTAACTTAGCAGATGTCAACAATGGACCCACAATCCATACTACACATTAGAGAGTGAGTGGAATCTCAAACCTTTGTCCTTCAAGCCACAGCTTATCTCTCACTAAGGGTCTTATTCTGCAATTTTAGCATACTTAGCATCTCTATATGTGGTATGTCAAACCCCAAATGGTACAAAGATGTTAGTGAGTGGATCAGATACTTAGAGGCGAAGTTTAGGCATGTTCTTAAAATCTGCTGATGAATGGAGTAAGCATACGGATCTCCCGTTGCATTAGTGTGGGGAAAAAAGAGAAAAAACAAAACCAGGCTTTGGGTGCTTGGTAGCGCTTTTTATGGTTCCATAACATCGTGACACAAGGTATGTGGAGCCATGGCTGGAGCCTCAACGAGGCCACACAATCAGGATAGATCCACTGCTGTTCAAAGAGTAGGAAAAACTGTGAATAAACTGAGTGAATTGAACAAAAGTATCTACAGTTGCATACTATGAAATTAGCAGACATTGGTCCTATTCTTCTTTGATCCAATGGCCTAAATTTCCTTTTTTTTGTTTTCTTTCCAACTGTACTCACCAGAGCATGACCAATCGGCTGATCAGTGGACTTTCACATTTCTAGCTTTACTATTCCACTTGCCATTTGTGATGACAATGGCAAGACCAGAACAGATACAAAGTCAATATTTTGCTTGCCACCATCAGGCCATTTATCAGCATGTATCCCATATTGCACATAATTCGACTCTGGAAGGTAAACATTCACAAAAGTTTTAATGCATAATTCTATTGCTATCACCTGGGTACAGAATGCTGTCATACAAAGAGGGTACAAGATAGACTAGTGATAGTTTACTAAAATAACTAACTTGTGCCCTCACCATGCACTCTTATGACCTCACATATTACATCACTCATGACATGTTCTATGACATCATTGTTAGTAAGGCTCACGACACCTGAAAATACCATTGATATCACTGTGCATGGCAGAGGCACAAGTTATATTTAATTCAGTAAACTGTAACTGGTGAATTACATTTTTATTGTTTAAAATGTTGTGTTTTGGAGGCATGGCCAAGATGGCGGTCGGATAAGACGTATTTGTGTCTCTCTGACTCCGCCGATATTAGCACTGACCCAGCTTCCCCCCACGGAACCTTGCTGGGGGAGACGCCAGCTGACCCGGTTCTGAGGCCCGGGGACCCTACCAAGACTCACGAGAGGCGGAGGAGCGGCGCTCCGAGTCCCCGCGCGTAGCGGACGGGGCCAGGCCCGTCCCGGACTGGCGCCTCGGCAGGGCTGAGCGGCGTCCTTATGTGCTGGGCCTCAAGAAGGTGAGAGGCGAGCATCGGCCTCCTGGGAGGGGCCAGACGAGCGATCGGAAGGCCCGGGGGCCCCAGCTGTACCACCGCCTGAAGGGGAACGCCTTAAGCTGCTCTTCCATCACCCGCAAAGTGAGAACGGGCCCGGGTGCAACGGGACGGGCGCCTTACTCAGCGAGAGCTGCGGCACAGCCCCGATCCGGGAGCAGCTGAGCAGCGTCCGGGAACACTGGTCCTGTGGCGGAGGGGCCACCCGGTCCGCGTCGCACCTGGCGGAGACTGGATTGGGTCTGGGGGCCCCCTTGACACTTGCTGTAGAGCTGGGGCCACCGCCCCTAGCTCGGTAAGTGCAGGGTGCGCTGGGGGCTGACGCCAGCTGAAGACGGGCCAGGAAGCGATACGACAGGCCTCGTCCATTGATTTTAAAGAGCGAGAAGAGGCGCAGGCCAGGAGGGGCCTCTAAGAGACAATACCAGGCCCGTTCATTGCGCCGGGGGAGAGCGGTGTGCCCGGCCCGCTCTGGTTCGAGATTGCCTGCGGGGTTGACCCATCAGGGGGCTCCGAAGCTTAGACCCAGACTCTGCGACACCTGCGTTGGATGGCCGTGGGGGATCCCGCCCTCCTCTTCCCCAGGCGCTTCACATCGGAGCCGGTAATCTGTCCGGCCCACGCCACACTCGCATTCCCCAGAGGGTTTGCGAGCAATTGAGGGGGAGGCCGGCCCTGCGGGGGTGCGGGCTGGGAATCTGGTGCCCCATAGTCTGATCCACGGGGGGAGCTCTTGCCATGCGGTCTCTCGCTGCGGGGGTCCGGACCTGTCGTACCCTCGAGGAGCTGGGAAAAGCTCGACATCCTGAAGCAGCAGTACAACAACCGAACAGGTACGCCTGGGTCACAGCACACAACCTTACCCCCTGGATTTGGCAAACAGCCTAGAATCCTCACACATAGCTGACGCTTAAAGCGAGAGGAACCTCTGAGGGTTGACACGCAGATCTCATCCCAGGGCAACTGGGAGCCTGGGTGACACGCCCAGCTTCAAGGGGTTCCCCCTGATATAACAGTGCCCGACGGACCAAAGATAGCGCACCGGGGCCCTCCCTGGTCAAACTACAGCACGAAGCTGACAAGATGGCGACGGCACGGGCAAAGAAAGAACGCTCAGTGAAGGAAATGCTGATGAAGCCGCGCTTGTCGGGGACCCATGTTGGGACTTCTCTCAATGGAGAGGGACAGCAAGAGGGAGCAGAGGACGCGGAAGCGCCTGCCACGAAAGCATTCATGACCGCGCTGTTTACGTCCCTGCGTGAAGACCTACAAGAACTGAAGGGGCAAATGTCTGCCAACCTGAAGGAGTTGAAGCGTGACCTAGAGGATGTAGGAGTCCGCGTAACGACCCTGAAAGAGCGCGACTCCGGCAGGGACAAGGAGCTTGAAATGGTGCAACAAGAAATCATTCGATTAAAGGACCAACATATAGAGTTTCAGGCCCATGCAGAAGACCCGGAAAACCAGTCCAGCCAGGCACAACAACATCCGCGTCAGGGGTGTACCAACAAACGCGAAAGGCGAAGACATCTGAGCCTACGTCCCGGCCCTTTTCCGCTATCTCCTGGGCGACGACAAAAACCCCCAACATCAAGATTGACTGTGTGCACCGCGTGGGACAACCAAGGAGTGGCAGGGCTCCCCCCGCAGACATATTGGCGCGTGTCCACGACTTTCAAGTCAAAGAACTGATCATTCGCCGGGCAAGGGAAGCACACACGGTACAGTTTTAAGGACATTCACCGACCCTCTTCCAGGATCTTTCCATGACCACACTTTACAAAAGGAGGGAATTTCGGTCAGTCACAACCCACCTCAGAGAGAAAGGCATTGCTTATTCATGGGGGCACCCCTTCCGGATCATCTTTCGGTACGATGGTCAGAAGAGACAGCTCCGCTCTCTGAAAGAGGCTCATGACCTCCTGGGGCTGATGGAATCCAAGGCTCAGGATGGCGGAAGACACCGCCCAGAGGGCTCCCAAAACAGACAACCTGCTAGCAAAAGGTGGGGAAGCCCTCCTCCAACCATAAGCTGGATCTGGAAACAATAGCGAAAGAAAGGGAGGCAGTCATTCACTCTCTCTCTCGCTGGGTCACTGTTTTAGACGGCCTCAACCTGAACGGATTGTTATTGTGGGGTGGGGGGCTTCAACCTGGGCGGGGTCGTGGGACGCCTCTGCTGCCACCTCACCTCCAAAGTGACACTGGATGAAGACACTGTGTGGATGAATCCCTGCAGGCATCCAGACGGCCACGAGTCGGAGTCCCCAAAGGACTCTCCTACATTGACGAACTGTTGTCAGCGTTTGCTTGCTAATCGATTATTTTTAGGAATTTCGTTGTGGGTTTTTGGGATGGGTAGGGTTTTCCTGAACAGAAAGCTAGATGGTATGTTTTTTCCCCCCCGTGCTAGTCCCTGACAGCATCTAGAGATGGCGATAGGATAACACTATATCATACCGGCCCCCCCCTTCCTGCGACTACACATTGTCTAGGCATCACTATGGCATCCTCCCATAAATAGATACAGTATAGGTAAAGACCTAAAGATCGTTAGCCTCAACGCCCGAGGCCTTAACCATCCGGTGAAACGCGCTGCGATTCTTTCCCTACTTGAGAATTCTGGGGGAGATATATGCCTTCTTCAAGAAACACCTGTTATCAAAGGATACGGCTCGCATGCGATCCCATCGCTTCCCGCGCCAATTTTGGTCCTCAAGCCCTTCTAAAAACAAAAGGGGTCGCTATCATCTTGGGAGCGAAATTTACGGGCAAAGTAGTCTCAGCGTTGCTAGAAGTGAAAGGGCGTGTACTTGCGATTCGAATCCATTGGGGGTCCCTACATTTCACATTAGCGAATATATACGCTCTGAACACCCAACAATAACCCTTTATCATAAAGGCCCTTTCAGGCATACTGGTATCCCCTGATCCAGCCATCCTGGTGGGAGGGGACTTCAATTTGGTAATGGACACGGAGCTAGATAGGTCTTGCTCGCGCTCTGCGCAGTCCAGGGCATCCTCAGCCGAAAGCAGGGGCTGGCTGCTGGACAATGGCCTATTTGACACTTGGCGACGACAATACTCGAAGTCTCGCAACTACACCTTTTACTCAGCGGCCCACAAAACGTACGCGCGCCTAGACCACTTTTTAGCCTCTGCCGCGTTATCCGCTAGACTGAAAGACACGACCATAGAGCCGAGATTCCAATCCGATCACGCAATGATCACGACCACGATACAGGCTGATGCCGGACATTCAGTGCCCTCCCGCTGGAGAATGAGAGAGCCTCCTACAATACCCGACGGTTTTATCAGAGATGCACGCGAAGCTATTAGAATACCTACGTATAAATGACGTGGGAGATACTTCCCTGGCCGCAGTGTGGGAGGCAATGAAACTGGTAATGGGAGGGTAACTTATCGCTGTATCGACAGCCGAGAACGTCGGGAAAAATGACAGAGTTTGGAACAGGAAGTGGCAGAGATGGAATCTATCCAAAACAAACCAGGGGGCCGAGAATCTGGAGGGAGCTGGAAAAGAGGCGGCTCCTGCTGAAATGCCTGGATTTGGATAGGGCAGAGTATGCCATACTCAGACTTAGGCATACATTTTAATTGAGCAGCGACCGTTGTGGAAGATTGCTCGCACAAAGGCTTAGGGCCAAGGCGATGGCGACTGCAATCGCCTCAGTAAAGCGGCCTACTGGTGAAGAAGTATACTCAGACACACAGATAGTATAGACATTTAAAGATTTCTATCAAACCCTGTACTCCGATATAGATTCTGTAGATCAAAAGACTCACACTTACCTTAAAGACTGCCCAGTTACCCGTCTCCCAGAAATGATTGCAGCCCAACTCGACCAACCGATACAAATAGAGGAAGTGGTCTCCGCAATAGCTCGCCTAAAAGTGCAGAAAGCCCCGGGCCGGACGGGTTCCCGGTGCAATTTTACAAGGCCTTCTGCCGGGAACTGGCACCACTCCTGGCGCGGCAGTTTAACTTGTTCCTTGAAACTGTCACGCTCACTATCTCCATGTTGGAAGCTTCATATCAGTCATTCTTAAACCCTCTAAAGATCCCAGCGAGTGCGGGTCCTACCGGCCTCTCTTTACTGAACATCGACGCAAAACTATTCGCTTGGATCCTGGCTGCCCAGCTAAATCCGCTGATGGCTTGACTCATAGATCCAGACCAGGCGGGTTTTATTTCCACACGCCAAGGAGGCGACAATACCAAAAGACTGCATCTCATGGACAGGATTCACAGATCACATAAAGAAGCACTCCTCCTGTCAATAGACACTGAAAAAGCGTTTGACAGGGTCCGCTGGAGGTATCTCTTTGATACGATGCGCCATTTCGGATTTGGAGAAGGGTTTATAAAGTGGGTTGGCTGCATTTACCATGCTCCTCGGGCACTTGTCCGAGTGAACGGGGCGTCGTCAGACTCATTCCCAATTGCCCGGGGCACAAGAGAGGGCTGCCCGCTGTCACCCCTTCTTTTTGATCTCTACATGGAGCCGCTAGCACAAAAGATTAGGGACAATCCACAAATTGAGGGCATTACATTTGGAAAGGACTCCCATAAAATTAGCCTTTATGCAGATGATGTGATCCTCTCGTTGACTAATTCAATGTCTTCTCTCCCGGCTTTGCTCGATGAGCTTGAAAGCTTTGGGCAACCCTCAGGCTTCAAAGTTAACCTAAACAAATCACAGATCTTAAATCTCTCAGTACCCCCGGCACGTGAAGGGACCCTCCGGAATGAATTCCCGCTGCACTGGTAAGAAAATTCCATACCCTATCTGGGCATCCTCCTGGCCCCCACTATACCAAAGACCCTAGCACTTAATTACGCGGCACTCGTGCACCAGACGGCTAAGGCCCTAGAGGGGTGGTCCCATTTGAAACTGGCGTGGCTCGGACGTATTGCACCAGTTAAGAGGACGGTGCTCCCCCGCATCCTGTACATCTCCCAAACTCTACCGCTGACACCACCCCCGAAGGCTCTCCACACGCTGCAACTTGCGATAAATAAATTTGTATTGGGGGGGAACCACGACTGCCAATCGCTCAACTGATGCAACCTAAGCGAGAGGGAGGGCTGGGGCTACCACTGATTCATAGGTACCTACAGGCAGCACACCTCCGCTATATAGCCAAATGGAACCGCCCACTCTCTGAGAAATACTGGTCCTTTATGGACCAAACTGTGGCAGGAATAAATATCTGTCGGGAAGCTTGGTTCCCAAGTAAATATAGGGCATGGGGATTATATTCCTCCCCGGTAACCTCATTCACTATGAAAGTGTGGGACGCAGTAGCCGGAAAGAAGGGCCTAACAACATTCCCCTCCCCGATGTCCCCAATCGTAGACAAATCTGATTTCCCTCCGGGACGTGGCTCGGAGGTGTTTCATAGGTGGGGAGAGCTAGGGTGCAAACGGGTGGGTTCCATATTCGACCCCGTGGGATTATTCCTTTTGAGCAACTGAGGCAGGAATACGCTCTCCCACAAGCCGATTCTTTCAGCTACCTCCAGGTACGATACTGGGTCACCTCTCTGGAATACCAGGCGGCGGCCTCAAGATCATTAACAGCCTTTCAAAAGTGGTTAATGCGCAAACACGAAAATGAACATCTCATCTCTGAGCTCTATGCAATGCTCTCCACCGGAAGGGAGGGCGAACCAAAGGGAAGCTTCGTTGGAAGGAATTGGGCAGAGCACTCGCTGATAAAGAATGGGCAGACACACACTACAGAGCACACCACACGGCACATAACATTGCAGGGTCAGAGTCGGCCTACAAAGTGATAACATATTGGTATTACACCCCGTACCGTATACATAGCTGGGACAAAAAAAATAAACATCGCTCGGAGGACTGCTGGAGGGGATGCGGCCTAACGGGCTCTCTGGTACACTTACTACGGCATTGTCAGCGATTGATTCGTTTTTGGGAGCTGGTTCTGGACGATATAGACAAAGCATTCAACACCACACTTCCACGTTTCCCAGCATATACTTTACTGGGACTGTCGAACCCCTTTGACCTTCCCCCTACGCTCCTTAAGGGGAAGACAGATTGCACTAGCTCTGCTGGCAGCACGTCAGGTAATCTTAGCCCAATGTGGCACCGACAATATACCAGACCACACGGCATGGCTACACAAACTATGGCTAATACTAGCCATGGAACGCATGTCCCTGGTGGTAGAGCACAAGGCGGAATCGTATGCAGAGCTTTGGGCCCCCTTTCTCCAGATTCTCTCGACAGAGCTACGAGAGGCAACATGTCCCAAATACTTAGATTCTGCGACTCCTCCCGGGAAGCGGGGCAGAGGCTGTGTCAACCCCACAGACAGCGCCCAAAGACCAACAAACGTCCTAATCGGCTTGCAATCTCTACATGGCCTAGAGGGATAGGTGACTGGTGCAGGAAAAGTATTGGATTCCCTTGGGGGTGTTCGGTTGTCCTATTAAGATGTTTTGTTATTTTCATTGAACATGATCCTGCTATCGCTGACAGCCTCCGGGTTGTAGGCACAAAGCTGTGTAGAACTGCACCCCTGATTCATCGCTGCTGGCCACTGGCTGTAGGCACTCAGCTGTGTAATTGGAGCTCTGAATCTTGCTGAATAAACAGATTTGGTTTCATAAAATGTTGTGTTTTAACGGATAGTTTCAAATAATTATAATGTTACTTCAACCTTTGTCTTTTTCCAAAATATTTTGTTCGACGACTTATCTGTGGCCCAACGTGTGCCCTCCTGAAAATTAACTTCGAGTGACGCTATTGAATTTCTTATTTTTAGCGCTCGCCTATAAGCTTAGCAGACAAAGTACAAAAGGGACAATGTTTGGAGGGCCTGGTTTCACGTACAGATGGGACACCGTCTCATGTTAAAGATGTGGTAAGGGCTTATCGACCCCCCCAATAAAGTAATGTGTTTATTTTCCTGGTTTTGTTAGACCAATACAGTTGCAGTATCAGACACAGAAATAACATGCTTTCTCAGGTAGCACCATCTTCCTGGCATCACCATCCAGATTTGTTCTCTTACAGTCCAGCCTGATGTAAACTATCTGCGGACCATAGAACTCTGAAGTATAAAGAATATGGTTTGGGTGATTGAGGCACATTGTGAGCATTTTATCGATCTGTACCAGATTTTGATTTAGTTTAATTCCAAGAAGTTCAACTTTACGAGGCATGTTTTAATAGTTCAGCCATTGTTTTTTCTTGAAGCAGCTGTTTTCATTAGTTTGATGGGTTAGTAGATTGTGGAGGCTTTAGGTGGTTAGGTGAGTGATTAATCAGAGTTCAGTTGTAGCCAGGTGTGCTATAAATGTCCTTTTATCAGCTCCTTGTTGAGTAAAGATGGCAAACCTGTGGTAGTTTTTAACTCAGTTGTGGACAAGTTAATCTGATTATTATAGTTCAGCAGCAAAGTCATTTCATTATTTTAGGTGACTAGAGACGTGACAACTTGAATGTCATAAGGAAATAGGAGCTGGGCTTTTATACAGGGATTACATGCATCCAAGCATTATACATACATATCTCAGTTGCCATCTTGGAAGCTAGCTTGTTCATGTCCTCTTAGGACCCACTGTTTGTCTTTATGTTTGGCAATAAAGGTATATCAAATCAAATTTGTGGTTACTGATTGCGGTTACTGATCTACATTTTGTACTCCATGCCCTGGCATTCTATAATTTGTTGACCTAAAACTTAACCTAGAGTTACACTATTAAAAGGTGGCCTGAGAAGTAAATAGGCAAGTTAAAATCTGGTCATAAAAAAACCCATTATGCCAACAAGATAAGTTCTAATGATAAGACAACTAAATTTATTTAGTGCAGTGATTCCTGTTATTATTTGGAGAGTGATTAAAAATGAACTAAAGTATTAGTTTGTAACCTATCTAATTTCTGAGTGCAAAGTAATATGCAACACTCATGCCAAATATCTTTTTAGGCTGCTAAAAAGGTTAGCTTTAAATTACTTTTCCACCAAAGCACATCATATTACAACAGATAAGAATTTCATATTAAAATATTATCACTACATACTCCCACAAAAAATGGGCTTCAAGTTAGTAGTTTCAATTTTATCATGCTCAAATTGCCAGTTATTTCAGAAGGAGCAACTGTATTGAGCGTTTGATTTCAATGTATCCTCCTGTCATGCCTCTGATTTTAGTTTTCTTCACAACTGAATGAAGACTAATTGCCTGAACCTGAACACCAAGAACGAAATAGTGGTCTTCGAGAAAATCTCTGTCACCACTCATGCCCTCAAGATAAGAAGGAAGATTTTCAAATGGCTCCCAATCGGACCCGGAAAACAGTCATGCACGCCCTTGTCACAAGCAAGCTGGGCTATGGAAACACCCTCTATGGCAGGATCAAGAAAACCCTCTACAGAAGACTGCAGACCTTTCAGAACTTGGTGGCCAGAATCACTCTCAACCTCCTACGCCTCACTCGTGTCACACCACACCTAAAGGAGTTCCAATGGTTCTCCATACACAAAAGAACACAATTCAAACTCATCCACATTTTCAAGGCACTACATAACACTGGTTCAGCATACCTCAACAATCACATCTGCTTTCAGAAACCTTACAGTCACCTCCGCTCGTCCAGACATCCCAGGCATACGGAACACCAGATCTGGAGGTCAACTCCAGAACTCCTAAAGCATTAAAAAGACCTGCGCTATGCATAAGAGCCGCCTCTTTACTTCTTGAATTCTGCAAGAAGCGAAAGACCTGACTTTGATTAGTCCCATTAAGCCCTAGGATTGGCTAGACTGACACCTGCTTAGCACCAGGATACCCTCCTGGATTATAGTGCAGTCTACAAATCTGCATAATATAACTTTGCAACTTGATGATCCTTCTTCTTGGAATAAGGGTCCATAACCCAGAGGCACAATTTCAAGGGTAAATTTTTCGCTAGGCCAATCCACAGTTGTCTCATTTTGCTCAACAATACAAACACTGCCAATGCATGGGAAACCTGGCTATGGGGCCCAAAACTTTGAATACCTTTCTGTAACACTGTCCAGTAATACCACGTCTCACATATGTTAAGGACCATTCTGCAAGCAACGGAAGACTCACATGAAATCCGAATGACTCAAAAAACAGGTACCAGGTCTCAAACATGTATCACAATCCTTCACAAAACAATCTTAGTTAACTGTATTCTTTCATCAATTTCAGGCATATATGTACAACTTGTTTAAAACACAAACACCCGTTACCTTTTCCAAGCCAAAGCAGGTCCCACATTGCTCTTCCTGAAACTGCCAAGGCCATGTGTACCCAGCATACTTTATTCAACCGCACCAACACCACAAGTGGCTCCCTGGCGCTTAAAGACCCCAAGAGCAAAACTGTCTAGGTTACCAATTCAAATATAATTATACTAGGAACAGCAGAATCTGAAGCCCCTACCTACAGGACAGCCGATTGTCTACATTGTAAATCCTTTTACGCTGATTATTCCAGAGCTCAGTGTCCAAGACAAATTTAGTTTTGCAAAGCGAAAGTACAATCACTACCAGATCTGACGGGCCTGTAAGGCACATAATGGAAGCCCCAACTGAGGAAGCAGAGACCCTCCCAGTTTAGCAGCAGCAGTCAGGGCTTTCACGCCTACTCTACGTTCCACTGAAAGTCAATGGAAAGACCTCCATAGTGGGGAGTTAAGTTTGTTCGTGCATGTACCGAGTCAGTCGTGCAGCCAAGCTCTGGACTTGACACAAATGGGCAAGTTGGTACTTAGGAGTCCCAGATTAGTAATCGAGGTGGGAGGCAATGAGTACGGCGGTCACAAAGGGTCTGTAAAGATGAGAAGGCCCTTTTCTACTTTCACATCAACCTATTTTTTCCACCTTAAAATGTTACTTCAAATCATGTCTTGCCTTACGTAGGAGAGCTGATGTTTAACATATTATTCCATGGTAAATTCAAGACTGGGTTATGGCAAAGAAAACTCTGGTGGTGCAGTTGCAAGATTGCCACTTATGTCCCTAAATGTCTCGGGGAACTTCAGTGGAGTACTTTGTATGGCATGAAAATCTTTATTTGAAAATGCACCACAGTTTTTGAGAAAGGGTTTAAATTGAAATTGCACTAATATGATCCTTCTTTCATCCGAGCAATATCTTTCTGCTGATTCTCACTACAAAAGCCACAAGACGGTGTAGGAGTTTTTCTTTGCTGGCCGCTACACTTTGGAACATCTTGCCTTCATACCTGCTCAACACTCCTGAGCTTTCTATATTCAGGCTGTTTAGCTCCAGGTCTATATTGGTGTCCATGGCTTAGAAGCTCTCCTGATTTCACATCTTTGTGCCATGAAACCACAAAGCGTACAATAGGTGCTTTACAATAGCTGATTAACATTACAAAAACATATTACAGAGTCCTTTCCTTATATTTGGATTTCAAAACACAGCTTTAATTTAGGGCCTATGCTCTTATTTAATTTGTTGAATCTGTTAAGGTAGCTATCTTTATGTGCCTTAAAATAGGCACATACACATATGTAAAACAAAAAGCTGTTCTCGTGTAAAATGGTCTGCCATACTTCTCATGAATGGAGATGCTCAATGTTCATAAAGTCTGAAAAGATTTCCAAGACTGAGAATTCTGATTTCATGATATAGACCTAAGGAGAGAAACGCACCGACAGTCCATTCTCTTGAGATGCAATTAATTGCTATCTAGATTTACTGAGTATAGTGATTAAAGGTATAGCTAAACATCTATGAAAAAGTCATAACATTCTTATACGGTTTAAGAGGCCTGAAAAATAGCTCACTAACCAACTCTAAGATGTATTTGTGGGTCATTACTCATAACTGCATATATGCTTTAAGTCTACATTCAATATGCCCGGTAGAACTCTACCCATCCCCAAGCTCCAACACAGAAAAATAATTACCTTCTCCATGTCAACCGATAACTCTGCAAACCACTGCTTTGCATCCTTCTGCTGGACAACACAGGTGACATGCAAGCAAGCTGCAAGACAAACAAGAATCCACGGAACGTTTTCAAGACGCATACAATCGCAGAATTGCTACAATTGGCAGAACACAAACAGTACATTAGGTCAATCTGTAGGACTACCCGTTTATTCTCCTGCTTTCTTTTCCCACTTGTGGTTTCAGTCCCTAGTCAAGAAACCCCTCTGGCAAGCATTCTCTTGCATACATTTTTACAATGTAGAACTATCCCTCCATACGTCTGCTTCAGCCTGGATCATATATTTTTCATATGGCTACTCAAAACTCATCGGCTCCTCTAATCTTACTAAATGCCCGCTCTCTAAAAAAAGGCTTGGCAACTAAACATTTCCAGTTAATGAACTAAAACCATCATTTTAGTTGTAATGTAAACTGCTCCGATTCCCATGGGTTTGGCAACAGTGTTGGGATTTTTTTTTTTTTTAACAAGTTCACTCAAATTCTACTTCTGTTCACTACTTTTACAATTATCTAGTGTCCTTTCACTTCTTTGCACCGGAGACCTAGTATTTGCAACCCACACAGTGTAATCAGAGTGGCTGGAGAGTCTTGAGAGCAGATTTGACAGTTTGTTCAAGCCTAAACGTTGTGTGGAAGTGCATTCTATAGGCCAATACCTTGATTTAAAAAACCTTCTCAAGCCCAAGATAGATTGTTGGTAGGGAAAAGGATTTAGCAGGACCTTGTCATATAATGTCAATCTCTCTGTGGTAAAATAACTTCCTTGAGTAGGTATAAAGGTGCAGAATTGAAGACATATTGTCTCACGCAAAAGCCTCTAAATTTAATTATGTTCTATACTTTGGACTAGTTTACCCTTCTTAACTTCATGAAAACTATTTTGCCTGCGAAGACCTGTTGCCAATCTGGCTCCTGCGTTGCGTATCAACTTAAATTTATCCAGAAAGAGTAACCAGTGGTAATTGAAGCTGGAATTCACCAACAATTTGTGAAACTCTGCAATCAAATTAAATTGAGAGACACTGTAGTGACAAACTTTGTGACCCTGTCATCTGCAATGCTAGTCACGTAAGCTAGAATGGTACCTGCACAGGATCTACTGCAATTCTGTAGAGTAATGTGTTAAAAACCCAAGGCAAGATCCTATTTCCTAGTGAAACGTTAATGCCATCCACAGGAAGTGATCCTATTGAAAAGTATTCCTGACATGTAATGTACAAGCGCAAGCATCCACATAAAACCTACTACAGTATTGCAACAAAAGAAATTAGAATTTCATGCTATTAGGTTTCCTCCGTACTTAAACTTACAAACCAGCCTTCTTAATTTGTTGAAGTAAGAGCATACTATTCTTGTACTCAACCTCTTACACCAGTTTTCTCTATGCCAGTGGTTTAAGACACTACACATCCTTTACCTTGCCACCAGGAGACGAACCCTATAGGTCTACTGGCCACATTCATCCATGACTGTTGTATAGCAGTCATAGAATCATTATTTACCTCCGACTGCATTTCTGCTTCAGCACAAGACTGCTGCACTTTTACCATACAACCTGAAAACTGACCTGTTCCATAAATGGCCTATTGCCAGTCATCTAAAATTAGGATGAAATAAATAAAAGTCTCATTTTGCACCGGAGAAGTACCTGATTTGACAAAAGTGCAAGTAAGCCAATGGCATTACAATATAGATTAAAAAACAGAGCATAATATACTAAAATACTCACTAAGCAAGGTTTCGGCTTTGCTTCTTACGTACCTAAGGCAATCATGAAGGGAGGATACAGCAGGCAAAGATCAGTTCTATAGGTGTCATTCACTATTCGCCTGTGTAAAGAAACAAAACGCTATTTGCGGTTTATATATCTAATAAATGAGAGTATCAAAATAACTGGTTTCAAACTATGGCCTTTTTTTTAACAAGATACATATATACACATTATATATATATATACATATACATACACACACAGACATACACACACACTGATTACAGTTAAGGCAATGTCAAATAAGCACACGGTGTAAATTTTCTATTTTAGACAGCTTTTAAATTTTACCACTTTACACTGCACAGTAAAAAAGTGGTCAATTAATATTTCTACCAATTTCCATTTAAGAACAGACAGTTGTCCATAGATTAGAGTGTAGCACATGCAGTCAGGCCTCAGCAGGCATTGCCGGAGTTCAGCAAGAATCAGTAACTTGCTGGTTATACAGGTTCACTTGTGTGGTTTATTTTAAATTTTACATCTTTCCCATCAGCAACTTAACAAACCAACTCAAAAATCGACATCATGAACTAAACAAGCATTGGCATAGCCAATAGGTCTCGCCTTTGGGACCTTATAAGTGTTTAGCCATGCAACAGTTGATGTTGTTGCACCAAGGATATTGTGCTGGATAACTAAACACTTATAAGGTCCCAAAGGCAAGACCTATTGGCTATGCCAATGCTTGTTTTAAATGCTCACAGAGCAGTGGGGCAACGCTCCTCTGCCTTAGCGGGTCGTGGATTAATATAAAATAGCAAATAAAATGAAAAGCTGTTCCGAAAAAAGGGCCTGAAGATATTGCCCGCGCCCCCGAAATCCTCAAGATGACACTGAGGTCACAAAGGGGCCCGGAGCGCCCCCCTCATGTCACACACCGACATGGACGTTAAACTGGCTGCCGCCTGAGAAGCATATGCTCACGCTGCTGTTCCGCACTCACGTAAGCACTACGGGATTGTATCCATGCTCGTTCTGTTACCGCGGCTCTTCTTTACACAAACTGTGTGATCTTAGGCAGGTCCGTGCACAGCTGGAGGGGCAGCCCCCAGAGCCCCGAGGCTCGGGAAGGTCCCGCCCCCGTGGCCGGCAGTGCGCTTGCCCAACGCATGGGGCTACGTGACGTTATACACAGGGTGTTCACCTGGGGAGCCTCGGATTGTACAGGATTTCACCAGACGTGAGTCACATATCTCAGGCAGTGGCCCTCACCGGCCCCTGCGGCGGGGCTCTTGCAATACCCGGGCCCCGAGCCAAGCAGTGACGCAGCCAGCAATGCTGAAGGGTGTGTACAGTGAAAGGGCTTCTACCAAGCTTCACTAACTCTACAGAGGCGCGGCAGGGGTACCTGTGCAAGCTTCACCACCAAAGAACAGGGACTGCCAAGGAGCGGCGGAGCAAGCTTCCGTGACACACTGGTACAATACAGGCGACAGCGGTGCACACTTCCACCCACCGAACACGTACTGCATGTACAACTGCAGTGCAAGTTTCACTAACACTACAGAGGCACAGCAGGGGTAACTGTGCAAGGTTCATCCCCAAAGAACAGGGACTGACAAGGAGCGGCGGCGCAAGCTTCCGTGACATCCTGGTACAATGCAGGTAACAGCAGTGCACACTTCGACACACCGACCACGTACTGCATGTACAACTACAGTGCAAGCTTCACTAACACTACAGAGGCGCAGCAGGGCTAACTGTGCAAGGTTCACCCCCAAAGAACATGGATTGCCAAGGAACGGCGGCGCAAGCTTCCCTAACACACACTGGTACAATACAGGTAACATCAGTACACACATCCACACACGTACTGCATGTACAGTGACAGTGTAAGCCCCCCCCCTCACACACACTGGTGCAATACAGGTAATAGCAGTGCACACTTCCACACACAGACCACGTACTGCATGTATAGTTGCAGTGCCAGCGTCCCTACGTGTCTGATCTGTCACCTTCAAGGCGATGCAGTACTCTTCACCCCCTGCCCGGTTACCTGGCACTGGTGGCTCTCGCGCCAGGTAGCCTCCATCTCCCGCCGCTTCCAACACCATGAAGAGGTTTCACACAAAATCTCTGCAGCAGGCGCTTAAACCCCCTTATCCTTCTAACCAGCGCTGTTATATGCGGCCTGCAGGCAACACATTTGCTGCAGTAACCTAAAATATTTTGCTGGAATTGAAACCTGTAAACTACGCCTTTCGACCTTTGAGAAGGTGCATTAACCCTGCAAGCTAACACACTGGTGCGTCTGACCACGTAGTTTATACACAGAACTCTGCGGCCGATATGTATTCAATTCATAGTTTTATTTAGATTAAACTCACGGTGTACTAGTTAGAAAACTGAAATTCTAAGCTCAGAGACGTTTCCATTCGTCCCACTCATAGGGTCACCACCACGTCACATAAACCTGTATACAATAAAAATATCCACAAGATGCATCACTTAGATCGGTGACGTCGATGGAGTGATGTATGCAATAAATCACAGAAGAATTAATGAAGCAAGGATCATGTTGATACATAGAGAAATGCCTTTTATATGTTATTCGAACCGAATTCATAATCAAGTAGCATGAAATCGGACCCAAGGGCTCAGTGTGAAAAGTGTAATTCACCACTAAACCTTTTTTGGTTTTCAGAGTAGCGGGATACTCGCAGAAAAGCGCTTCGACGCCTCGACAGGGATAGTAAGCGCTATATTAATGCAATTACACACGGGGCCAATATAAACAAGCGCGCGCGCCTCGCGCTGAAACAGGAGAGGCAGCAGGGGGAGGGGGCCTGCGCCTGTTTCCCTTGCGGGAGCGAGCAGGAACCATCTGTTAATTACTAACAGATGGTTTTGAAAGCTCGCTCCCGCAAGGGAATCGCCAAACGTGCACGCGTTGCCATTGAAAGCAATGCAACGCGTGCACGTTTTTGGGGCCAAAACTGAATCGATTACAAGAGGTCTTTTTCCTATGCGTGCGTAGGCGAGACCTAAAAAGCATGCGTGAACTCATGTGCCCAGTATCAACCACAATTTTATATTTATTGTGGACTATGCACCTCTACATCCACGATAGGTATGTGGATGTCAAGTAAGCAGTGTGTTCACAAGCAAGCTATCATATTATGGGAACCTTCTACACTAGAGGTGGTGGACAATTGCTCAGATTGACTATTTGTAGCAGTGGTTTTCAGAAGATGTAGGACAGGAATCACCACCATACAAATCTCCCTAATATGGACATATTATAAAATGCTTGAGAAGCTAGGTTATCTTTAGCGGTGCAAAAGAATAGTAGTCAGAAAAAAGGGTTTGTTTTTGAATTTGGCATTAAGCAATACAGGAGTCTATCCAACAATGGAGGATAAGAAAACATGGCTAAACAGAGAAGCACCAGAAAAAAACTGCTGATGGAGTTACGGATTTGCTTGGTCAACATACAAGCTGAAGACTTACCACACCAGATTGTTTAAGATTATTTCTACTATGTTAGCACAAGGCCTAAGAAGGAAGGGTGTTCTGATTTAGGTGAAAGACTTTTAGGAAGAAACATGGGGCAACTGACACACAACTATGTTCTAATGCACAGTTCAGAAGCCAACAAACAAAAAGCTATCAAAAGCCTTGCTGCCTATATAACTAGAAAAGCATAATAGGCTTCCAAACACACAACTACAGTCTGGCTTTGCATGCTAAACAAAGCTTATTAAATAAAACGAAAAAAGCAAATGTAGTATACCACTGCATAGAGGTTTTCTTTCGGGAGTATGCACACTGTTGTAACGCTGAGACCCAGTGCCATTATCAGTATACCTCTTCATTCTGTGAAGACCTGCTACTCTTTCAGGCTACAGTAACGGTAACTGAGCATACCCACTTTAAAACTATCTTCTCTATACTTGGAGCTCCTCACTTACTGCATTACACAAAATATGTAGGAAGCTGTCCAATAACATGAATTTCTGGACTTATTTGCACCACTGCCTCTTTTCTAGATCCATTACCAGGTCCAAGTAATAGCAATAGTCTTCAAATTTGGGTGATGAGGATCCCCAACAAGTCTACAGTCTCATAAACTGAAGGGAAACATAAGCAGATTGCAAGTACCAGCCCCGCAAAGGAGAAAAGGAAATATAAGCTGAAACGTTATCAAGTCAAAAGAGGAAACGAAGGCTGTGAAAAACTTTACTCCAGTTCCATACATAAACACACTGTCACAAATGTTTAATCCACAGACTAAGTTGATCTATTGTCATTATTCCTCTGCCGTCACAAACAGAAAACAATGATGCGTTTTACTGGCTCTCACATTAGAGTGTGTAATACTGCACAAGGACTGCATACGGATCCTTGGCTATAATGTAATGTCAGTAAGAAATGATACTCCTACAAAGGGGAAAAGAGATGTTTCAGAAAAACCCAAAGCCCCAGATAACTTTGTCCAACATTCTACAGTACCCAGACCCATCTTCAGTTGTATTGCCATCATGAATTTTTGAAAAAGTTGATGATACGTTTCCAAAGTTTTAGGGAAAGGATACACATGGCACTAAAAAACAAGTTACTGATTTTCAGTAGTGCTCTTTTTGGTAGGTACTGTATTTAGCCTCAGATTTCATACTTTCAAACCCTTCCCATATGCTAGACTAGATCCGAAAACCTTCTGAGCAATGCTCTGGTGTGCCGCTACGTGGCACAGTGCAGCTCTGTGCTGGCTCTATACCTCCCTGGAAGTGATGGAGTTGAGTAGCATATAAGCACAGTCTTTATTTTCCTGCTTGACTCTTTCCATGCCCTCAGACTTGGAGTATGAAACAAATATAGATTCCAGAGGGCCAATTCCTAACTCAGGTCCTTTTAAGATGTGAAAAAGAGCCCATTCAACAGAACTGGGAGCTGGGAGAGTGGTGAGAAATTTGCAGGAAGAGTATCCACCAGAACGAGCGTTAGCAAAGGTAAGTAAGTAACTGGTTCTTCTGATGGCTTCTTCTAACCACAGATTCCTCACCTTAGAATAAATACCAAAGCAGTACCTCGTCAAGGTAAAGAGCCTGTGGTGTGAACTCGGACCAAAAAGTCCTGCACGACTGAACGGCGTAATGTCAAGGCATTAATGCTTCATGAATATATGCGCCTACGCATATGTTGAAGCACGGCAGACATGGCCTCTCCGACCTTCCCCATAGCCTGCTTCTGGCCAGTGCATAGCAACTCTTAATGCAGAGGACTACCCACCTCAGATTCCTTTTCTGCACCTTCCCTTTCTATGCCCCAGAAAACCACGCAAAAAGCTGATCCACCGGATTGTCTCTGGTAAAATCAATGTGAAAACTTAGAGCTAACTTTATTTTCCATTTTTCTTTTATTGGTTTCAGCAGTAATGCAACATTACAACTTCATAATGTCACCCTACCTCTCTCCCTACACCTCCCCAACAAAGGAGCATGCCATAGCAATTACATTTCGCCATCTGTTTGAATATAGCATCCGGAAAGTACGAGTGACATTTGAATTTGACATGTGAGCACTTAGCACTTCCATTTCCGCACCATTCAATCAACCATCTGCAGGTTCTGTGTACTGTTCTACTGCAAGGTCGTCCATTTCCTGCTGTAAGCGAACCTCTACCATGTCCCATCCATTCTGCCCCCTTGGCCTGTCCCACTGAACACCAACCAGTCATACTCCGCTTTCAGCTCGTACCCATCTTGCAAATTCGCACAGCCATTGTTTCCGGGTGGGTAGTCTGTTTGCCATCCACCTCAAAGCTATGCATTTCTTGGCCGCAACCAGTCTCAAGTTCCACACCTTCTCTACGTATTTAGTGTGTTCACCAAGCCAACAAACAAAGTTGTATCGTCGTCTGTCGGCAGCCCGGTCAGTTACCCTAGTGCCTAGACCATTACGCCCCAAAAATCCCCCACTCCTGGGCATGTCCACCACATATGTATATAAGTCCCCACTGCGATCCTGCACTTGGGACTTTGCTCTGGCTTGGAGGGGTCTAATCTATGTAACCACTGCGTTGTGACATAATCCCTACGAACATACTTATAATGAATCAGTTTCAGATTCGCATTGCGTGCAACTTTTCTACAGTTTCCCAATATGGAAACCCATTTCCGTGCCGTCAACTCCACACCAAGATCGCCTTCCCACTGTAGCTTCAAGGTTTCCATGCAGGCAGTGTAGGCAGTAACAATGCATATATCCGTGTGATATTGCCCTCACCCCCCTGCTCGGCAGTGTTTTGTTTAAGACCTGCGTTTCCAGCTCCTGTTGGAAATCTACCCAGGCCTTACGGATAGCCGCTGATAGACCAACATATGCCAGGAAGCATCCGCCAGCTACCCCCATCTGGCACAGAAGTCAGCATAACTGACTAGCCAACCATCCTTATAGAGCTCTCCTAGGTTTTGCAGGATATCTCCCTCTTCCCTGTCTCTTAAGAATATAGGCAACGCAGGACTAATTCCTGTGTTTCAAGGAACCAGTTGCTGCAAGCAAATCTACTCTTATCCAGCTTTTAGATGCCTGGTCCCAGACATCCAGGAGGTTCCTCACCTGCAATGGTAAGGTTACTCCTTTCTTCCAGGGAACACTGGCAGTTCCCGTGGGAGGATTAAACGAGCCAGAATCCCAGTCGATCTTAAAGCTAACTTAATCTCTCACTGGATTCCCAAGCAATGGCAGAACTTTGACCTTTGCACTAATAAACTGGCACGCCACCCTCAAGTCAGGGAGATCCTGTATGAACTGCTTTTTCTCTGGCACCTCACCCCTGCCCCATGCCATTGATTCCTTTTATTCTGACTTCTGCTGCTAGGATTGTGTGGATTCAGGTACCCTCCTACACATCATGTGGTCCTGCCCTCTCCTGGGGGCCCTTCAGGGGTAAAATATTCCTTACTATCTCCTAAATCCAAGGTTAAGCGGCAGAGAAACTCCCTGAGCCGGCCCTGCTTGGCACACCATCAGAGGGTTTCTATCCCCTCCTCTCGACAGCAGCAACAAGTGGGGGGAAGGGGGCCAGGGGAAGAGAGAGAGAGGGGAAGAGAGAGAGAGAGAGAGGAAGAGAGAGAGAGAGAGGAAGAGAAAGAGAGAGAGAGAGAGAAAGAGAAAGAGAGAGAGAGAGACTGGAAAGTGGATCAGAGAGAGAGAGAGAGAGGCAAGTGGATCAGAGAGATATCTATAGATCTATCTATATATACACACACACACATATATACACACACACACACACACACACACATATATATACACACACACACACATACACATACACACACACATACACATACACACATATATATACACACACACACATATATATATATACACATATACATATATATATATACACACACACACACACACACACACACACATATAATATTTGCAGCCGAAGTAGCTTTTAAGATTAACGACGTAAACAAGACATTTGCCTTTTGTGTTTACTGCCCGCTCAGGGACAAAAGGACAACCGGAAGTAACCCTCCCGCCACCCCAACCCCTTTGGCATATTGGTACATTTTAAGTCCCTCTATTGCATATTGCCTATTGCCCGCTTCTGCCATTTTTCCCACTCCCCTTCTGCTTGCCTCCCTGCCAGCCCCTCCCACCTCCCAGGACTACTTATGGAGGCTAGTGCGCAGCCGCGTCCAGCGGGTGCACCGCTGGCAAGCCAAAGGCAAGCCTGCCTGCACCCGTCTGTGCCTGGACTGTGCCCAGCTCCAGAAACCCTGGCCCTCCACACACCCACAGAACTCCGTGCCCTAGATGCAAAATAACTGCTACCTCGCATCGTCTCGCCCCACAGCAGAACCTTTCACCAGCATCCGATGTTGGTTCACGGCCACACCATGACCGACTGCCATCACAGCTAGCAGCGCTTCTCCATCCAAGTCGGTCGTGACCACCCAGGAACCACTCCGCTGCCTCCTGACCAACATCAGTTTGCTCTGCAAACACTCAACCCAAGTCTAGGACTTCATCTCCACCTTCGCCCCGACGTAACATTCATTTCAGAGACCAGGCTCACCCCAGCCTCGACCCTCGCCACCGCAACACACTACAAGATGAAACACCGCGACAGACACGGAGGCGGCATCTCCATTGCACGCAAAGAATCGATCTGTACCACCGCCAATGATAACTCCATGCCAATCATGTTATGTTATGTTAAAATACTTGTATAGAGCATGGCTGCCCCAGCATCGAGGCGTCCCAGCACTGAAGCAGAACACTGAGTGAGGAGAAACACATGAACTTCCAAATCCGCACCAACGACAAACCCACCATCAAAGGCACCCTTGCTTACAGACCCCCCCCCCCCCCCACAAGGACCACGAGTCTGCCTCAGCGACGCCATTACTGAATTCATCACCACGCTCGCCATCGATTCCGGACACTACGTCTTCCTGGGAGACCTCAACTTCCACCAGGATGACTCCATCGGCACAAACTCCACCAACCTCCTGGAACTTATGGACAAAATTGGACTCAAGCTGCTGGATCACGGACCCCATGCACAAAGCAGGGCAAATGTGGAACCCTATCTTAACGACCAGCAACAGAGTTAGATACAGCCACATCAGAGAACTCATCTGGGCTGACCACTCCATTGTACAGTTCACCATCGCCAGACCTAGCCAGACCTCCCCGCACCACCCCCAACTACCACAGCGAGCCCTTCCGCAGCTGGACCAAGGTCACGCAGCACCAATGGACCAACTCCCTCAGCATCTCCCAGCCCAACGTCACAACCAACCTAAAGCAAGCAGTAGAGAATTTCAACACCTGGGTCGCTAGCACCGCCAACCAAATCACTAGCACCGTCAACCAAGTCGCTCCCACCAAACCATCCAAAATGCAAAGATCCACCAGACAAGCCAGTTGGTACACCTCAGAACTGAGCGCACTGAAACGCATATGCAAACAACTCGAAAGAAGATGGAGCACCAGCAGAAACAACTCTGACCGAGCCATCTTCAAGACTGCCCTCAACAACTACCATCGCCAGCTCAAAGCTGAGAAAAAGGAGGCTCTGACAACGCGAGACCAGCGCCAACCAGACTTAGGAACTCTTCACCATCATCAGAGTTCACCTGCCCATCTGCCACAGAAAACTCGATCCCTCCTCACAGGAACTCTGCGACACCCTCGCCGACCGCTTCCACAACAAGATAGCCACCAAATACAGCAACTTCTATCCCCAATCCACTGACCCCCTCAGCATTCCGTCTCCCATGATCACTGCTGCAGACCACTAGCTCACCACATGGGAACTACTTAGTACACCGAACACAACTACACTAATGAACTCCATACACGACCCATGCCCCCACCGACTTTTAAACCGCGGAAGAGACGAGAGTCACCAGCTCACCACCATCCATAGTGCCCCCATCGCCACAGCCACCTTTTCAGACGTCTGGAAACATGCAAAATCAGACCCCTCCTTAAGAAACCTGACAGACCCCAGCAAGCTCCAGAACTACTGCCCCAATTTGCTGCAACCATTTCCTGCCTAAGTCCTGGAGAAGGCCATCAACCTCTAACTCACCGAACACCTGGATAGAAACAACATGCTAGACCCCTCCCAATCCAGATTCAGAGCCAATCACAGCACAGAGACAGCCCTGATTGCTGCAACAATGACATCCGCACCCTACTCAACAGAGGAGAATCAGCCGCCCTGATCCTACTCGAACTCTCCCAGCCTTCGACACCATCTCCCATCATACACTCATCGATAGACTGCGCCCGATTGGAA
Organism: Calotriton arnoldi; assembly: GCA_963921515.1. Taxonomy (NCBI): domain Eukaryota; kingdom Metazoa; phylum Chordata; class Amphibia; order Caudata; family Salamandridae; genus Calotriton; species Calotriton arnoldi. The sequence continues at coordinate 1,303,592 of CAWUFW010001850.1, read as the reverse complement.
TCAGATAGAACATGGTGGTGGTGTTGTCTGTGCGAATCAGGATCGATGACTTCCTGATTCTCTGTAGGAATGCTTGGAGGTCCAGAAAAAATGCTTTCAGTTCCAAGAGGTTTATGTGACACTGTGCTTCCTGAGCCGACCACCTTCTGTGGATCTGCAATTCTTGCAGGTGGGCACCCCACCCATCCATGGAAGCTTCCGAATTCATAACAAACTTTGGCTTGGTCGTGAGGAAAGAGACCTTGAGAGAGATTGTCCCCGACTGTCCACCAGGACATTGCTGAAACCATCACCGGTGTGATTGAAATTATGTCCTTGAATGAGCCTTGAGATTGAATCCATTGAGCGTCGAGCTCCTCCTGGAGAGGTCTCATCCTTAAGCGACAGTGCGGAATCAGCGGGATAGAGGATGACATCATCCTTAACATTGACTTGTATGTCCTTACTGAAACACTTTTTTTCGGACAGACCCCGCACCTGTCTTTTGCAGTAGTAAGATCCTTTCTTTGGTGGGAAATGCTTTTGAGAGCGTAGTGTCCAGAGTTGCTCCTAGAAAATCTTTCGACCCAGTTGATTCTGAGCACCTGGGAGCGAAAGAGTCGAACACAGGTGTCTGTAAATTTTCTGGCAGCCTGGAGCAATGGTGTCTTGACCAACCAGTCGTCCAGATAAGGGAATACCCGGTGACCGGCTCGCCGCAGAAAAGCCGCCACTGGAGCCAAGCACTTGGTGAAGTCTCTTGGAGCAGACTTTAACCCGAAGGGTAGTACTCTGAATTGATAATGGCATCCTGCCACCTCGAACCTGAGAAAACGGCGATGCTTTGGGTGAAAGGGAACATGAAAATACGCGTCCAGAAGATCCAGAGAAGACATAGTCCCCCGTATCCATGAGAAGCAGAATTTCCTGGAGCGACAACATTCTGAAGGGCTGAGATTTGATGAACTTGTTCAATGACCTGAGATCCATTATCTGCCTCCATTTTCCCGTCTTTTTCTTTATCAAGAAGAAGAATAGAACCCCAGATTGCACTGATCGGGTGGCACCTCTTCGATTGCATGCTTGGCTAGGAGCAATTGAATCTCCCTCTTGAGAATTTGGAGATGACGATGAGAAGTTCTTCGCGGAGGCAAATTCGGGGGCTGTTGAACAAATTCCAGGGTATGACCGTGGTGGAATACGTCTAACACCCATTTGTCAGAAGATATAAGCTTCCACTGACTGAAGAATTTGGAGCAAGCGGGCCAAATTGAAGGGAGAGTACGGTAGCAGGGGCCTGTGGATCCTCATGTCTCTTATTAGATTTGTGAGCCCTTCCTCCTGATGGTGGGCGCCTACGTGCTGCTGCTCTAGAGTAGGCAGGTGTTGAGGTTTGCCGAAAGGGCTGCGAAGAGTACTGGGTACGAAAGCCCTGTTGTTAATATGGCTGGAAAAGCTGTTGGGGACGAGAGAGATATTGACCTCTGCCTCTGCCCGAGAAGGAGGCAGACTTTTTCTGCTGCAGATTAGTTAAAGACTTAGCCGTCTCAGTATCCGATTTGATTGATTGCAGTGCTTCATCCACATGTTTCCCAAAGAAAAATTCACAGTCAAACTGCATTTCTAAAACCTTGGCTTGAACTTCGGGCGGAACGTCGTAGCTTTTAGCCACCCTTGCCGTCTCAATACCGCTGCTCCTGCCATCTGTCTGAAGGCTGTTGAAGAAATGTCCAGAGCCACATCAATCATTTTGGAAGAGGCCCTCTCTCTCTTTCCGACAGCACCTCCTTTGCCTCTTTCTTCTTATCCTCAGGAAGGAACTCCAGCAAGGCCGAGATGTTGGACCACATCCTGGCAGTCATAACTTCCGAGGATAGACATGGCATTGGAGGCTCTGATGGCCGTGGCCGCCAAAGTGGAGAACCTTTTGCCGATGTTGTCCAATCGGCGCCCTTCCTTGTCAGGAGGAGCTGCACACGGAGAGGAAGGGTTCTTCGACCTCCTTTGAGCCACCTGCATAATGACTGAATCAGGTAGAGGGTGTCCAATCAGGCACGTGGGAGAGTCCTCTGGCGCCCTGTACTTTTTGTCCAACTTCGGTACCACTGCAGGAATGGAAGCTGGCGTCTTCATCAAATTCAGGCCTTCTTGCCATAAGAAGTCTACAATGGGAATGATTGAGAGGAGCGCTGCATCGTAGGCTTAAAATCATATAAAAACACTGTCTGCTTGACAGGCAGAGGAAGGTCAAAGCGCCTAGAAGCGCGTTCCTGAAGATCGTGAAACCGGACGATATCTGCTGGCGGGGAGTAGGCTGGAGGCGGAGTAGGAGAAGGTGGAGTAGGGGCCGCATAGTCGTCCCACTCATCATGGACATCCTGGTCCAACAGCAGTTACGCTGCCTCAAGCTGCTGGTCATAGTCATCCTGGCCTTGCGCAGGAAATTCCACAGATGGCGGAACGGTCTTGCTCTTCTTCAACAGGGGTACAGCCAGCAATACAGGAGTGGGGGCCTCCTGAACAGGAGGTAGCTGGGGAGCAGAATTTGCTTCAGGAAATATTATAATAGTCGGTCAGCATTAATCGAAGATCAGTTACCAATGACGCAGGGATATTTATGGAGGGTTCTTGAGCTTGTTCTTCCCGTTCCTCATAAGGATAGTGTTCCTGAAATGCGTCCAAACGTTGAGAACTTGGACGCCCCTTATCCGAGAAAGAATAGTCCCCCTCCAAATACGTAGACGGATCATTCCATTATCTCTTCTTCCGCACTTAACTGAGTTGTGAAGGACTGTAAGCAGGACCAAAAGGCCCATCATCTTCAGACTTCTGAAAATCCAGAAGACGAGTAGGTGGTAGAGGAGACATTTTTGAAAAGTCTTGCAGAAGGGAAGGCATCGGTTTCAAAAGTAGACTGCCTTTTTCCCTCATCGTCACAACCGACTGCGGCGGTTGAAGAGTCATCGACTGTGAACGCACCTGCTGAACCGTCAACGGAGAAACTCCCACCAACGGAGAAGGTCTAACCGTAGTCAACGACTGTGACACCACCACTGCCATCAACGCAGCCGCCGTTGTCGTCTTGACCGTCGGCGTAGTAGGCGTCGCTGACGAAACCGTCGGAGCGCCCGCTGCAGTGGAGACGGAGGCCGTAGACGGAGATTTCTTTGTCGACTGGGCCATCAACGAGAGTTTTCTGTCAGCTGAAGAATCTCTGGAAAGAGTAGGAGACGTCGACGGAGGAGCAGAACCCGACCTCTAGTGAGAAGAGGGACCGGGCTGGTCTTTGACTCTTTTCTCCTCAATCCTCTCCTTACTCTGAGATCTGGATTTTTTAGGGACCTTCAGCAATGAGGAAGGCCCTTCTTTTCTCTTCCTGGAGGAGGTATGGGGCTTCTCCTCAGCCTCAGAGTCAGAGTCTTTTGCTGCTTTGTTCCTTTGTAGCCAGAAAAGCAGCCTACCCTCAAGGTCCTTGAGAGTTTTTGAGGAGAAAGTACGACAGTACTTGCATTCTCTGGGCTTGTGGTCTGGATACAGACAGTAAAGACACTCCTTATGTGGATCCTCAGAATAAAGTCTGGACTTTCCACAAGTCTTACAGGGCCTAAACAATCTTTTTTTAGATTCTGACATTATGAAGAAAAAATAGGTACTCGTACTCCAGGCATATACCTCAGAAGAAATATGAAGTGAAGTGAATGAACAGCTAGCTGGAGTTCAAAAAGGCAACAGTAGAAAGACTGACTGAGCAGAGCTCAGGGAGACTCCCTAACAAACGACGTGCGGTAAGAAATCTGAGGTATGGTGGCCCTGCAGGAGAAGGGGATTCTATGTTCTAGGCTCTGATTGGCTAGAGTTTGGATGCTTTATAACAATGGTAATAGGTTGCTAAAAGCTAGTGAATTCTTATGGGCATTTCAATGTTAAAGTTTTAATACTGCTATTTTACTGTTACTGTGGGACTCCCACCATGACGACGGGGGAGATTCAAGCATGTGAATCTATAAAAGATACAATACTGGAGAATAATGCTTTGTTCAGCCCAAGTTTCCAAATGGAATCGAGGTATGTTGACACCAAGTGCCGTTAGGCCCACAAGAGGGATTTGCAGTAGCTTAGGGGGAGGGGGTCTGTGGTGTGCCCGTGAGCGCTGTAGACAATATAATGTAGTGATAAGCAGTGTGGGATTCTGGAAAAGGAACAGTCAATGACATAATTCGCAGAGTGTAACCCCCCATTTCCACCTTATAAATGATTAGTTCACCTGGATACAGTGGTCCAAATCACAAAGCAGAAACACAACGTACAGACCAGTTGGGTGCAGGAAAATAGAGCAAATATTGTAAACGTCACAACCACAGATGATTTTGTGTACTGTACATAGTTGGATGAAAAGATGACAACCATTGTTTGAGATTACATCATTTTACAAGATCATTTTGTAATGATGCTACTTGATGCGCCAAAGGTGCAACAAAGGCAAGCCAGCCTGTGCCCAGACCGTGTCAAGTGCCAGAACCCCATGCCATTTCTCCTAAGCCCATCATTTACGCTTGATTGACTCCACTTCCATGCTTCACTCAATAAATCCTATAGGTAAGCGTTCAGGGTGTGCCACTTACAAGTTAAATAATTTTGCCAGTCTCAAATCCTGCCGATATCGTAACTTTTACACAAAATGAAATCTTTTTAGAGCGCATCCGTGGTAGCAACTAACTTTGAAAACTAGGGTAAATACTGTAACACTCTTTTACTTCTTTTTAATACACATCAGAGCCTTACACCAGCAAAGTCTAGATCTATGGGACTTTATGATATTCATATGCCAAACGCTCTATTTTAACTAAAACATGGCGCAATGAGTCATCCTCCCGAGATATTGCTACCGCAATTCCATATAGTTTTGCACTTTATGATGTGATTGACTTAACTGCCGTGGGGTTGGGTTTAGGATTATTTTTTTACTACCATTTCAATTGCGTCACAACCAGCACTAAATCACTCACAGAAGCGGAGTGTATGCACTCCGCACTTAAATGAACTCACACCTTCTCACTTTTAGGGGCTTTAATTTATCACCCCCCAGGTTTTTAAACCAAATTTAGAAACAACTTAGCTGAGGTAATGGCTGCGCACATCCTTAAACACACCAATTTTGTGGGCGACTTAAATTATCATTGGAAGGACACACCCCTTGCAGACTTGGTAGCACTCTTAAACACACTGTTTGCTTTGGAGAAATCATCTCTATAGTTCAGCCTCTGTTGAGCCCCAATGCCACTAATCAAAATGTCACAGCTTCCGCTTTGCTCAGATTTGGCTACATTTTGTCACATAAAAAATATGACCATTTATGCAAGTTTTCTTAAGCAATCTTGTGTGCAATTACTGAATGACCAAATCAATATCTTACTCTGCCTCTTGTTCTTCCCTAGGTGAGTTGACACTTACTTCCATCCACGAAGTTCAAGAGTTTCTCACTGCTATCAGTCTGGTTCTCCCTCAAGCTCCTGATCGTCCCTCAACTTTGCACTAGGCTCGGAGAAGATATACACATAATGTAGTGTAGCTCCTATTTCCCTTATAGGCTCTGCGCATTGGAATAATATATCGTATAGGTTTGACATAGGACTAAGGTCGGTATGTCCCTATCTAGTATATTAAACTTAATTACTTGTGCCAGCTAGCTCAGAGGCCACTAGAAACTTCTTGACAACAAGAAGGGATTAGTTTCTGGCAGCCGCAAAACATGACCACTGTGTTTCCCTTACAGAATCAGGATGTGTCCCAGAGTCGTAGAAACAATAGATAACTATTTCACTCAGCTCAGTCGTGCAGGATTCAGTTACGTCTCAAAGTTACACAGAAATAACAGACGGGCGTTTCAATAAAAAGGTTTATTGAACAGTCTTGTTTCTGTTGTAAGTTAGATGTGCTGTTACGATCACAAGACAGTATGCGAGATAAATAATGTACAAGGTGAGCAGTAAAAATAAATAATACTGCGTTAGCATTATCTCTTCAGCATATATGCATTTACATAAAAATGACAGCCTAAAAATGCGAGTACTCATACGATGCGTTTCTAGCCTAGTTCTACCCAGTGTACCTAACCTATCCTAGGTGTAGGGAGAAGTAGAAGTAAGTGCTGTATTCCTGACTAGAGTATACTAAGAGTAAGTTACGCCTAGCATGCCAAGAGTCTAGTATGCCAAGAGTCCCTCTAGGTTCTAGTCTGCTCCATACCTGAAGAATGAGAGAGGTAGGAATCTCTTTCCGGACTCGAACTCCAACACCCCGCAAGGGAAGTTAGATCACTGGAAGCTGGACTCTCTGCGTGCAGGAATGACAGTGTCTTCTCAGTGCGTCTGGCCGGGAATCGGGCTCCTCTGAAGTCGAGGTCTCCTCTGATTTACAGGGGTTTGGGAAGGTATATTTATACCTGAAAATGTTAGCATTGACGTGAGTTGGGTAGCGAAAGACGTCATGAATGAATCCCTTAAGGAATAGAGGTTCATGCATAATGTATGAGTCCTTGAAGAAATCAATAGTCCTGGGCAAGGGAAACTCCCGCAGCCTGAGGGTCTGTTTTTTCATGGACTCGTTGAGACGCTAGGGTGGACGGATGTCGGAAGCCATGCCTGTATTTGGTATGCATGGTTTATGCCTAAATAAGGTTTGGGATTTTATGCCTATATAAGGGCAGAATGGATTGTGCCTATATAAGGTCATGATTCTAGAAAGCCCGTTTATGGACACCCTATGAAGTATACAACACCCACTCCTCTTTTGTGTATACAACAATACTAAAATGCTAAACATTTAAAATGCTAAATATTAAAATGGAGTACCGCATATTAAAACATATCCTAAAAAAGCTTTAAAAGATACATTAAAATGCAAATGTTTCTGTACATCATCAAGCAGTGCTGTTCATTCCCAGCATAAGACATGAAATAAATGCAGTTGGAACGAAATATAAAAGCAATATTTACATGTGACGAAAATGATCGATAAGGGTGTTCAAAATCAAAAGTCATTTCCGGTCATGAAACTTAAATGAACTGATTGAGACACACAAGATGACTAAGTGTCCCTGGAAGTACTGCTAAGTCTGTATTATAAGGCTAGTTCTACTTTAAGCAGATTGGAGTGCCATTTTAGTGTGAAAAAAATGGGACAAAAGTTCAAATTTGGTAAAGTTCCAAGGTTTTGAAAAATGAAGGCCAAATTGCTGCTGTTGCACTGGAACACAGCATGCCGAATCAGAGTCAGTTCACTGGTCTGGTGTAAACATTAGATCATCTATTTCAATAGACAAAACATCTTCCACTGTCGTCGGTGTAAGTTGGAACACCTCGTGCAAAAGATTGACCGCACAAAGATGGGAAACATCGCTCTCAGCAATGTTCGCGTTCGTTGTTACCTGCGCGCCTGGAGTTGTTTCTCGTACCTCAGCAGCAGCAGGAGGCGACTGTGACATCTCAATGAATGCTGACATCAGTATACACAGAGCATGGGCCGTTATCGGGTCCAGCAAAGCATCGACATCCTTTGGCGCAGCTGATGGATATGTTAGACAAGCGTCCAACACGCATTCTTCACCGCATAGCAGGCATCGTAGAACAGGTAAGATGCAATCTTGCCAGATTGGTCGGAAGGACAGGAACCACGTGGTATTAAGGTCCCGTAGACGAGTCATGCCTAGTAGTTGTACTATTCGCTCACGGCACTTTCTTTCAAGGAGAGCTTTCTCCATTTCGCTCGGAGTGATTTCGGCGAAGAGGCTGGCCATAGCGCAATAGCAGACAGATGAATAAAATTCCCGCAACAAGTGCTAGAATTAATGGTATGCCACCAAACACCGAGTGTGCAAAGTTCGGAATGATTCCAAGTATTGCCTGGAACGGTGCTAAGAGACCGGTGCAAATGCTCTTAAATACATGAGTAATTCCTGTTGTATCTGACATGTTAAAGATACGTGATATCATTTCTACGAAATGTATAGGGCAGTTTGTACGTATTAAAGTCTGTATCTCAGCCGAAGTCCTTGCAACTTGTAGATCATAGGTTTCTTTGGCCGAGGTCAAAGGCACTGTTTGCTGTAAAAGCATGGCTTTCATTCTGCTTAAAGTATCAAATCTTATAAAAGAGACGTTCAGCGAAGGCCATAAAGGCGACTCCCTGACTGTGTCTATTGGGGGAAACAATACTTGCATACAGCAAGTGACCCTGGAGTTGACCGTTACTAGATATGGGATGCCGGGCAACATTCCACAGCAGCTCTGATCATTCAACATGAGGTAACTCCCATTCGAAAGTTGTCCAAACGTTGGATTAATCACAGCAGCTGGTGAACCGTGCTGATGGCAAGACAAGTTTGCCACAGAACCATTACAAGCTCCGTGTAAAATAATGTCCTGACATATGAGTGAACCGGTCAGTGCATGTTTACAGTTGATACCGCTAAAAAACACTTCACGATCCCCACTCCAACATCTATGTGTATATGGTAACTTCCAAGATATCTTAATGTATTCCTTACCCAACCTTTCATATCTGCCTGCTTGCATCTGTCTGAGGCAATACTGAAACTGAAAAGTCGTCACAGGCAACGTTATTTTGCCATGAATAACCCATTCTGTAGCTGGTTTTTCTGCCACTGTAAATGGTAATTTCTCCATTTTTTCAATGCTCAGCACTGTATACCTTGCTCCTCTCTGTGCCAATTCGATCTGTTTATCAGTGAGATTGTATTCCGCAAACAGAGACAACGTGTTGATGAAACGCCAAGGCACATAGCCCGCTCGCAAAGATTGCAGCGTCCATGTCAACAACATAATAGAACGTAATTGAGATTGACCTTGTTGTAACATAGCCAAATCTTGTTCTAGAATGTCGATCGCAGAGGATACAATGCCATCCAATGAATATATCCTGGAGGACAAAGTTGTTAACCCATTGTCGACTACAGAGAGTGTTGTCTCTAAATTAATACGATCAAGTTCACGTATTCGTTCTGCAGCCTCTATCTGTGACGCTTTCCAAGCTTCGTTATAAGCAGCATAGATGCCGGCATATATGAAACGTTTTTGACGCGGTTTTCTTGGTCCAAGCAAGAATTCCCTAAGATCTGCGTCATGTGCAAGTAAGGTTAAGTGTTGCTTCACATCCTGTAGTGTAGATTTATGCAGCCAATCGAGGCATAATTTTCCTACACTGTATGTTGTAACTACCCCCGGATGTTGTCTTTGGACATATCTTGGGTCTGGGCCTATGAATAGTAAAGCCCTGAGTTTTGTTCAAGAACCTTTCCTGACAGCTATTTGTGTCTGTGGGCCAGATCAACCATTTCTTCCAATTCGGATGAGTTCTGTTGAGTTGTAGTATATTGTCAACTGTCACCACTGCCTTTGTATTATTATCACTGGCAGGTGTTGGCACAGAAGGTGTTTTCATCTCTTTGAGTTTGGCTAATCCAAGACAAGAAGTCTGTTGGACGGTGTCATTCAAAAACAGTAATTGTTCAGGGATGATACAGGCTCTAAATAAGGCTTCTATACCCTGTACTTGCCAATCTTTACTACCCCAGACAGTTTTTGTCTCAATAGTGTTTTTCCATAAGTCGAAACCCTGAGTGGATAGTTGGGCAATAAATGCTTCAGAGTAAATCTGTTTGGTATTTGTTAACATAACTTTCAGTCCTGTTTTGTTTACATTTTTATAGTAAAATGTTTCTGGATCAGATGCATTATAACCTGAAAAATATGGAAATTTACTAGCAAAAGTTTTCGAACGACCTTGTGGTGGTGTTGGACAATGTTCCCATTGATTAAACAAACACATTTCTTGGATATGCAGTTTTGTGCAAATAATGATGACCATAGTGGTTATAACAATATAATTCTTCGTAACCAGATGAACCCTCTAAAAATTCATTTTTAGAAAATGCAGCAGATTTCTCTAGATCAAACATTATATCTTGAACAGTCTCTATGTCCCAATCATCTGAATAGGTACTAGACGTAATTAAATCACTTAGTGAAATTTTAAATAAATGTGGAATGTTCAATTGTTCACTTGGACCGAAGATTTCATAATCTGTTTTGTCCCACACTATACCATCCTGTATAGGAACAGCTGTGATGTTCACTGATGACAAGTCTCTTGCTTCACGATGGGAAGATTTATGTGGTTTCAAAGGTACATTTACGTCTTTTCCTTCAATGTTCACATGGATGTTTCTGCCACTTATAAGCACGCTTACAGTTGTTACCAAAGCTAGCCAGAGCAGGAAAACAAAAAGTCCAGATGTAATCCAGAGTTCAATCCATGGAGAAACCAGGTAAGTCTTTTTCAGAAAGTGAATAAAGTCTTGTACTTGCTGCTTGAAATTTGATGATGCTGGCGTCGTTTCAGGTTCGCTTGGATCTTCTGAGAACGTATCAAAGTCAATGAAATAGCCAGAAGCAGTTCTGTCAATTGTTGGAATTGCAACAGGATTCGTTGAAATCACAGGAACCAGTTCTTCACGTGTCACGTTGGTGTAGACAGGTGTATTTGGACGAACTGTTATGTTGTTGTCAAGAGGGATGAGTTCCATAGCTTGGTTGCATAGTCCTTCATTTGTTACAGCTGAGTTCTCGATCGTGATCAGTCTTAACCTCTTGAATAGTAGCGAGAGGAGTGCGTCTGCTACTAGGTCGGAGTCCACGAGGCCTACTGCTTAGTATTGGCCACATGTTGTGGTTTGATCAGGTCGATTGACACAAATCTTTTCTCCTTTCTTCCAGCAAGGGGCGGCAGAAGTACTGTCCTTGTTCCTTGAACAGCTAGAACAGGTACCGGTTGTCTGTAAGAAGGTCCAAATTCCTTCTTGTCCGCTATTTTTTCTCTGACTAGATCCCCAATTTTTGGAATCCAGACAGGCCTTGCTGGGACCGCCGATTTTTCCCCAGTGGTGGTTGGCTGTAGGGATACGTTGCTTTGTTTCGTTCTTAATTTGTTAAGATCCTGTAAAACAGCCAAACGATCTTGGATATCAAATTTTTTTCATGTCCACCACTGTGCCTACGTGTTCTAAGTCTGGAACCCACATTCTTGTCCCAAATAGGACCTCATATGGAGTGACCCCCCCTAGAGAACTTCTTGGCAAATTATTGAGAGCGCGCTGAACGCTAATGAGGTGTTTGACCCACCCATCACCCGAGCCTAATACCCTAGCTGTTATAGACTGCTTTATGTCCCGGTTTTTCCTTTCCACAACAGAATTTCCCTCAGGATGGAATGGAGAGGAGTACCGCAATGCAACGCCCAGACTGGCCATGGCCTCCTTGTAAGCCCTAGAGCTAAACGCAGGACCCTGGTCAGAATGAAACGTGCCTATTGCGTATGTGCCGATATAGACTCGCAAATCTTTTATAACAGTTCGAGCGTCAGCCGAGCGCTGAGGCCATAACCATAGGAACCTAGATTTAGTATTTGCGGGAATGCCTTTGTCCAATAGGACGCTGGCGAATAGATAGCCTAATGCTGTCTAACAGTGGTGTCTGCACTGGGCTGCCGCATACGCTGCATTGTGTCTGGTGGCTTTCTCGCTGTAATTTACAGTCTAAGCAGTTGTTGATGAATATGTGAATGTGTGTATTCATTCCAGGCCACCAGTACATCTCTTTCAATTTCAAAATTGTTTTTGAGATCCCTTGATGTGACAGACCCTCCCCCAAATGTGTTTCATAAATCAAGGCTGCTCTTCGTTCCATGTTTGGAATTACCCTATCCCCCACTCCAGGGATTCGAGCAAAAGGAACGTTATTCGCATCAATTACATAAGAGTACTTGAGTGGAAACTTTTTTGGTAACGCTGCACTGCTGCCTTTGCTCTAAGCATTGACAGCTAACATTATCTCACCGTCTATTTTTGTTTTTGAACGAGTGATCGCAGCTACGGAAGCCGTCTGAACAGCCCCCTTTGCGGCTTCGTCAGCCAATGAATTCCCTGCAACGTGAACGCCATCACGCTGATGACTCAGTGTGTGAATCACGTGAGCCTTTGGTAGTTCGTTTTTCAACTGAACTACTTGTTCCCAAAGCAGTTTGTGCTTTATTGTGCCACCTTTCGCAGCTTTAAAACCATTTTCAAGCCAGGTTCGTATATAATCATTATACGACTGAACACAGTAATAAGAATCGCACACTATCAGTGTGAGGAATTCTCGATCCGTACTTTCAAGTGCCAGTTTGAATGCCTGTAGTTCAGCTCGCTGAGCTGTACAATCACCTAGTGATTGTGTTTTTGTGACCATAGGTCTGAAGATGCCATTTCGCATGCGACCCTTAACGATAGCACACGCTGCACTGTAAGCTTGCTTACTCCCTGTTGCGGGCTGTGCGGATCCGTCAGTGTAAATTATGAATTCATACTGATCGAGAGGCAGAATCTCAGTGGGCAGAGGACATTCTTGTTCATATTGGAGAAATGCCTGTGTTTTTAAGTCTGGATCAAAAACATATTCAACATCAGTTGCAGCAAGAGAATTAACCCACTGTATCCATCTCGGATGTAGTGCTTTAGCATTTGGAATGCTTGCTTTTGTGACCGCTTCTAAAGCTGGTACTGGGGTTACGACAATTATGCGTTTCCCTTGGGCTAAGGCTCTTTCCTTTGCTACAGCTGTTTGAACTGCCGTTAGAATTTTTTCAGTTGAACTGAAGCGCATTTCCGCTTGTGTATACAAATGTGATTTGTATGCAATTGGTACTTTCTCACCCTCATTAAATGTTAAGTAAGTGAATCCACACTGACCCGAAATTATTCGAATCACCACATTTCTTTGACTTACGCGTGTTTGTAAGTGGTTTGTTGCTAACATGTTAGCCTGGAGTGAACGCAAAATTTCTGTGTGTTCCTGTGTCCAGTTTTTATTTGAAAAATCAGGTTTGATTAATGCGTAGAGAGGTTTAATCCTTTCTGCATAGTTTAGAATGTATGCTCTTCCAAAATTCAGGAATCCCAGTATTGATTGTAAGTGTTTTAGCGATTTTGGAGGTTGGAGCAGCGCACATTTCTCTAGAAAGTTAGCTGCCAAGCTCTTGCCTTCACTTGAAAGCTCATATCCCAAAAACAGGACATTGAGATGGGCAATCCGAGACTTTTTAAAGTTGAACTTGTAGCCCTCAGAGGCGAATCCCAATATAATGGTGCTCACCCTGTTCAAGTGTTTTTCCAAGTCATCGTCTGTCAGATAGATATCATCGACATAGGACAATGCCTCGTTGTCATAGATTTGTAGTAACTCCGTTACCCTCGCTGAGAATAAACCTGGGCTGTTCTTGAACCCTTGTGGGAGTCGACAAAAGTGACGCTGGGTCCCCATTATGGAGAATGCCGTTAAGTACCTACTTTCCGGTGCTATGTTTTGACAAAAGAAACCGTTTGAGATGTCTAATGTTGTTTTGTATTTTTTACGCACAATGTTATTCATTAATGCTGTGCTGTGTGCATTTTGCACTGCAAAAGTTTTAGAACAAGTGTTTAAATGTCTGTAGTCCAAAACTAGACGATATGTATTGTCTGGTTTGGACACAGGAAACAAAGGATTGTTCATGGAGGAGGTGCATGTTTCAATCACCCCTTGGTATTCAAGTTGATCTAAAATCTCCCTGACCTGTTTTTTAGCTTCTTGCTTAATAGGATACTGCCTCTGAGCAGTAGGTTCATGTTTCAGATTTATTTTATGGTGAGGGGAGTCCTCATCCCATCCTACATGATTTTTATATAATGCTGGAGCCTGGGCCACTGCCCATTTTCTAGCATATGTATATTTTAAATGAATTGGAATGTGATTGGAGAAGGCAGGCATAATGATGTCCTCGCCATGTGGGCACTCCTTGACAAATTGTGGTGGCCAGTCTTTTTCTGCTAGCAGTATGTCATAACCCTTTGATAGTTTTTCCCCAAAAAGTGCTTTAACCTGTCTAGGTTTGTCTCCCTCCATCCGGAGTGTTATTTCATATAACCTTTGTGGAGTACTAACCCTGGTGTCTACAGTTTCTACTGTAATGTACTCATTCAAGTCCACTATCTCCAGAAGTTCCATCAGGTTCTGGCGAGCTATTGTGACTTCTGCTGCACTGTCCAGCATTGTCTGAGCCCATTCTCCGTTCTTGAGTTGACTTCTCAGAATTCTCGGCATGTCTTACTATTAGACCTGCTACTTTCTTTTGGAGAATTGAGGTTTAGTTTTAATTTTTGTTGCGTGCTTGTCGTCTTTCGATTTCACGCGTTCTTCTCTATGTTCTGTTCGTCCTCTTCTTTCAAAAGTCTGTGATGAGACCTGAAAGGGACGAGAGGAACGTGTATCATTATCTTGATACCTATCAGGTTTTCTCAAATTATCCCTATTCCTGAGGTTGTACCTCCTTTCAGAGGGCTCCTTTTGAGGAGACCTACTTCGGGATTGAGATCTTTTCTCATTTGAATTTTGTTTAGTAGATTCCCACTTCTTTTTAGAAGATGCAGGAGTTTGTTTAATTGAGTCCTTCTCAGGACTTTCAGATAGTTTTGGTTTAACTGGTCTCCCACCCAAACTATCTCTGCCTAATTCTGCATAAGATTGTTCTATTATTCTGGGTAGCTCTGTTTGATGTTCTGTAACATCAAATTCCCTTAATTTTTGTCGGATCGCCACTGCTGCTGACTCCCCTTTAATATTTGACAATATTATTGTTGAGACCTGTTCGAAATTTTTCAGTAATTTCATACCTAAATTTAAAGCAGGCTCTGCCCCGTATTCGTTTTGAATTTGTTTTAGGACATCTGGTATTACCGCAATTGACGGAATGCCGTGTGTTTTAGTGTAGATGGCAGCAAAGACTGAGCCCCAAGTGGTGCAGTCTTCGAGTTGTGGTGTGATCCCCATTGGTAAACTAATGGTTAGTATTCTGTGTTTCTCATGCGGGCTAGTATTAGGAAATACTGCTTCGATTTGAGTAATTTTTTGAGCTATCCAAAATGGAATCTGCTCACGCTTAGTGGGCACTTTACCCATGACTGCGTATAGAGTCTGTGGTGTAATTTTTAGAGAGTTCCCCTGGTGAGGGGTTTGATTTGGAACTGTCAATGGTGGTTGGACTGTGAAAGTCCGCATGACATATTGAACCAATTGTCTGTAGATTTTTATTAACTCTGTGAGTTGATTAAGTATTTCCTCGTCTGACATTATTTCGATGTCTGGATGAGGTGTATAGCCTGCTAGAATCGGCCATGTTGCTCCTGGTCTACCTAGTGGACCGAGCCTGGTTATATTTTTATTGTGTTTTAGGGCGCCTTTAAACCAGAGCTGATGCTCCTGGTATGTTAATGGAATCTCAATATCCTCGAAAGGAATGTATTCCTCTGGTGCTTCATCTTCTTTGTAGAAGTGAAACAAGAGCGTCACTGGATTGGATTCAGGAAGAATTACCCATGAATAGAATACCTCTGTTTGAAAGGATTCATGTGCCTCAATCACGAAAACTGCTCTACCTCCTCTCGGTGGTAGGCCATGTTTTATAAGTTTTAGAGTAATGGCTCTTCTTAAGTTTGGAGCGATGTCAATGACACTCTCCTTGGTTTCATTTAAACCGGTATTGTTAAAAAATGCTGCTTGGGCTGGATCAGCCGCAGCCACATTGTTTCCGGCGTCATTGTCAGTGCCTGACATTTTTCTGCTTGAAAATATGGAAACAAATTTCAAGGAAACAAAGATAAGGTGCACAATATTGTGGAACACTGTATCCTTCAACGTTGAACAAACCAAACAGCTAATATATTGGGGTCTTCCCTATGTAGCCGTGGCGGATACTATCCCTGCCCACTCCAGACGTCTTTTGGAGTATATGGGTAGGGGTCTCTGAGAGAAAAGAATATATGCACAGCTGAGTTACTCAGTCTCTAACGTTGAATTACTGCCTTACCAAACGTTGGGCGCCATGTAGTGTAGCTCCTATTTCCCTTATAGGCTCTGCGCATTGGAATAATATATCCTATAGGTTTGACATAGGACTAAGGTCGGTATGTCCCTATCGAGTATATTAAACTTAATTACTTGTGCCAGCTAGCTCAGAGGCCACTAGAAACTTCTTGACGACAAGAAGGGATTAGTTTCTGGCAGCCGCAAAACATGACCACTGTGTTTCCCTTACAGAATAAGGATGTGTCCCAGAGTCGTAGAAACAATAGATAACTATTTCACTCAGCTCAGTCGTGCAGGATTCAGTTACGTCTCAAAGTTACACAGAAATAACAGACGGGCGTTTCAATAAAAAGGTTTATTGAACAGTCTTGTTTCTGTTGTAAGTTAGATGTGCTGTTACGATCACAAGACAGTATGCAAGATAAATAATGTACAAGGTGAGCAGTAAAAATAAATAATACTGCGTTAGCATTCTCTCTTCAGCATATATGCATTTACATAAAAATGACAGCCTAAAAATGCGAGTACTCATACGATGCGTTTCTAGCCTAGTTCTACCCAGTGTACCTAACCTATCCTAGGTGTAGGGAGAAGTAGAAGTAAGTGCTGTATTCCTGACTAGAGTATACTAAGAGTAAGTTACGCCTAGCATGCCAAGAGTCTAGTATGCCAAGAGTCCCTCTAGGTTCTAGTCTGCTCCATACCTGAAGAATGAGAGAGGTAGGAATCTCTTTCCGGACTCGAACTCCAACACCCCGCAAGGGAAGTTAGATCACTGGAAGCTGGACTCTCTGCGTGCAGGAATGACAGTGTCTTCTCAGTGCGTCTGGCCGGGAATCGGGCTCCTCTGAAGTCGAGGTCTCCTCTGATTTACAGGGGTTTGGGAAGGTATATTTATACCTGAAAATGTTAGCATTGACGTGAGTTGGGTAGCGAAAGACGTCATGAATGAATCCCTTAAGGAATAGAGGTTCATGCATAATGTATGAGTCCTTGAAGAAATCAATAGTCCTGGGCAAGGGAAACTCCCGCAGCCTGAGGGTCTGTTTTTTCATGGACTCGTTGAGACGCTAGGGTGGACGGATGTCGGAAGCCATGCCTGTATTTGGTATGCATTGTTTATGCCTAAATAAGGTCTGGGATTTTATGCCTATATAAGGGCAGAATGGATTGTGCCTATATAAGGTCATGATTCTAGAAAGCCCGTTTATGGACACCCTATGAAGTATACAACAATAAGAGCTCATCAATCTCTCCTTACAATCCGCCTCTGTTACATCCATTTGAAAACATGCTACAGACGTCCCTCTTCTTAAATAAAATTAAAAAAAATCTACCCCAGATCCTCAAGTCTCCAGCAACTATCGGTCTATGACACTTACCTCTTCCTCTAAAATCCAGGAAAAGAATGTCAATTCTCAGCAATCGCAGCATCTTTAATCAAACACACTTCTAGACTGGTCTCAGAGAATTAACTGAAGGACATAATAGAGGCTGCTCACCTGACAGTTTTGGAGAATCTTTGTGCCATCGGGGTGGCACTGCCGATTTGATAGTATATCTGTCATTATTCAACATCATCTCTCATTTAATCTTCACATTTATAAAACTGCTCTTGAATGGTTTGATTATTTTCTTTCAAACCGGTCACAATAGGTCTCAATAGCACCATACTGTTCCTCCCAGTCTGCCTTGCCTCAAGGTGTCCCAGGGTTATACACTAAGCCCCATCCTTTTCAATATTTACATTGCTCCCTTGGCCACACTCCTACTTCAATTCAGATTCAAAATATTTTCTTATGCAGACGACACAAAAAATATTATGCCTGTCTTTCATAAATTAGTGAGACGTTCAGTAGATATTCTGCACTGTCTTGCTTGCAGGTTGGATGAACATCAACTGCCTTAAGCTGAATGGCAAAACATCTGTGATTGTTTTATTCTGTAATAAACCCTCCTTTCAGTCACTCAGTCGGTGACCTTCTGAATTTGGCCAACCCCGAGATCCATCATCGTGTGTAAAAAGCCTAGGGATTTGGTTTGACCCTAGCCTTTACCCACAGAGTCTTCAAAGCAACAGCTTCTTGCTTTGCCCTTTCGAGATCTTCAAGAAAAGTTCTTCCTCTACTACCTGTATCCTCCTGAAAGTCTGTACTTCAGGCTATTACATCTCGCCTGGTAATTCTTGAATCTTGGCTTGTCACATCCTCCGCACTGCCTTTAAATAGTTGAAAATGCAGCCGCTAGACTACTTCTCAATATTCCTCAACACCATTCGACCACAAGTCATGTTGCAAAGCAATACAGACTACCTCTAGTCAAAAGCTTAATTTTAAATCTCTTTGTATTCAGAGCCTTTTATAAGAAAGGTCCTAATTTGTTGCCTAACTCGCTATGCTTACGGTCAGGTTCAGCGCCAAGACACCCCCGGGTAATCGTGCGCTTTATAAGTTATATTAACATAACATAACATGCTACTACCAATCTACTTGTGAGCAATGCTCTTCCAATCTCAACTTGGCTTGTGTACCCAGACATTAAGAATGTTGGGCAGGGTCAGAGGACATTCTTTCTGTTACTTGCCTACTAAGCTCTGGTACTTAAAATCGGACTGTTAGGCCCCTAGACGTACTTCCTTGTGGCCTACAGACAAGCTATTAGTGCCAGAATGCCCCATTATAGTAACAGCAGGCTCTAAAAAATGTAATTCATTCCATCACACGTCTGCCTCATTTAAAACTTTGGTTGTAAGTGGAATCAATATAGAAGACTGCATGGTGGTTAAGTACATAGGTATGACGACTAACCTCAGCCATCACCAAACATCAGACCCGATGGATACTGCCAAGATACTCACAGTTTATCTAATTTTCATTCATTTCTTTATAAAAGACTAAAGAGTCTCTTGACGCAAAAGGAAATACAAATATTGGGGCAAATACACAAAGAAAATAAGGTAGCTAAAACTGGGCAGACAACTGAGCTTTACACTTTGATGCTTTCTCACCAGGAGAGAGTCGTAAAAAGTAAGATCAGTCAGTTGCAATTAAGCCAAATGGATAAAAATGTATTTCAAATGAAACTTGTCCACAAAGGACATTGTTCTTCATTAGCAAATGTGGTACTGTAGCAATAATAAAAGAAAACCATACAGTGAAGGTTAATGGTGCTCGCCATTATGAGAATCATCCACTGTACAATCCTTTTTGCATTCTGTGAATTGATAATGGGTGGGCAAATTATACCAGCAGAGAAAATACTAATATCTACTAAGAAAAAAATTAATTTATTTGAAGACCGTGGAATATTACATGAAGGACTTAATGGTTTTCTGAATGCATACCAGTTGAACGGTACATCAACTGGTAACAGGTTTAAACAAGGAATTTGCACATTCCTATCTATCTCAAATTATGTATGCATAATGGATAAAAACTCAATTTACCATGCTAAAGGAAGCAACATGTCTTCTTGACCCATATCCTGAACATACTGGAGCAGTGGTCTGTAAGGATGGTACACTATCAGGCAGCAATCCTACAGCAAGTGAGAATGCAAGAAAATAAAAACACAACATTAAGAATGAAACAGTACAATTTCTGACTGCATAATTAAGAGGCCGACATTGGGGGGTGGCCCTATGAATGGAGGTAAATCTGTTGCTATCCCAGAAGCTTCTTTCATGCAATGTGAAGCAAAGTTGCTGATCCAGAGGTGAATACACCCCATTTGTTACACCAAACACCTACGTTTTATTCATCGAACCCCAACAGGAAGTCAAGTAAACCAACACCAAGCTACACCTTTTGTTCATGAGAGGAACTTAAAAAAGAGCATATACTGAAGAAACACTTATTACCAATGCCCAGGGACAAATCAGTTTCTAGTGTGCTCTACACAAACATTTGCCACTTTTTATTTGGTAAGGCAGAATATCAATAGTTGAACAGGTAGAATTTGAGCATGGTTAGTGAACATGTATTTGAAAGAATCGGATGCAGCTTTGCATAGCGGAATAACTAAGATTTTAGTTACCTTACATAGAATAGCCAGTGAAAATATATATATTTATAGAAATAAAAGGTTACAACCCTTTTTTACGAGGAATAATACCCCAACAATAAGTTTTTCAGCAGATAAAAGTGGCAACCAAATTCTAAATATAAAACACACAATATACATACCATTAGTTCTAAAAGGTAGAACTCACATTCGAGTATCTGGAAATGAAAATAAAAACATTGGATTTTAAATGAACGGACTGATGTGTTTCACTTGAATTGAAGAAAATAATAATATACACAACAATCAATCAAAAGAGACTTCCAAGCATATTACGGCATCATGCAAGAACGTTTCAAAAAGAATGCTACATTAAAGGAAGGGTCAGTCATTTCGGACTGGGAGGTCAAACAAATATAAAGATGGTAAAAAGAAAAAGTGCTGGATGCACTGGAAAGTGGCCCAGAATGATTACCAGTAGCAGAGATCAAGCTTTCCATCGATCACTTTTTGTTTTTTTCACTGTGAGCCCCAAGTGAAACAGGTACACTCTGACGAGCTTTTCACAGCGGACTGTGCTATGTGAATTATGGGTCACGTTAATGATAAAGGCAAACAAGGCTAAAACATGTTGTTTGGGTTTCCAGCACTTTTAGGCAATTTGCAGCCGACGTGTCAATATTTTCACAGCAATGTTTATCTAAAATTCAGGAGAACATAGTTGCATGTATTGAATGCGCCAACAAGACATACGCTATGCAAATTCAAGTTAAAGTAAGTTTAGGTCTTAAAATGTGTTCTCTCAACTATGCCATTTTTATGCAACAAATAATGGATGTTAATAGCAATTACTTAAAAAAAAAATCTAAAAAGGGAATGGTCATGCTCTATGTCTGTTGAACTCCTTTAATGAAAAAAAGTTCTAAAATTGCTGAGGTTAATAGTTTACACACTGATATACAAAACATTTAGCACCTGTAATACAAATATGTGCCACAGAGAAAAGTCAATTACCATTTCCTAATCACATTTTTGTTTCTGTGAAGACCTGCTTTCTCAGCTATGTCTGAAAGCACATCTGTCATTCCACAAGCCCAGGAACCGTAA
Source organism: Calotriton arnoldi (assembly GCA_963921515.1). Lineage (NCBI taxonomy): Eukaryota > Metazoa > Chordata > Amphibia > Caudata > Salamandridae > Calotriton > Calotriton arnoldi. The sequence continues at coordinate 1,282,548 of CAWUFW010001850.1, read as the reverse complement.
GTGGAAAGTTATACAGCTCTCACGCAACAATTAAAATCTTAGTCACTAAACTAAAACTGCTGATCAATTTAAAAAGGTTAGAGCAGGACTTTCTGATACGGAATTCCATATTGTAAGTATTCGAGTTTATCTCCAAAAATCTTCAGGCAGCTTATGGATTGCAAACCAACAACGAATAGATTTCTAAAAGTAGAAACGTAAAGCCTTTTACTTAAATACCAATTGTTTTAATCGAGGTGGGTGCTCTAAACAACATTATGAGAACCCTGCTACCACAACATCTTTACTTAGGGGAAACATAAAAAGTAATTGAAGTAGTACTCTCTACGTCCGACTGAAAGAGCAGTTGACAGCACTAATAAGAACAAGCATTTGCAATGCAATAGGTCTCGCATTATTAAAGTTTGAGCTATTGGCATTGCTAAATAATGCAACACCAATAGCTCAAACTTTGTTACAATATATGATTCATTCATCTGAAAATCACTCGCCCATCTGACAGAGGAGGAAGAGCTGCAAGCCGCCGAGGAGGCAGCGCCGGATTAGCATGTTCAGCTCATCCTCGGTTTCTCGCCTCTGCCAACAGCTGTGTTCCCCAAAATTCAGCCCGTACCCCTTCCTCCGACCGCGGCTCGTCCTGCGCCAGACGCTGCACCGGGCGACGAAAGGCGCGTTTTCGGCAGCGCAGCTTGAAAGCAGGCCGGCCCGCACCTCTAAGCCACACCCGCTGCCTCCATAGCTCAGCCCCATTCACTTTTATCATTTTTGGCATGCCCGCAGGCCACGCCCCCTTCACGCACACCCACCCCTTCCCAACCTGTCCTGTATAGCCTGCCACGCCCCCTTACCATGCCACTGGGGCTCTCTGCAAAGACATTCCTTCAAAGCACACGAAACACCTATGTCGCCTAGCATGTCCTGCACGGTTGCGCTCCCTATGATGTAGCTAAAGCTCGATGCACCCGCTCTTCGCGTGCCTCATGTAGCCACACCCCTCACCTAAGGTACCCCTGCAAAGACACTAGCAGCCAGCCACTATTAAAGTGAAAGCGCGCATTGCGCGCTCTGTATACAAATAACACCCGCCATTGTCCCGTGAGTGCTGGGGGGGGCGGAGGGAGTTGTTGGCCACTATTAAAAGTGAAAGCGTGCATTGCGCGCTCCGCATGGAAGTAGCGCCCGCCATTGTCCAGTGAGTGCTGTGTGGGCGCGCTGCAAACTCAAGCACCGCCATTCTCCCACATTCTTTAGTAAAGAAAATAGTGCTTGCACACTAATTAAAGCATCCAGTGTAACGCCGCCAGTAAAAGATCCAGTCCGGGTGGGCGGGGCCAAAAGGAGACAGGGCAGTAACCAGGAGGTACTAAGAAGCCTCCTTTACAATGAGAAGCCACCGTTTACCATGCACTATGACGCAAGCCAATAGGAATCATGGGCGGGGCTTCAAGTCCCCTTCTAAAAGTGTATTGATCACAATAAGCCTCGCAGAGCGAGGAGCGCATGCGTGCTCCAGCGCTAGGTCTGCGAGACCTAAATACTACCTTCATTGTGCCAGGGCCAGCATGTTGTCATCAGTGTCCCTCATATGACATAATAGCCCCACGTTTGCCAAAAATGACATACCGTATGCCAGTGTCAGAATTGTATCATTAATGCCACATACCATGGGTGACCCTTATGTCAAAAATGACCTCTAGTATGTCAGGGTCTGTATTATGTCAAAGTTGCCATCCTCCTGTGTGTTATGGTTTTCCTCTCTAATGCCAAGAATTACTTTCAATGAGCTAATACTAGCATTTTGCCACAGGTCCCCGTTAGGCAAAGAGTTCCTCAAGAATGCCAGTACCAGCATTTTCCCATTGGTGCCCCATATTCCAAGAATGACCTCTGGCATGCCAGTCCCAGTATTTCACCATGGCTGCTCATTATGCAACAAGTTACAGCCAGTGTCATTATTTTGTCACAGATGACTGTCATGCTAACAATTGCCTCCAGTATGCCAGCGGCAGTATTTTGCCAGTGTGCCTCCATAAGCCAAGAATTGCCTTCCGTATGCCACGGACAATGGCAGTTACAAGCATAACACCACGTTCTCACTCACTCTCATATACATTCACTCACTCACACTCATTCTCAATAACACACATTGTCATTCATTCTCACACTCACTCATTCACACTCTCTCACTCATACTTAGTCTGAATCACACTTACTCACACTTATTTGCACTCACTTTTAATCTCCCTCATTGTCAATCAATCTCACATGCTCTGATTCACTCATTTGAAGCGATTCATTCGCTCTCACTAACATTTACTCTTACTTTCTTGCTCACTCACTTGCACTCACTCTTACTCTCTCATTCTCACTCACTGTTACACTCACTGTCAAGGAGTCCCAATGCCTATAAGGGTGAGCTACCCCTATGTTCTCGGCACTGATTTTGCTACCTCACGGGCAGTGGTCACAAAGGCAGTACAGAGGTCGCAGCTGCAATGTCTTGCACCTGCTAAATGACGTCCAGGCCTCTCACCCCCCTTGCAACGACAAAGCAAAGAGGTCTGTCTTTAACATAATAAACAAAAGCATTTGTGAATACCTGAATTTGCATATATTGTCACTTTAAAAGTAGACCTATTGGCTTTGTCAGGGATTGTTTCGTGTTGCAGACAACCCCCTCCTGGGGGGTATTAATACTATGTGTCTAACATCTTCACCTTTTAGAGCTTGGTTAACCCCTGAACACAGCAGCTGAAACGTGCTCAGATAACGTTTGCAAAGTGTTAACTGCAGGGTTATTGTCTCTTTTCCTAACTTTAGATCCGTTTGAGTTATAAACATTTCTATGCAATCTGTAACTTATGGTACAGATGTTGCATTACGTCACAATGCGACAATCCTTTGCAGGCGCCAGTGACAGGAAATTCGTTAGCCTCTACATACGTGTACGAGGCCTGTGAGTTGGGACACCAGAGACAATCCAAGACTTGCAGCAGGGGATTGGTTGAGGTCCTACTCGCCTGCTCTTTAGGATACACATTCCTGGCGCGTGGCGCCCCCTCTGCTGCCACAAATGCCGTACATAATCTCTGAGCTTTGTTACTGCTATTTGGGGGAGGCGCGCGTGCAAACAATGCCTGGGAGCGACAACTGCAACAGGTGCACGCAGGACAGGTGATTATCTCTGGACGCGCGCGCCCGCTGTCTATATTGTGTTTCTCATTAGGAATCCCAGTGCCACTGAGATAGCTCGGTGGGTTTAGCCAGTTGCAGCGGAGGTGGTCTGCGTATAATTTGTGAATTAAAAATGTGAATCGTGCAAGGGCATAGTCACCCACTTCATCCTTCCGGTGTGTGTCAAGTGAGTCTCGCCAGGTGCCAGTGACAGCCCCTTTGTCATTCCCAGCGCCAGAAGGCGACAATAGGAGCAATGTAAAACACGCTCAGATTATACTGCCTGCGTTTTACCACAGGCCGTCCCCCATCCTGGCCAGAGGTGTCCGTGAAAGCTGAGGGGTGGCAGTCGGTCCTGAGCCATCCACCGAGCTAACCGGGGTCCCGCGCCCCAGCATTTCAGAGGACCGCCTGCTGGGATAGCTCCCGGGGCCCTTGCGTGCCAGTGCCTGTCTCTGGCACGGTGGGTGGGGGTCTCGAGCGGACAGGGGCCCTCCTTGGGTACTAGACATTTGCCCACCCTGAACCCCCGGAAGAGAACAGCTGCTTGTGAAAGTCAGGCCTATTTCTAGGGCCTCCAAAGCCCTAGACCCAGCTGAGAGCATTGTACCCCACCAACCCCCCGCAGACCACATTGTCTCCGTGCGGCTTTTATTAGGATGGGCTTGGGCGGGCCCGGCGGGGGGAGTTAGTGCCAACAATGGACTGAACATTCACTCTTTACTCCCACCCCCCTCCACCGCTACCCTTCCCCCTGGCTTGAGGTTGAGTTCACTCGTGGGCAGAAACTGCAATATCAGATGGTGGTGGTGGTGGGTTGGATCTGGTGCTTAGGGCTGCGGATGGGGTTCACTAGCCCATGTCAGACGAATGATTCCTTAGCTCTGCACCATTATCGTACAGGTCTCACCTCACACTGCATCTGTACGTATGCAACCTCACCAAAATGCATACTATTACTATCGATGTCAGTCTGTACTGTTACTATCCAGGTGAGGCCTCCCTCAGTCTGTAGAATTACTATCAAGGTGCGGCCTGCATCAGTCTGTACTGCTACTTTCCAGGTGTGGCCGCCCTCAGTCTGTACTATTACTACCGAGGTGTGGTTTTCCTCATTACGCAATATTACTGTACCTATGTAACCCAAGTCCATACTATTATTATACATGGGGGCTCCCTCGTTCTGTACCACTATTAGAAGTCTGTACTCCCTCAGCCTGTACTGCCGCTATGCAGGTGTTAATTGCCTCCCTCTGCCCGCACTATAAAGGTGCGCCCCTCGTATTATTACCTAGGTGCGGGCCCCCTCCATCTGTACTGTTAGAAGGATGTCCCCCCTTCAGCCCGTACCGTACCGCGCAGCTTTTACTTTCCTCGGTATGTATTAAACGCCATCTGCGTTGTCACCCTTCAGCCTCCAGTGTGACTATGGAGTTGCGCCCACAGCGCCCTTATTACACAGGCGTGAGCTCCCGTGACGTCATGACTTATGAGCCACTGCCAACTCCAGGTAGAATCTCTAGCGGGGGTCGCCACGGGGTCACTAAAATAATATTGTTCCTTTCTGGTCCTCCTCTGGCTGCAGCTCACAGACCACACGGTCATGAGGTCAGGCGTGCACGTGGCTCCGCGCTGTGAAAGAGAGCCGATCGGTGGGCATGATGAAAGAGGGCAGAGCAAAAGAAGCAAACAGGAGAGCGTGATAGAGAAAAGTAAAAGAGAAAACCAGTGGTGCGCACGCACCAGAGGAGCGGGGGGAGCACGGCAACGAGGCGAGCGCGCGCTGCTGCGCGTGCTAGACACCGGTGGGAATGGGCGCGGCAAAGGCGGGACATGCGCCCGTCTTTGCCCAATTGCGTGCTGTCTTTCTTATAAAGACGCACGCAAAGCCCAATAGCCGGGGGAAAAACAAATCGCACACGATTCCTAGGTCAGTTTTAAAACCCCATACAAGAGGTCTCGCACTGCGCGAGCAGTGCTACGCACTGCAACGCTAGGCGCAAGACCTAAAAATGTCAAATGGATCTTTGCAAACAGAGCCCATAATGGAGTGCTTAAGTAATTACACTGAGGAGTTACGAGTTCTTACTTGTAGACACAGCTACCTACACTGCCTGCGTGTCAGAAGATTACAGAGCATGTACAAGAGTTTGCTCTGCTTGTACACAGCCATGTGAATGTGGAGAAACATTCACAATAGAGAGTATTCTTCTGGAGTAGTTAAAGTTGTCCTTCATTACTAAGAACGCCGACAAGGTGTAGTGAGAGTTGTATGAAACTATCCTATTAGAATCGGATTCCCTGGAAACTTGCCTCCTACGAGCACTCAACCCAGTCACCCTAAAAGAGTCTGGGTGCATGTTTAGGTTTCAGTAATTAATTACAATTCTTCCAATTTTCAATTTAAGTAGAGTCTAGACTACCATTAAGTTGATGGTTCTAAGGAGTACGTTGATAAGATTTTTCTGCCATCGTAGTTTGGGTACCTTTAAATCAAAATCATGGTTTATGCCCAATATCATCATGTCTGTACGCAAGGCTGTATGGCGCAGAATCAAAATGGTTGCTGCTCACTTACACCAACTTTCCAATGTTTAGCTTGCAACAGTGCTCTCGTTTGACGATGTGACAACTTGCCAAGTAATTACATTTTAAGTGGGATGAAGGTAAGGAATGTAGCCATCTTTATTTGCATTAGCATCTTGTCAGTGGATTAGTCAAACAATTATGTCCTGAAGACCATATGGCTGAACCTACCATGGGCACTCAGGATGTACATGCCAGATTTTAGTAACAAGCTCACTTAGAATTCTGTATGCACAATTTCATACTCCTACCTGTTGGATGAATAGGTTTCCCTGACAAACATTTGCCACTTAAACCACAATATATTGTGGAAATGTGAAACGATACCAGACACTGTTGCCCAGCATCTCACAATATTTTCTCGCCTTGTCTAGCAGTCATGCAATGAACAATATTCCATCATCAAATATGCTCTGAGGACTGCGTGCCCTTCAGAAGGTTATGGGCAGTTACTGTGGAGTAACTGAGGGAAGAGCCAAAAACCAGAAACTAAGAGGAACTAATGACTGCCTTACACACTACAAAAGTCCCCTGCGAAGCCTGGAAATTGGCTTGTAGAGGCTCCCACCATCACCATGCGTGCATTGCAGGAAACAAATTAGCAAGGATGGAACTGTTCTAAAACAAAGTCTTTATTGGACTCCGTTTGGGAGCCACCAGGTCAGAAAGGGGCTACTGGGACCCAACCATGGTAGCGGATATTGTTTGCCACTGGTGTCCTACACCGGCATCCCCAGCTGGGATCAACCAGGCATTTGGATGGGCAGTTGAGGCCTTCAGGCAGACTGAGTCTTCCACAACGAGGGAGATGAGGAATCTCCAACAGAGATTTCGGCGGCACCAGTCTATCGAGCATACACCAGGATGCTAACGACACAACAACTGCATTCCACTTTAAAATCTTAAAGTACTTCATAGCACTAAATGACTCCTTCACATAAGGGTCACTCATGGCTTTGCTTCCTTTAAGTCGTCTACTTCCACTGGTTGTTCTGCATGCCAAGAACACGCTGGGCTTTTCCTTTTGGACAGTCTCCCCTCTTGCTGAGCTAAGAACACACAGCAGACAGGCAGGTTTATGCACTCTATGCAGAAACTCCACTCCTGTGGCAGAATGTGCAAACCTCAGGCAAAGTCCCCTTACCTCCGAGACTGAATGTCATGCAGACACCAGCCCTGGTCACACAGCAGGTCTTCGAGTCTTCTGCATAGTACTCCCTGCCTTGGCCATGAACTTGGAACAAAGAGGTGGTATAGATCAAACTTTTATACTAATTTTTTTACAATACAGAGATCCACTGTCAAAGATTATTAATCTGTTTAGGTTGGCTTCCATTGTAAATCTGATTTCCTAGCTGTTCCTCAGACACAGCTTTGTGAAAGGTGAGGGGCTCTTACTGCAGGTAGCAATGATAATGGGCACAAACAGGAGTATCCAAAAACAATGGTGCAATGAAGTATGCGATCTCTGCACCTAGTGGCAATCAGGGATAGGCAAACGGGCAGGACATTAAGAAAACAAGTTACTTACCTGTAACTTTGGTTCTCCAGTATTGGAAGCTTTCATAAATTCCCATGCCTGAATCATTCCCCGTCGTCGAGATGGGAGTCCCCGGTATACATAAAATAGCAATAGAAACCATTATAAAAGAAGAAACTAGGCCTAGGCCCATTCTAGTTTTGTAACATATCCACCTCTTTTTGTAAAAGAGACCAAATAAAACGAACAGCCAATCAGATTAGCCTCACCCTCTAGAACCTTGCTGAGAGAACCTCAGACCCTCAGATTTTCGTAAACGTTGTGTAACAATACAACCCAAGACACTGAAGGCTGAGCTTTCCCAGGGGAGGAGGGTGGGTCGCATGGGAATCTATGAAAGCTTCCAATACTGGAGAACCAAAGTTACAGGTAAGTAACTTGTTTTCTTACTCCAGTATTGGAACTTTCATAGATTCCCATGCCTGAATCAGAGTAGCTAGCAGTTACAAGCACATTTTGCTCTCTTACTTTTCCCTCTCATATTTATTTATTATTATTTTTTTTTTAAACATTAAAACAAGCGAGAGGAAAGTCATAACATTGCAGTACCTTTAAAAACAAGCACTATTTCAATACATAAACACACTTTCAAAATGTGCAAATAATACGAAACAATGGTAGGAGGGAAGAAAGGGAAAGCTCACCGCTCACTGAAAGAGGTTCCTCAGGACTGCCTGGCCCACAGACGTGTCATTCTGCGTTGAAGCATCCAGGCAGTAATGTCTTGTAAACGTATGAGTACTGCTCCAAGTCGCAGCCCTGCAGATATCCCTGATCTGGACTCCTGCGAAGAGGGCCGTTGAAGAAGCCATGGCCCTAGTAGAATGCGCTCGGACCCGACCCTCCAGGGGCTTGCCCGCTGCTGTGTGGCAATATCGGATAGCGCTGAGAACCCAACGAGCAATCCCCTGTTTGGAAAGGGGAAAACCTTTACGGGGAGCGCTAAAAGAGACAAATAGTTGAGAGGATTTCCTGAAGTCCTTAGTACGTACAAGGTAGAACTTTAAGCACCTCTGAATGCCCAGTGAGTGAAGTGCTCTTTCAGCCGGAGTAGAAGGCTGAGGAAAAAAGGCCTGGAGTATCACTGGCTCGTTCAAATGAAAGTCTGAAGGCACCTTTGGTATGAATTTTGGGTTAGTCCTGAGTATCACTGCCTTTCTTGAATTGAAAGAAAGGATCATGAATAGTTAGGGCCTGTAACTCACTCATTCTCCTTGCGGAAGTGAGAGCCAGGAGAAGCGCCACCTTCCAGGAGAGGAATTTTAAGTCCGCCCGGTGAATCGGCTCAAAGGGATACTTCATGAGCTGGGCGAGAACCAAATTCAAGTGCCAGAGAGGAGGCGGAGGCCTCACTGGAGGAAAGGCTCTGAAGAGGCCTTTGAGAAACTGCTTGACTATCCTTGCCGACCAGAGAGAAGGCCCAGAGGAAGTGAGTCTATAGCGAGAGATGGCGGCCAGATGGACTTTGATGGAGGAGTGAGCCAGCCCCGCTTTCGCCAATGATAGGAGGTAAGGTAGAACCTGGTGAGGTTGAGATAAGAAGGGGTCCATCCCTTCCTGATGGCACCAAATACAGAAGCGCTTCCATTTCAATCGGTACGTCTTGTTTGTACTTGGGGCTCTGGCCTGAGAAAGCACCTCCGTAACCTCCTTCGAGAGTGTTAACCCAAGAAATTCTCGGTGCTCAGGAGCCATGCCGATAGTTGCAGCGATCGAGGATTCGGATGCCAGATCTGACCCTGAGACATTGAAAGCAATGCTGGAATTGGCCGCAGCGGCAGAGGAAGGTCCAGGGAGAGAAGGTGAAGCTCTGTGAACCAAAACTGTCGAGGCCAAGCTGGAGCTATCAGGATCATCCTGCAAGGTTCCACCTTGAGTTTCCGGAGAAGCCTGGGTATCAACGGAATGGGGGGAAAAGCGTAGAACAAATGCGCCTGACCAGGCTATCGAAAGCGCATTCCCCAGCGATCCCCGATGGTGTAGCTTGCTGGCATAAAATTGGCATTTCGTGTTCTCTGGGATGGCAAAGAGGTCTATGGAAGGCCTGCCCCACCGGCGAAACACTTCCTCCAGAGTAGACTGGTCCAGTTCCCATTCATGGCTTTCCGATCTCAGCCTGCTCAGTGTGTCTGCTGACTCGTTGAGAACCCCTGGGAGATGTTCCGCTTTGAGTGAAATCCCGTGCTGGATAGCCCATTCCCAAATTCTCTGGGCTTCCTGAGACAAAGAGCGAGACCTGGTGCCTCCTTCCTTGTTTATGTAATGCATGGCCGTGGTATTGTCCGTGCGGACGAGAACCGCCGACTGTTGTAGTCGTGGAAGAAAAGCCTGCAATACTAGACGAATCGCCCTGAGCTCCAGAAGGTTGATATGGAGCCGACGATGGTGGGGTAACCAACGCCCGCTTACATGCAAGTCCTGTAACACTGCGCCCCAGCCTTCCAGAGAGGCGTCCGTCGTTACTACTGGTGGAGCTGGGATGACTTCGAAGGATAGACCTTGAGACACATTCTTTTCCCTTGTCCTCCATAAGGCGCCGTTTCTCAGACTGGGTGACCACCACCTTGTCGAAGGACCCGTCTATTTGTCGCCATTGCAAGTCCAACTCCTCCTGGAGGGGACGCATCCGCAACCTGCAGTGAGGTATCAAGGGAATGCAGGAGGAAATTGTCCCTAGCAGGGACTTGTAAAGGCGAACTGAAAGACACTCTTTTCTTCGCAACAGATGAGCCATGGACAACAGCTTTTCCTGCCTCTCGAGAGTTGGAGAAGCTTTGTTGAGAGACGTGTCCAGGATGGCCCCCAGGAATCGAACTATCCTGGATGGGCTGAGAGATGATTTTTCCATGTTGAGAGTTAACCCAAGGCTGTCGAAAAGGCGTGTGCACGCACCGACTGTCTCCTCCGCTTGCAGCTTGGTCGGAGCTTTCAGCAGCCAGTCGTCCAGGTAGGGGAAGACTTGAAAGTGTTGCCTCCTGAGACATGCTGCCACTGGCGCTAGCACCTTGGTGAAGATCCGCGGAGCAGATCGAAGACCAAAAGGTAGAACTTTGAACTGGAAATGGCTCTTGAATACTGTGAACCGCAGAAACCTCCTGTGGGCTGGATGGATGGGTACATGAAAGTACGCGTCCTCGAGATCGAGAGTGGCCATAAAGTCCCCTGAGTTGAGAAGACATAGAATATCTTGGAGAGACACCATCCGAAATGATTGTCTTATGAGATAGGTGTTGAGCTCCCTGAGATCTAGAATAGGGCGCCACTTGTCCAGCGTTTTCTTGACCAGAAAAAACCTGGAGTAGAACCCCTCTCCCCGCTGAGAGAGAGGAACCGGTTCCACTGCCCCTTTGAGGAGCATTTGCTGTACTTCCAATCGAAGAAGGCGCAGATGTTTTGAGGCCGTGGCGGCAGGGGGCTTGGATGGTGGAAGATGGACAAATTCTAAAGTATGGCCACACTGAATGATGTTCAGCACCCAACGGTCTGATGTTATCCATTGCCAGTTGTGGAGGTATTCTGATACCCTGCCTCCCACTGATGTCGTAGAGGGGGAGGGTACAGTAAGAATAGCCAGCACGCCGCTATTGTCGCTTGGAAGAATCCCGTCCTTGGCGACCGTGCTTCCCTCTGTTGTTGGACCTGGAGAAAGAAGAGGACTGGCCTTGTCTCTGATTGTAGGACGGACGATACGACTGGGATGTTGACCCATAGGAGGAATATCGTTGCTGCTGGTATGCACCTCTATAGGACGGAGTACCTCTTCCCCTGGCTCCACGGAAAGGGACCTTCCGGTATTGCAGAGTCCCTAAAGATCTCGCTGTTTCCGTATCTTTTTTAATATCTTGGAGTGCATCGTCGATATGTTTACCGAAGAGCGCCTCACCATCAAAGGGAAGGTCAAGGATTTTATTTTGGACCTCCGGACGGAACCATGTCGCTCTCAACCAGCCCTGGCGACGAAGGACCGCTGTGCCCGCCAGCGAGCGGAATGCAGTTGTTGCAATGTCCATTGCACAGTCAATTATTTCTGCTGATGTTACTTCCCCTTCTTGCAGGATCCTCTTCGCTTCCACCTTAGGATCCTCTGGCAACTGGTCGAGATATGGGGACAGATCGCACCACATTTGGCGATCATATCTGCCCAATATTGCCAAGGCATTAGCTGCCCGAACCAAGAGGCTCGCCATTGAAGAGAATCTTTTCCCTGCATTATCGAGGCGTCTGCCCTCCTTATCAGGTCGCGTAGTGAGAGGGGCCGAAGGGTTGCGCGACTTCCTTTGGGCAGCCTGAGATATTACGGAATCCGGTTTAGGCTGACTAACAAAGGAGGCTGGACTGTCCTCCGGGGCCTTGTACTTCTTTTCCAGGCGAGGTAAGACTGGCATCACCGTGGCAGGATTATTCATCACCTTTAATCCTTCATCCCAAACATGGCCCACAATGGGAATGGAACGCACAGTCTTTTTATACGGTTCCTTGAAGTTGTAGAGGAAACATTCCGACTGAACCGTGGGCATGGGAAGATCAAATCGTTTTGCGGCCCTTTCCATTAATTTATGAAAACCCCCAATGTCCACAGGGGGGGAATCAAGAGGAGCTGGGGATGGAGATGCCGGGTCAGGTATAACAATCATCCCACTCTGTGTCCTGGTGAAGCGGAGGGACATTGCCCTGATCCTCATCCGAGGTGTCATCTTGTGTGGGTGGCCCAATCGGAGGTACATCCGAAATCTGCAAGTGATGCTGAGGCATTGGTTGCGACGGTGGCAGTGGAGGAGTAATAGACCGAGCCGGAAGAGCAGCCGCAATCGGCCCCATAGCTGGAGGAGGTGGTTGTGTAGAAAATCTCCTCCTATAGTCGACCAGCATACCTTGGAGATCCGCTAAAAGCAAGGAAGGCACCGAGACCATCTCCTGGCGGTAGTCCTCTTGATAGCCTATGGATTGGTCATATGTATGCTCTTAGAGATATTCTCCCTCCGAGTCAGTATCCTGGTATTTAACTCGCAGCTGCGAGGGGCTATGCGCGTAGTCAAAAAGCCCATCGTCGTCAGACTCTTCTTCTTCAAGCAAAAGAGCCGGAGGCAGAGGAGTGACTCTTCTGGGGGAAGTCATGTCCGGTGTGATTTGCCGGTTTTTTATAATTTTCTCCATCGTCGACGATGTTGTCAACGGAACCGTCGACGGAGAGACCATCGTCGACAAGGCCGTAGACGGAAGCAGCGACGACGAAGAGTAGATAGTCGATGAAGAGATAGGCGCCGTCGTCGACGAGACAGTCGACATCTTGGCCGTCAACGTAGTCGTGGTGGTGGTCGTCGACACCGTCGTCGTCGACGCTACTCTCGTCGACACCTTCATCGACGTCGTTGAAACCGTCGACGGCGAAGCTGTAATCACCCGCGTCGACACAGAAGGTACCGTCAACGAGCCCGTCGACGGAGGCATAGATTTAAGCTTTACCTTGGATGATTTCGTCGACGGTTGTTTGGTCGTCGACGAGTGGGCGTCCTTTTCAGATTTTCCCTCAGAAGTCAGAGAAGAGGGCTTTTTGAAGGGTTTTACAGCCACTGACACTACTGTTGTTGCTGCTGCTGCTGACTGTCCTTCCCTCTCCTTTACACCGTGGTGAGGAGATTCGCCAGGACTCTGGCCCTCAGACCCCTGAGGGGTCTTTTTTGAGAGCTTAGCAGGACGCTCTTTAGAAGGCGAAGGGGAAGCCCTACCCCTTTTAACTGACCTTCTTGAAGAAGTGGCAGATGACGACTCCTCGCTGTCACTGGAGAGTGGATCTTTCCTAGACTTCAGTTTCTGGAGCCAGGTCAAGAGACGACCCTCACGGTCTCGTAGTGTCTTCGTTGAGAAAGTGCGACAAATCTTGCAGTCCGCTGCTTTGTGGTCTGGATACAGGCAGTAAATGCAGTCTTTATGCCTGTCCTCCACATACAACCTCTTCTTGGCACAGGTGGCACAAGCCTTGAAGAGAGCTTTCTTTTCCTGGTCTGACAACCTAGGAGAGAATGTCAGCAAAACCCAGAAGAAAAAACTGTAGAAATGAGTATAAATGAGCAGAGCTCAATTGGAGACTCCCTTGCACAACGTGCGGTAGAAAATCTGAGGTTCTCTCAGCAAGGTTCTAGAGGGTGAGGCTAATCTGATTGGCTGTTCGTTTTATTTGGTCTCTTTTACAAAAAGAGGTGGATATGTTACAAAACTAGAATGGGCCTAGACCTAGTTTCTTCTTTTGTAATGGTTTCTATTGCTATTTTATGTATACCGGGGACTCCCATCTCGACGACGGGGAATGATTCAGGCATGGGAATCTATGAAAGTTCCAATACTGGAGTAATAGAAATTTCCTCAATTTGATCAACAGAAACTGCAGTCCCACTCCTCACTCCTGCCAAATGGAAGTGCTTAGGAGGAAATAATCAGCAGCCCTTTGCTAAAAAGGCCTCACTAAATGTCCAAGGGTAACCTCCTCTCCATTCTCCTTCACTTCAATGTCTGGACCTCCAACCACAGGAGTAGAGTCCATACACTTTCAGTGTCTGAGGAAGCTGTATCTACTCCGCATTCTTGCAACATGCTAAACCCGGGCCCATCCAAAATGGATTCCACCTTTGCCAGTACTCAAGACTCACCACACACTCTAGTTCTACTGCCATGCATTTGCCACAAACTCTCTGCATATACAAGCCTTCGACATGCACACCAAATGCCAGCACAAGGATCTGGAGTTCACATAAAAGCAGAGATGGCTCAGTAGATCACACACGCCTTGACACTTATAAAAAGGTCTGATCACAAAACAACTTGGTAAGCTGCCACCACAGCTTTGTGTGACTTGCCCAGAGCATGGGCAGTAGTCATGTGCTCTCAATTGGGACACACAGCGGGTGCCCTACAGAATGCATTACAGGTTCTGAACCTGGTATTACCAAGGGAAGGCCTAGGCCTCTGCACAAACGCTTGATTACTAAAGTGTCAAAGGCATCAAAAAGTGGGATTCCAATTTCACATGTAGTCAGGGACTCAGGGAAGGGTACAGGCATGTTCAACCTTTACTCTAAAGGCTAATACCAAGGAGATAAGTACACTGGTCTGATGGGGCACTAGCAGAGTGGGGAAGAGACCCTGGTGAGACAGGAGGCTCTCAAACTCCATTACAGGACAGCTTACTTAAGGACAACCAGATAGCAGTTGCCACTGGGTGATTAAAGAGGACAAATAATGGAGCTTTTCAGAACCTAACATTGAACAGATGCTTCGTAGCATCTAGTGGAGTTGCTGTCAGTAGAAGGATCAAATAAGATATTCGAAGTAAAAGGAAGATCCAAAGAAAATCACAGGCTATTCTTGGGAGAACTCTACAGACCAGACAGGAGTACTATCACAACCAATACACATGGCTTTAACATGTTCCTGAGCCCAAAGGTAAAAAATCTTGCTATTTCCCACTCTACAAGGTGGGGGGTTTAAAGGAGGATCCCTAATGATGAGGGAACTTTGCCAATCCTTGTCCCCATCGTGTAATGAAACTCAAAGAGTTAAACAGCTAAACAGAATCACAGGAGACTAAAAATGGACATGAAGACAGTACTGTTTCAGGATATCTGCACAGCCACAAGCATGGGAGGAAGAAGCCTGTAGAGCACTTTTGAAAACCAAGATCAAAATAAAAACAGCGTCCACCACAAGGCAGCACAAGGACAGATACAGAGTGGTTGGAAAAGGTAAACACTACAATGAGCAACACAGTGAGGAGTGATTGCCGCAGAGTTGAAACCTTTCCTGCGAGCGTCTGCGAGAAGCAACACTGAAATGAACCACTGTGGTGGTCATGAGTTTCGAAAATAAATCAAAACACAAAAGTTAGAAACAGAACTTAAGTATCCATGAAATTTAATTTAGGTATGCGATCTGCCAGCTCTGACCACAAGGACTGTATGATTTGCTCAAAAATTGAGATCTTATGTACATAAAGTCATCGAAGATTAAAGGGTTTGACAACAATGTGTGGGGATGGAGCACCCAGGCATAGTGCCTAGCCCCCACCCCCCAAATCAGTCCCAGCACTCTTTCTGCCCCCCGACTGGGGGCAGATAGGAGATGTTTTCCTCCAATCTGCCTTCGGCAGCGAGCAGAAGGCCCACTAGACTCCCAGGGATTGTTTCAGCGGGGGAGGGGTTTTTGGCTCACTCTGGTTATAAGCTAATTGTTATAATCTTATGTGTTGGTACATTCCGCTTCCCCTTTCCCCAGCCCCGTTTGGTATGTGCTTTGCCTTTGTTGTCAACATTCCACAGCTGACTCCAGCTGACTGGAACCTGTGGTGGTGTAAAGAACTAATAAAGAAGACTCCTGCATACATCAGTGTTTCATCTTCTTTATTGTAACATTTGGCGACGATTCACCGTGTGGGGACGGTTCACCATCACCCCCGATGCCTTCTCCAGTGCCAGCTATCACCCCCGATGCCTTCTCCAGTGCCAGCTGTACACCATTTATCAAGATCTTGTTTAAGCAAACCTGGGAGTACCTTATTCTGCTCCTACCTTACTGCTTCGGGTGCTGTTTTCATACTTCTGCCCAATTGGAGTAGCCCATAGCGGTTTTGCTTCTGGCCCCCGTCAGCAGTTATTTCAAGCTGTCTTCCGTCTCATCTGAGGGGTGACAGCGTGGGAGCGTGTTGCCGCTGTGAGCCACTGTGTTCTTTCCTTATGGAAGTAGCCGATCAGTCGAATTTCCATTTCCCGATCGCTCGGTGTTCTACCCGCTTCTGACTTCCTTGTGGAGAGCCTTTTCATTCCGGCATTTCTTCCTGCGCAGCTGGTGTTGTTCCTCACCAGACTATCCCGGTTTCCTTCCGAGCGAGCTCTTACCCGGGGCGTGGCAACGTCTGTAGCAGCAGCCTCTGGGGTGGTGCAATTCCGCTCATCAGCTCAGGGCGGACCTTCTTTTAGCCACCTGTCAGGTTGCACGCTGATGGGCACAGCGTGGGAGCCCGACTCCGCTGTGAGCCGTCCCGCTCGTCTAACGAGGACTATTTCCCCCTTGTGCTGCCTGTCTGGCCATCACGCTGATAGGCACAGCTTTTCCTTGTTGTGATATAGGCATTTTCCTCAGTAATATTTTCACGTTGACTTGCCCCGCCTGCACTTTATAAACAGGAATACCTTCCCTCCTGGGAGAACAATCGTCGCCCGTCAGTTTTCTTGCTGATAGGCACAGCTATCTATCAGAATATTGGGTCAGTCTGTCAGTCATTTTCTACATAGCAGAGCTCAGCCTGCAGTTTTAACTGCATTTTTCTTTCTTCCCTTTTAACACAATGCTTTCTGTTTGATCTCGCTGATGGGCACAGCTTTTCCTCGTTTGAATTGTCAAGAGAAACCATCGCCTGTAAGCTACTTTTGCCAATTTCAAGCTCTACCTGCAGTTTTTTTTTGTTTTTAGAGTTTTATATAGTGCGAACTCGACCCGAAGATATCAGGTATAAGAGCGCTTTACATGAGCACCAGTTGCGTTACAGACGGACACATTCATTTTTGTTAGGCTCGGGGAGATTAAGTTATTTGCCCAGAATCACAGGATGTCCCTGCCGAGACTCGAACCCGGTTCCCCAGGTTCAAGGTCGACCGCTCTAGCCATAAGGCTACATCCTCTCCCCAGGACAGTATTACTCACCGTCTTGTAATACTGTAAGATGGTCAGTATTACTCACCGTCTTGGGTGAACACACGCCGCCTGTCAGTTCTTATCACACTGATGGGCACAGCTTTTCCTTGTTGGGAACTCCTCAAGTACTTTCTACAGTTAATCAGTTATTTTGTTTCGCGCTTAACACAAGTATTGTTTCTTGGGGAGATTCTTTGGTATTTCATGGGTTACATATCCTGTCTCTCCTAGTGCGTAACTATGGCCACAGCGAACATGTCGCAACCACCCCGTTTTCTGAACGAAGTGGGAGAACCTCTATTACCAAGGAAACAGTGGTTTGGGTTATTGGAGTCCTAGCTGATTGCCATAGGAGGGGAGAAATGTTCTCTGTTAAGTAAATTACACACACTACTCCACAATTTGGGTATTGAGGGTCGCAAAATATATGATAACATTTCTGTCTCCATGCATGAGGACGGTGATAGTGACGAAGATGAAAATGTCTACCAGGTCGCAGTGAACAGGCTAGAAAAACATTTCGGGAAGAAAATAAATGTGGTGCTGGAAAGACAATTTTTTTCCGAGGATACAAGGTAATAATGAGAAAGTAAAACCTTTTGTCGCTGTATTAAAAGGCCTAGCTAATACATGTGAGTTTGAGTCTCTTCTAGAGTCCCTTATCAGGGACCAGTTAATTAGGTGCACCAACAACCCAAAAATTCAAGAAAGACTCCTGGTGGCTAACCCTGATCTTAAGGAAGCTATTGATATAGCGGTAGGGTTTGAACATACCGCTGATTGTATGGTTGCTATGAAGGGGGAGGGAGACAAACAGGTAGATGTCAATATTATAAATAAACACAATGTTGGAAAGGAGAGTAAGAACAAAATTACCAACACTCTGCCGTTAGGCACTAAACTTAAATGCTACAGATGTGGGAGTCCAAGTCACTTAGCGAACAATGTGATTTGCCAAGCTAGGGCTGTTGTGTGTCACAAATGTGGTAATAAGGGTCACTTGGCGAGGGTCTGTAGGGAACAGCGTTTCAAACCTGTACCGTCAATTGAGCATGACTTGCCTTCCGATACAAAATTGGTGTTACAACTACAAAATGTAAATGATGTAACAGGTTTCCCTTCATGTAGTATCACTTTAGATAAAAAACCGGTGACAGTGTTTGCAGACTCTTGTTCCCCTTACACTTTGGTGGATGTCAATATGTTTGCAAAACTATTTCCCTCTTGGCAAGAGGACCTCCAGCCTCCAGACATTCAACCGGGTGGTTATAATGGGTACACTATACCTTTACTGGGGAGGAGTACCATGGAAATTGGGTTCAAGGGTAGGAGTACCGTGGGCAAAATTTATGTCACGCAGAAGGGATCTAATTTGTTGGGCTAGAAGCACCAAAGGGAACTGGGAATCAAGTTGGATCCCAACAGCCCTGACCGAGTTCTTCTGGTTGATCCTTCGTTTGGGGCGATGGAAGTTTGCAACGATTTCCCCAAGGTTTTCTCTGATGAGTTGGGTTTGCTAAAAAATTACCAACACTCCATCAAACTCCAATCTTATGCTAAACCTGTTACACACAAGGTTAGGCCCATTCCACACATGATGCAAGCCCCTCTTCAAGCTGAGCTTGACAGGCTATTAACATTTGGTGTTATTGAACAGATTGAGAGTTCCCAGTGGTTAGCTCCGATAGTTCTCACTACCAAAGCATCCAGTAAGGACATTAGCCTATGTGTAGCCCTAAGAGATTTCAACGAGAACATTTGGGTGGACAGACATCCACTGCAACGCATTCATGAGGTCCTCACTCTAATTAGGGGAGCGAGCTGTTTCAGTGCTCTGGACCTTTCCTCTGCCTACCACAAAGTAGAGCTTCACCCAGAATCACGTCACCTTACATCCTTTGTGACTCCCATTGGGTCATTTCAGTTCCTTTGTATGCCATTTGGATTGGCTTCGGCGGCCGCTGCCTTCCAGAGGATTATGCAGCATGTGCTGAAGGACCTTCCAGGAACTTTGTGCTTCCAGGATGACATCCTCATCTACGGGAAAGATGTGGAGGAGCACAATGGCATGCTGAGAAGGGTGTTGGCCAATCTTGAGAAGGCTGGGCTCACTTTGAGAAAAGAGAAAGGTTGCATTGGGGTGGGGTCAGTAGAGTACCTCGGGCACACCTTCTCACAAGATGGCATCAAGCCTAAATTAGATCTGGTGGAGGCAATCCAAAATACAGCTGCCCCGACTTGTGTCGAAGACCTCAACTCGTTTCTGGGCTTATCAGAATATTACTCCAAATTTGTTCGCAATCAAGCCAGTATTGTGGAATCGTTGCGGAGTTTACTGATGTATGGAGTAATGAATGTTATGATGCCTTCGTGGCGGAGAAGGAGGGCATTGTTGCTGCCCAGGCTCTGAGCGGGTTTGATCCCACCAAACCTACAGTGCTGTGTACTGATGCTAGCAATAAGGGTTTGGGGGCTAGTCTTACCCAATATGTGGAGGGCAAGGAGCAAATTGTTGCCTTTGCTTCTCGTACGTTGAAAGGTGCGGAAATAGGCTACTCGGTGGTTGAGAAAGAGGCACTTGCTTGCTTTTCGGCGATTAGACATTTTCGATTTTCCTTGTGGGGCATACCATTTACTGTAAAAACTGACCATAAACCTCTCATGTATGCTTTCGCCATGAAAGGGTCAGTCAGCACCACCCCCAGGATCGCAAGATGGATTTTGGAACTGAAAGGGTACAACTTTAGAGTCAAATACGTACCAGGGACACAAAATGTGGTGGCAGATTTTTTATCCCGCTCACCAACTGTGGTGGAGGAAGGATCTGATGTTGGCGAGTGTGTAGAGGTCTTATTAAAGTTATCTTGCTTGAATAAGGAGGAGTGGGATGGTTGCGTGGAAACCGATGAGATGATTTCCCTCAAAGAATACATAAGGAATGGTTGGCCTGCTGCCAAAAGTGATGTCCCAGCGTTTCGGAGTAAATACTTGAAGGTGAGGTTGGAACTAAACATACAAGAGGGAACCGTTTGCAGGGGAGAGAAAATAGTCCTGCCGGAGAAGCTAAGGGAGAAAATTGTTGAATTGGCCCACATAGGACATTTAGGGCATAGCCTCACCAAGAACAAAATACGCCTGGATTATTGGTGGCCAGGCATGGATGTCAGGGCGGAAAACATTGTGAGAGATTGTTTGGAGTGTAGTAGGAGTGACAAAATCTACCAAACCCGTAAGCCCCCACTGTCTCCTGTAGAAGTCCCCGATTGCCCTTGGTCCAAATTAGCGCTCGACATTATTGGCCCACTCAATCTCAAAAAGTTGAATGAGCGTTTTATCCTGGTATTGGTGGACTATCACACTCGTTGGGTGGTTTTCAAGTGTGTGCATCAGACCAACACGGAGGTCCTTATACAGTTTTTGAAAGGAGCTTTCTTTGAAGAAGGTATCCTGGATATCCTAGTTACTGACAATGGGGTACAATTCACATCAGAAAACATTAAAGAGTTCTTATCCAATATGGGAGTTACCCATCATAAGACTGCTTTGTATTGTCCCCGCGCCAATGGGTTAGTAGAGCGGATGAACCGCATGTTCAAAGAATGCCTATAAAGAGCAGAGTTACTGGGAATCCCTGCCATATCTGCTTTGCAGGATACCATTTGGGCTTATCGTTCTACCCCCAATAGCGTCACTGGGGTTTCCCCTTTCATGTCCTTGAAGGGCAGAGCTCTTAAGACCAGACTATCTCCTCCAGGTTTGAGGAAGAGGGGAGTGTGTGTGGTGGACCGCAACGAAATTTCGAGGAGTGGGGGTGAACACCAGGTCAAGTATAAGAACAGATATGATCTGATCAAACATGTCAAATCCAGAGTGTTTGAGGAAGGAGAGTGGGTCCGTGTTGACCGTCCCAAACCACGTAGGAGGGAAACCTCTAGATTTTATGAACCCATCAGAATAGCCAGGGTGGGCAGGAATGTGGTCCATCTTGAAAATGGCCAAACCTGGAGTATGGACAAAATTGTCTCTCACAAGCAGGTGGAAGGGTCTGGGGTGGGTCCTGAGCAGGAAAGTGTGATGGAGAACGTTGTACCTTACGTTCCCAGGAGATCTCAGAGGACAAAGTCATCACCCATGTGGCTTAGGGACTACTGTTTAAAAGGTTTATTTTATGCCGTTATTTCTACAGCTCGTGTGTTGCTTTCTCATTGTATTTTTCTGTGCACCTTTTTACTTCCATATCCTTCCTTTTTGCTCCTCCCCTAGCTCTCTCCCTTTTCCCGTTATCTGCTTCCTCTTCTTCTCTCCGTTGGTCACCCTATGTAAGGAGGTGTGTTATAATCTTATGTATTGGTACATTCAGCTTCCCCTTTCCCCAGCCCCGTTTGGTATGTGCTTTGCCTTTGTTGTCAACATTCCACAGCTGACTCCAGCTGACTGGAACCTGTGGTGGTGTAAAGAACTAATAAAGAAGACTCCTTCATACACCAGCGTTTCATCTTCTTTATTGTAACACTAATGTTCCCCCCTCCCCCCAAAAGTCTGTCCGTGTTTAGACCCAGGTTGAGTGGCAACAGCGAGAAAGCTACCAAACAGACATTTCTTGCTTGGATCCCATGACATTTTCTTAACCACAAAGTCGTGCAAATCTTAAACTTAGACTAAAATCACGTTTTTCTTTTATTTCTGTGACGTAACCTTCCGGAATCCTCAGGTATCCACAAAATTCCTACCACCCACTGTTTCCCCACCTGTCCCGATGAAAATGCTACCCCACTTATGTGGCTGGGCCTAGTGCCTCCATCAGACACAAATCAAACCAGGGCCAATGTCCGTTACTCTGAGAAACTCCCATTGACCTTGGTTTGATGTGTGTCTATCACGGGTAATATGCCCAGCCACATAAGTGGGGTAGCATTTCTATAGGGAAAGTGGAGAAACGCTGGGTGGAGGAACATTTGTGGATTCTTGCCGATTCTGAACGTTTACGTCACAGAAATGCAAGGAAAATGTGCAATTTCAGGCAAAGTTTGAAGTTTGCATGGCATTATTCGGAAGAAAACCTTGTGGGATATATGTGAGGCACACTGCCCTTGACTCTCTTAGGTGTTTAGTTTTCAGAAATGTCTGGGTATGGTAAGTTCCCCCGGGTGACCGTCGATCCCTGGCCAAAAAAACGCTACTACACCTGTTGTCAAGTCAAATTGTGACAGGAAATGTTGATGTCTCCACATTGTATTTTGTGGCCTTTCCTGTTGCGGGCACTAGGCCTACCCACACAAGTGAGGTACTATTTTTAACGGGAGTCTTGAGGAAATGCTAAGTGGCAGGAAATGGGTCGCACCCTGCAGATTCCAGAACTTTCCATTACAGAAATGTGGTGAAAAATGCGTTCTTTAGTCAAAGTTTGAGGTTTGCAAGGTATTCTGGATTAAAGAAAAGCTGGTGGGAACTATGAAAGTTCCTCCACCCTGGATTTCCCTAGGTGTCTAGTTTTAAAAAATGTACAGGTTTTCTAGGTTTCCCTATGTGCCCGCTGAGCTACCTAGATTGAACAAAGGGGTCAGTTGTCAGTGAAAACAATGTGATGTGTTCATGTTGTGTTTTAGGACCTTTCATGTTGCAAGCACTAGGCCTACCCACACAAGTGAGGTACCATTATTATCGGGATACATGTGGTAATACAGAACAGTAGAACATTTGTTCTTACCTATTGTATTTCTCTGCATTTGAGCCATCCGAATGTAAGGCAGTGTGTAAGAAAAGAGACGCTTTAAATCCACAGATTCAGAGATGTACAAATAACCACTGCTCCTAAACTCTGTATGTGATTATTTCAGAAACACATAGGTTTCTTGGATACCCATTTTTCACTGTTTCTATTTTACCATATGAATTGCTTATACCAGGTACACAATGAAGTACCATTGTACGGTTCAGTCCAGTTGTTGGCTCTGGGCACCTGGAGTTCTTAGTAAGCGTACAAACACTACACATTTCGGGAACCATAAGGGTCTAGCCTACATAATGGTATATTGCTTTTGCAAATCGGCCATCCTGACAAGAAGTTACAAATCAAAACGTTGACACAAATGCCTGTTTTTCCTACTCATTTTCAATATTTTTTATTTTTCAATAGTTTCTTTGGGAAAACCTTGAGGGATCTACAAAAATGACCCCTTGCTGAACTCAGAATGTTGTCTACATTTTAGAGAACTTTAGCTTTCCGGGATCACCCATGGTTTTCACCACAAACTGGAAGTAGGTTGAAAGCACAAAAATTAGAAACAATTGGCCAGTTCTTTGAAAAATGCCAAAACTGTTAAGAAAATCACTTTGGATTCAGCTCTGCATAGTCCTGAAAGCTGGAAAGATGAGGACTTTAGCACAGCAAATTTTTCATTGATGCCATTTTTAAAGAAAAAGGTAAACACTTTTTATGAGAGAATCTTTTTCCTATTTTCCCCCAAAAAGTAGCAACACTTTTGCCTGTTTTCTCAGTCCCCTCCTGGGGAAGCCACAAGCTTGGGTACCTTTAGAATACGCAGGATATTGGTAAAAACGAACACATATTTGGCGTGGATAGCTTATGTGGAAAAAAAGTTGAGGCCTAAGCGCAAACTATCTCAAATAGCCAAAAGATGGCTTTGCAGTCTAAGGGGAAAAGGCCTAGCAGAGAAAGGGGTAAACTCAAAATTGTGTGTCAACAGCACAACCCAGGATGACACTGAAAAAAATCCCAGTTTACCTCGATGGCACGGTGTTAACCATTTCCTAAAGAAGGTCACATGCCCAACATTGCTTATTATCTGAAAAGCGTAGGTTCAACAAAACACGCAGAATTGTTACAATACTCCAACATTTAAAGTGCTTGAACTCTTGAAAAGGTAACAGTTGTGAGTACGAAAGAATAGTGCAGCTAGAAGTGTTACGTCCACAAGAAAATTCCATCATCAGCACATTTGTATAGGCCCAGAAGTCACTCAATAACACATGAATCAACATAACGTACGCCCTTTTTTTCCTTCCAGTTAAGGGAAAGCGCTGGGGATTGTAGAGGTGTTTACATGGTTTCTTGCAGCTACGACACTGATCAGGACAATGAGCAATAGGCCAAACCACGGTACCACAAAACTAACTCAACAGTCTAACAATTACATCTACACAATCATACAGTTGAGCAAGTGTGCAGCATTGTAGGGCTTCAATGCTTTTCTAAGAATTTGAGTGTTTTGGGCAAGGCTTAAGGATTATATGTTGTATACTTACATGGTTCATTCGATAAGGAAACTCCTTCGGAAAGGCATACGAAAACCTAGTTTTTACTGGAAGAGAGGATGAAAAAAAAAAAAAAAGATCAGAAAATAGTAACATTTAGATTTGTTTCATGGCATAAGCTTGCATGAGTTTATGCTCAGTCTAGGACCTACATTACAGGTTACCCAGAGTGGTTTTCCCAGGAAATATCGGAGCAGTTTCCCCTGGAGTGGGAGCTGTAGGGCAGAGATACAGACCAGGCTCCTGCTCATCCCAAAAGGCACCATCGGAGAAGCCTGCAATGTTCTCTCAAGAGATTCTACAGCCTCCCCTGGTGCCCAACCTGCCACCTGTCCTACACCCTGTAACCTCCGCCAGCTCCAACAACAAAAATTGACCACCTGGTAAATATCAATTTTAAACTCCACGAAACCGGGGATAACCTATGTAAAAGGACCCAGTAATTCAGGGTCCAGGAGATCATTCTCCTTTTCAATGACTAATTTGTGCCCAATGTTCTATCACAGGGAGATACTGCCCAGTCGATCTTTTCTTTTCGTAATATTAAAGTGGGGGAGGAAATGAGGGTTTATGTGTATGAGAGTGAGCTCATGAGAGGGTGTTTGTCAAATTAAGTGTTTTCGACAGAGTGGGCGAGTATCACACTTGAAGTTTGTATCTGTATCTGGACCATGAAATTTCGAAAGAGCATGCTATTCCACTTTTACCTCAACTGATGAGCCATTTTACAAGTGTGTATGTGTATCATAGTTACCTATTTGGTCAGAAGTTTGTACGGTTAATTTATAGAAAGGTAATTATTTGGTTTAATCACTATTTTAAAATCACCAGCAAAGATTCCAGAAAATGGGATAATAGTTTGGCATTCACTAAACAGAAATGACCATGCCAAAAATAAGATTACAATTTATATGCTGTAACACATACTGCCTGTGCTAGTTCCAGATACAACTAGTTTTTATTGGCACCACAACTCTGAAAGAGCCCCCTCCTAAAGGTTGAAATGTATACTACACAATTGCCTTAACATTCAATACTGCGATTTCAGACTTTTCTAAGCGCCATCAGTGAATAATTATGATTAATCTAAAGGGCCCTCAAAAATAAAATCACTTACAAAAGACTGAGTCTCTTTTCATCAAACATACAATGAAGAAATAAAATCAGTACCTAATCCCACAAGGAATTCCTGGAAAGCATGTTACGCCCAGAAAACAGCACAATTTAAACAACTTGTGTAACATTTGCTCTTGAGCAGCACTGTCAGTAAGTGTCAAGGGAGTGAAGCTCAAAATTGAACACTGGCTTTTACAGTTAAAAATTAGCCAAAAAATGTATTTATTGTGATCTTTCATAGAGTGTTGCCCGTCACTTTTAAGTTACTTCAGAATGCTTATAGGTGTAGAAAAGTCTGAATATAGACCTCTAGAGTTCAATCAGTAAAGGGAGTCCCAGTTGAAAATTCTTCACAAATCAAGGGGGCATGAGGTTTTGTTGAAAGAAGTTCAATTTTCAGGCCCTTCCTAAAATGCACCGAGCTGGGCTTTGCCCTCAGATGTGAGCCAAGGATGCCTACAGTATGTCACAGATGGGCCACTAATGTAACGTGGAACCACTGAACGAACATGCAAATGAAAATCACAACACACAGACATGAAATTTGTCAATCAAAAAACCAAATCACTGGTTATTAAACACATAGCTACGTCAAAATTCTATTAGAATGTCACGTTGCTTCTTCTTTATTTTTGTAAGACAGAAATTTATAATTAATCATATTTACCCCATGTGTGTCTGTTTTATAAAAAATAAAAACATTTTAAGAAGCAGGCCGTACATCATTTGTACACCGGCCTGCTTCCTAAAATGTTTTATGTTTATAAAACAGACACACATGGGGAAATATGATTAAATGTAAATTTTTGTCTCAAAGATAAAGAAGCAACGTGACATTCCTCTAGAATTTTGACGTCACTGTGCGTTTCATAACCAGGGTTTTGGTTTTTTGATTATATTGAGGGAGGGCGCCCTGGCTTATTCTTCCCTTGTTGCTCCCTTTCTTGTATATGAAACTTGTCAACACAAACAATTCAAGACGCTTAGGTTTTGATGGCAAGGAAGACCCAGGACCTAGCATTGTATTCCATCTTCTGGCGAATATGTGACAGACCATATTTAGTCTCCAGCTTTGCTGTTTAATACAAAATATCTGCTTTGTTCTAGACCAGTTATTAGTCATGCACTGTTGATCTCCATAGGGCCTTTGTGCTCCTCATATCAACAAGACCATCCATTTTACAGGATGTAAATATACACCGTGTTATCCGGTTTCAATAATCTTTTTAAAGGATACCCGAAAACAGGAAAAATCTACTAAACCATTCGTTAACTTTTGACTTTTTTCCCCCACTACTCTCGAGGTGAAATGGGCAGAGTTTGTATAACATTGATTCTACTCAGCACCCATTCATTTCAGAACCACATTCCCACTTATTTTGCGCTAGCAGAAATGATGCACGGTTGGTGTACCCACCCAGAGCAAATAGTTTTGCCTTTGGAGAACTTTGAGCCCCCTAATAAAAAGGCCATTTTAAAGGCCTTTTACACCACCTAGAGGTGGAACCTTGCCTCTCTTTATCAAAGCTACAGCCCTGTGTACCAGTCACTGTGTTTACATTTTCAAAGGAAGACACACATTGTATCAGAACACGGACACACACAAGCTAAATAATGAGTCAAAGACACCAATGGTGGCGACCTGATACACCACATTCATAGACAGTAAAGAAATGTGTTGCAAGATGCTACATTCCAAACTTATTCCAATTTTTACCTCCATGTATGTGACACTTACACACAGAAGTAGCAGCAGAGATTAGCCTTGTGTTTGAAACCACACCAAATTCCTAGGGGAAAAAGTAAACAATTGTACGTTTATGCACAATTAAGTAATTATCACTAAGCTGCACCTACTCTGGAGAGGCACGTTCCATTGTGTTGCACTAAGTTATAATTTCATTACCATTTCCCACCTTGCAAACAGAAATTTAGGGAGGCTGATGTCCAAATGGAATAAATACACCAGCGATGGGCTTCAATAAACACTTTGTAATTCTACAAAAAGACATGCACTCTAGGTCAACAGGAGTAACACAAATATTAGGTATGTACCAGAAATCTTGGATTAAAGAGACTGGAAAGTGAGAATTCTTTAGCACTGGCTGTAAAATCTTGCCAACACCAACCTCTCTAATGGTCTCAGCACTGCTCATTAGACTAACTGATGAATTAAGTACAGTTCAATGAGCACTTGTTTACAAAATGACGGTGGCAAACAGCAGACCTTTAAGCAATTTTGGAGACTTTTTATATTGCAAATAAGCATAACACATTAAATCTCATTCCCACTATTGACATGGGACATTTTTCAAGTTTCAACATAGATGTGTCAAGAACGCAAAGCCTCCTTGTGCTTTGAAAAAATAAAGAAAATAGAGAGGAATTGTGTTTTTGGCAGGTTCGTTTTCGATCAGGGTATCTGATCTTACAGCTGCCATGTGGCCCTACATTAGGGGTGATGCATTTAAGTAGGAGAACACATTTCCATTAACTGCACTACGCATGCTGGAGCTAGTTTCCAATAGATGTATTGAGCTGCAAGTTTCAGGACTAGGTGCAGCTGCCTAACATTACAACTCGCAGGTCTGCAAACAAGGTGTCTAATTCACAAATAAAGTCGAAATGGGCTTCCTCGAGGTTACTACCATGAATGGAGCAAATGTCCAACTTTCTTGGAATTCACAAAGAATTGGAAGAGTATTCCTGAAAAGCAGCTACTTTCCGCTTCCAAGGAGTACCTGCGTGTGAAAATATTTAAGCATTTTGAAATATAGAAGTAGTACATTTCCAAACATATCAATGGTATCCATATGCATGCACTGTCTCCACAAATACATTTTTTCCACAAAAGCGAACAGCTGCTTGTCCAGATGAAGGTTCGATTATAACTGCACACATCCATGCACATGGAGACAAAAATAAGGGCTACGGACCTATTCTTACCAATTATAGCAAGGTTTGGATCGAGGAAGCATGAGAATAAGTTCACAATAACAGATTGAGAAATGTCAGAATCAATGCAACCAAGGGGATGGAAAGAAAATAAACGAAAACAATCTTGTGGTTCAGAGAGTAACACAGTTAGGGTATATGCAGGTATCCTATTGGGAAATTAGAAACTGAAAATCATAAATGAAGAAACAGAACAGGCCAGCTACTCCAGCGATCATGTTCCTGCGAGTTTGAATTTAAGTCTAGTTTCGAATAATTTGATTTTCTAGGACCAACATGTTTAATAGCGAACAAAGTTCTTCACAGTAAAGTGTGGTTTTCGGTTACAATAAACTGAGTGCCTAGGAATAACCAGGAGACCCAATTTAGCAACCACTGAATTATGTGAATCTGCTTTCAGTTATGTTTGCAATTTTAGGAGACTGAGCCAAATGTACTAAGATTCGATTCCCAAAAAGCAGTTGCAAAGAAAAGTTACTTCAGTAACAACCATTCTGGTGGATACTCTATCTGCCTTCAGATTCCTCACCTTTTGAATATCCTATGCATCAGGTCAGAAACTTTTCAATAGCTCTACAGACCGGTAGGGGACGCAGTTTCTATCTCGGTCTCCAAAGTGATGCCACTATTATGTTACTGGAGCCATAAGGTGCCCCCACTGATGCACTGACATTAGCGTCTCATCCATTTTTTTGTGCACCTTTGAGGACACGGGAACAGCAATAGATTGACACGTTGCAGTGCAAATCCTAAACATGGAATCTTTATTATCTTAACTGTAACAGAAAATCAGCCTTCAATAAGGGTAGGAGGGTAATGTCAGTGAGGAATCGGCAAGTCAATCAAGTATCCACCAAAAAGATCGTTACAGAAGTTAGCAACTTCCTTTGGAATAGATTCTAAAAGAAATACCCAACCAGGAGGAGGGTTTTAAGGACTGGTTAAACTAAAAGGTAATAGAGGACAGAGCGCACGAAGAGACCCTCTGACCCTCCGAATCAAGAGTAATGCTTTGCGAAGGTGTGGAGGTTAGCCCAAGTCGCTGCTCCATGGATCACTGTCAAGGGTACTCCCCTTGCAAGAGCTGAACTTGAAGACTTCACCCTAGTGCAATGAGTTCTAATGCCCTCTCAAGTTTCCCCTTATTAACACATTTTGATTCACAAGATGATTGATCTACCTTGACAACATCCTCTTCTGGATTGCTTTGTGACCTTAGCCTTACCCGGATAGCCTATGACAAGCTGGTAGTCAAGTCAGAGGTTTTGGTATGATCAATAGAATACCTAAAACACCCTCATGGGATCCAGCCTATGAAGCCTTTCCTCCTCTTTAGTGGGTTGTAGAGGGCAAAAAAGGAGGTAGGGTGATGGACTGACCTACATGGGAGGGCGTGACCACTCTGGGCAAGAAAGCAGCCTTAGTTCTAAGAACCAATTTGCCAAGAAAAAGAGAGGTTTGATGCTCAGTGCCTGCAGCCCACTGGCACGTCTCACAGACATAAGGGCCACAAGAAAAACAGTCTAAAATGTAAGCAGTTGCAACTGGCAACTATGAGGAGGTTCAAAGTAGAACACATTAAAAATGTGAGAACAAGATTACGATCTACTTGTGAATACTTCCAGTGCGCTCAAGGCACTCCACATCGCACAAACGATTGCACCTGCGATGCCTGAAAAGCCGAATACAAACAATATCTTACACCAAAAGCCCCAAGTGCTCCAGCCTAACCAGCTCACCTGCTGATCAACTCAACCCCTCTCGCTCCACTATCTACAACCCGATCTGTACTCTGCTGGTTCTCCCAGGCCAGATGCACACTAACGCTACAGTCCCTAGCACCCCCCCCCCCCCAAAGCTCCGGGCGTATGGACTCAAACCTTGCCCACCTGTTCTCACACATCTCTAGAAGCCAGACTTAAAGGCAGAGCTAAAAAGCCTTCTAAGCATCACCTGAGAGTTGGCAAACAGAGGGAACAATATAACTCCTGAGAGGAATAGACTCAACCACATCCTAGATAATAACTTCCGCACTAGTCTTACATCACACTCTATAGACAATAGGATCTCAACTGTTTTGGCAACTCCCTTTCTGAGTTGGTGAACGATACCCTAGCCCAACGCCTATTCTAGGCGCAGCAGACTGAAGGATCCCCTTTCCGACCGGGACATTCACTCCCTCCTCCTCTCTCATAATTTTCCGTAAACAGTCGACGTGGCCCAAATCCAAACAGTTCCTACAAACCCCCCACAGAGAAACAAGGCACAGAGACGTAAACAAATCTAACCTTAAACAAGTGCCCATCCCTCAGTTAACCTCTGCTGATATCAAATCACACCTGAAATACTACTCAATTGCAGATTGGCACCGATACATGCGGCGGACATCGCGCACCTCATACTTACATACGAGCTAGGCATACTAATCCTGACTGAAACATGCCTTAATGATGCCTCCACACCCACCTTTGACCACTAGTTTCACCTAATCCCGACATCATTAGATTAGCTAGACCAAGGAGACCTGGCAGAGGTATCGCTTGCATACACCAAAACAATCTTGCAGTGAAACAGTCACATAAAATTTACATATCCTCACGCGAATACCTATGCATTGACATTTTGAGCAACCACAGTCCATTGTGCAAACAGCACACAATCTACCACCCACCAGGTGATAACATCACATTTATAAAAACAAATTATGGAAACCATCTCAACCAACGTAGAACAACATGGCACCCACATTTTCCTTGGAGATTTCAACCTCCACTGGAATGACCCAGCAGTCTTCAGCCTTAAATCCTTCCTAGCGGACCTCAACCTGACTCAATTCAATGACAGTCCTACCCATAACTTGGGTGTGACCTTGGACCTCATCATTGCCAAGAGTAATGTTATCCAACTGGAATCTATCATCCCTTGTGACTGGAAAGATCATCACTGCATCACTTTTCTTATCACAGAATCCGTGAAAGACAAGACAGGCTCAACTAAAGAAATCCAAACAATGGAAAAGGAGCATGGAGAGTAGTAACTGGAACAAGCTGCCATCCCTCAGCAATAACATCTTGACACCTCCCTTCGATATGGCAGATGTTCTTGACCTCACAAATCACTACATCAACTCCACAATTAAAATTTTTGATTCACTAGCACCCTTCCAGCTAAAAACAATGTCAACGAAAGATTCCAAACCTTGGTTCAATGGCAGCCTTAATGCACAAAGACCTAAGCTTGGATCAGCTGAACGAGCAAGGAGATCCTCACCGTCCCTTGAAAACCTTATACTCCGGAGATCACGGAGGAGCTTCTACCACAAACGTATCAGAAGCTTGAAAGCAAATTTCTTTAAAAGCCAACTAGAGAACGCTAGAAATTGGCCAAAAAAAACATTTGAACTGGTCAAG
The DNA here is from genome assembly GCA_963921515.1 of Calotriton arnoldi. Taxonomy (NCBI): domain Eukaryota; kingdom Metazoa; phylum Chordata; class Amphibia; order Caudata; family Salamandridae; genus Calotriton; species Calotriton arnoldi. The sequence goes on along the minus strand of CAWUFW010001850.1, from coordinate 1,250,811 downwards.
CTACAATCCAATAAACAACCCAACACGTCCCCCGCAGGCTCTAATCCACAGCCAAATTGCAAGGATATTGTCTCCTTCATGGAAAAGGCAACAAAGATAAAAAATGACCTGTGGACAGCTCAGAGCACCTTCCTCTTGCACCTTATATTAGCACTCCCTACCCCGGATTACTGAAACAAGATGTCTTTCAGCTCACACAAACAAAAACAATGCTTCGTGGAGCATATTCAAAACCTTTGATGAAAGCACCATTCTCAAAATTGTAACAGCACTAAAACCCTCAAACCAATTTAGCGACCCTCTACCAACGGAAGCATTCACTAAGATCAAAATGTCCTTACTCTCTCTCTCTGGACCAAATAGTTAATGCCTCACTACTTCAAGGATCGATCCATGACTGTCTTAACGCCTGGCAAGATACCCTCATTTAAAAAAATAAAAAAAACACAACGGACCTCTCAGACCTAAGCAACTTCTGCCCAATCCCTAAGATTACGACACTAGTGAAGCTCCTTGAGAAATGAGTTTGTGTACAACTGTGCAACCATATTGACCAATTCAGTCTCTTAGATCAATGCCAATTCAGCTTCCGGCATGCCCACATCATTGAATCGGTGCTCACACACATAGCTGATGATGCACTAAAAACGTTGGATCAGAACAAATCCTGCCTTCTTATCCTCCTTGACCTCTCGTCAGCCTTCGATACTGTCGAACATGATAGCCTCCTTTAACGTAGGATGGGGCTTTCGGGCTTGGTCCTTAACTGGTTCACTTCTTTTCTCCACAACAAAACTTATACTTTTATATAGTAGCTGGTGGAGGTGATTTTAAACTTGACTGTAGATTTCTAGTGCAAAATGTCGCTTGATACTTCACCTCAAGATGGATAATCATTTACTTCCTTACAAAAGAGTTTATAGATGACATTTAGTCAGTGGCGTTTACCCGTTTTATTTTTCATGCCCCAATCTGGCAGCATGGTTATGCACTCTTCTGACATAGTTAGTCCCCATCTGTGGTCGACCACTAAAGGATGGTTATATGCTTCCATTATTGGCCTCTCATTACCAATTCAGTAGTGAGGTGTACTCACCATATTGGATTCAAACTTAGAGGTTGATGAACGTAACACATTGCAATCCAGTACTAAAAGATCATGAACTCTTAGCCACAGAATGACAATAAGAGTGCAATTTAGCAATGTGCTTCAGTATAAGCAGTAACACAATCATGCAATGATCAATGCGGCAATTAGAAGTTCCGGACTGTAAACAAAGCATCTTTCAGATATGCCAGTGCAAGAACAAAAAATACCATTTCAGTAGCAAAAATATTTAATCACCATGAGGTTTGCCAAGGAAATGATCCATCTTGAAATCTCACCTATTGTGGACGTCATGGATTTTCACAGACTATTCCACCACTGGGCTTTTCTAACCAAAAAACATTTGTTTTAATCTCGAACTTTTTAAGTGCATTAGCCTGCATCAAAGGGTTAATCTCAGTGAGGTAATCCAAAGCACAAGTCTTGAGAAGGGTGGATTTTTAATTGCGCTGCCACAAATTAACCTTCCACCCTTTTCTACTGCTAACTTCCATTTGTCAACTCACAATTGGTACTCTGAATCCACTAAGACACTATCAAAAAAGTGGTGGCACTTATTAAAGGAGGTGCAGTCCAACAATGTTTGTAAACTGCTCCGGCTGAAAAAAGAGTGGTGACCATCTAACTAAACAATCTTGCTAGGATTAGGGTGGTCACATGTTTCTTCAAGACACTCAGTCAACTTGCCTAGCATGTCACGGGACTGCAGCCACTTCTCTCAATGTCAAATGCTCCCCCTGCAATCCACATTTGGGAGACAGATTTATGAACGTCTAAAAGTTGGATCATGAAGTTGCATTCAACAAAATTCTTGATTTATGCTGTCAAGAACAGAATACTATGTTAACCTCCTGTCAATGAACTGCGCTCATATGCTCCCTATTTATGAAGGTATAGTTAGTATGTTTGGCTAGAACACAAACATTTCCTCTCAAATTGTGTCTTTGGATTAATCCCATTTCTGTCATCGATCTTCAGGTATTGAGGGACTGGTTCAAACTCCTGCTGGCCCAGGAAACAAACTATTAATGCGCATATATTCCAATGGATGCATTCCGACTATGCTAGAACCTGCTCCCAACAGCTGTGTGGATGATGGGTGTAAAACCTCGACTAATGCAGAATGTGCTCATTTAGATAACAAGAGGCATTTTGCTTTGAACACAATTTCCATTCTCTGCCATCCAAAGTTTTTTCAGGAGAAGTTCCCTAAACAGTTCAATTTGTTCACAAAACAGCAACGACACTGCAGAGCCTAGATAATGGAGGCACTAACCTGCTTAACCTAACAGTACATGTTGTGGCAAGTTCTCTGTGCAATGTCTGCTTGTCACACTGGAACGTTTAATCCAACAGTCATGATTTGACAGCTCATTTACAGTGCTCCGCGTATGAGACTCCCAACAATCAGGTCAGGTGCGACTAGTGACTAAACTACTCACCTTTAGGATACAGGTCTCAGTATACAGGGCTCTATTTGATGACAATTAATGGATTGTTTGCGCTACTGGTAGCCTCCACATTCTCAGTTCTTAATGGAGACAAGCTCCAAACATGCCAGGGCACCTCCAGCCTCTGGAAGATTTCAGGAATTTTAAGTACGCACTGGTTTCTCATTACCTACCCTATATTGGCCCATTATACAGTTCCAGTCGAACCCTATTTCTCATATTTCCTACCACTCCATCAACAGTGTCTATACCTCTTCAAAAGGCAACCAGGGAACGGATTAATGACAGCTTCTGAATTTGCATCCAGTATCCATGCACCCAATGTACCCGGTCAAGAAACTGACTGCAGGAAATTGTTAAAGGTATGCTTCTACATCTCTGTCCTTAAGAGTTCCATTTTTAAATGGCACTGTATTTTTATGAGGGCACCCTTGCACAGTTCATAATTTATGTTTGGAGCATAGTAAGCTCCAATTCATCGAGCAAAATCTGTTCGAATAAACAAAAAGAGCAATGACGTTATAGAGTAAAGTTGCCCCTGCACCCACTTACAGTTTACATTTTAAATAAAAATTCCTACCTCTACTTTGGAGGCCAAAAATACACATGTTGGAGCCATAAGGAGCGGATCTATACTTTTTAAAGAATATCTGAAAAGATAAGCACAGAAAAGAAGTGGATATTCACTACACAGTTTCTTACAATGTTTAAATGTTAAGCAACTACAGCCAAAACACAAGAAGGAAGACTTACATACACCAGCACTCAGATCTCACCTTGCATAGAACCTCTTGAAATATACAGTAGCCGTGGCAATAACTTGTTGTCTTAATTTAAGATGCTCTCCTAAGGACTGAATGACTGTAAAAAAAAAAAAAGTCAATACACGTTAAGAAATTGTGGCCTCGCTCAGAGCTCAACTTCATAAGAAAATGAGAAAATTAACCGCAGCGTACAAATGCACTTGCTCCTAGTGTACAAACAGGCTTGCTTCTCAAATGGAAACAATGACAGAAATGCAGCCAGGCTGCGAGTCCCTGCAAGAATTGCTGGATTCTTCATAAAAGGAAATACTGACTGAAAATGGAATAACTGTGCAAGTAATTTGCACAGCATTAAAAAATAAAAAACAAACGCAAATCCTGGAAGGTAAAACTTGGAAAAAGCTCACCTTGCAAAAGAGGGAAAAGTTCAAGCCAGGATTGGGAGTAGGTCATTCCCGTTGTGGCTCTTCTAAAGAGGCAAGCAGAATACCTTGCCCACACCACGTCATGCGCTTAATACCACCTAGGAAGGTTACGCTATAAATCCACGTTGACCAAAAGATGGGTGCTTGTTCCCACTATGAATCTAAAACTACTTGTATGTAATCAGTCAGTGTCCTACCTACAGGCGCTTCCAGCTAGAAAAGCAACAGGTCAGTCTGCGAGTGTCAGCATCTTTGCATTGCAAAAGGAAAGAATAAAACAATCTAAACGGTGGTAAGGCTACTATTAGGGATATGTACTCAAAATTGTATTCCTGTTTCACAAAAAAATTAAAAATACACTGGAGAAACTCACTTCCAAATAAATACTTCATGCTAGTTTGAAAAGCATTTATGGCACTAACAGGCATCCCACTAATTTAAAGGTATGTGTACACCACAAACAGGATTATAATCAGTTTGCCAAGAAAGCAGAGTATCTCTTCGAACAGCTGACTAACTGGGCTGAATGGCCAAACAGGAAATACGAAAATACATAACATTCGTTAGACTATTAAAGCTATGTGCAGCAGTAAAGAGCATTGGAATAGGGTGCTACACGTTTATGCTAATAGCTTGCCAAATAGTAAAATATTATGGAATGTAAAATTTGTGCTTAAACTTTACCGTTTGTAAAAAATATCTGTAGTTTCCAATATTCTTCTTCTGATAGATATTTAAAATCCTTTTGTCGCTCCTTCAGCAAATCTTGCTTATCCAAAATCCATTGCAAACTAAAAATACAGGTAAGGTTTAGAATAAAATATCAGCAAAAAATAAAAACTCGGTAAATACTATCTATTAGCTCAAAATAATTTAAGTGCGTGTAGAAACGTAAAGGACTAAAAATTAAAACACATTTTGAAAATGAAAAATCATAACAAGAAGACTAGGTGCTGAAAGGGTTTCACCTATTTGACGGTGCATTTTCGATGAACGTAATTTCAGAGTTCAGTTGGCAAAGAAGAAATACCATGAGCCAACCTGATCCCTAGAAACTCCATCACCCAGCTGCACCCAGGTAGAACTTGGAAGCAGCTCCACACAACACCACGATCAAGTGCAGATTCATGCCAGGCTATAGCTGAAACTGGCTAAACGAAACCTGCCCTGTATTGTGTTTCCAACAAACCTCTGGAGTAAATTTATAGCTGCGACAGACGTGACCGAAAGGCCCTCCATATGTCATGGTCAGTCCCTAAACTGATTTGAGAGATTACATGGAAGAAATCCATCGCAAGGAAAAGTGTTTTTGGACGTGTATCCCACGTGCTCTTCCCTGTATTTTCTCTACACCCATGCTATTAATAAATACAGCAACAGTTTCGTTTTTATCGGGAGTGGAGACACTGCAGCTAGATGAATTTTATAATGGACATTACAGAATACCACCTGGGGTTCTATAAAAATCATGTATTTTCACCTCTTTCTAATTTCTTTATTCCGTAGCTGCTCGACTAATACTTATTTACAGTTGAATTCCGACGTCACACGACCTACTGCCAGAGACCGTAGCCAAGGAGAAAGGCGAGACATAACTGAAACTACATATTAGAAATGAAACGTGGCTTTTCCTTCTCTACTTTCTCCAAGAACAGTGGTAAGCAGAAAGGAGATATTTATGACAACATGGGTTAAGGTAATTGTAGGAATGACAATCTCTCTGCATGTTTCTACACATTGCGAGGTACTGATTTTTTGTTTTTATAAATCTTTCTTGTATTAAATTAATTCTAATATCTTTTTGCAAAAAATATCTAACTGCTTTGAGTGGGTTTAATTATGCACTACAGGTTCTACTTTTAATCTTCATGTTTGCAAGCACCCTATCTCTTTCATATGAAAACACACACACCAAGCATTTACGCGGTTTACGGGAATGGTGATGTGTGATCATGCATTATAGGGAATAAAGCACCACCTGCCATACATTATAAAGATATTGCAAATAACCTTGGAATTCCATGAGGGTATAAGAGTACTTGGTCTTGAAGCTTGTTCCTCTATATGCTTATGGAACTCCTCGGTGACTTGTAATATCCTTATAATGTACCACTGAGGTTATTTTATCCCATCTTTATCACTTCCCCGGACATAGCCTCACCCTTCTAAACATCCAAATCACCACATCATTAAAAGCCATAATCAAGTCTTCAGTGAATCTTTCAATTAGAGGCAGCAGCTTGGTCTGAACATTTCAATCATTAAAATCAATACATCGGGTTTATTTGAACATTCATTTGATCATAAACAAATTATACAATACCGTAGTGAAGACAAGGCACATTTTCGTTGTTAAAAGGAATGAAAACTGTGGGGGTACTTAGGTTTTATGCTACAGCCAGAACATCCATTCAACTTAATTTTTTCAGTAAATATCAAAGGTATATTTTTTAATTTTCACAGTCCTGCTAGGCACGAGACCTTAATCTCCCCTCGACTATTTTTTGTGGTTTTATGGGTTTGTAATGCTATAATACAAAAAATAATTAAACATTTTTGAGTCAAATTCTAATGGCACAGGTCGAGCTCTTCTTTTTCAGTGAAAGAATTTCTCATTGTAGCACGGCCTGCATGTACTTTGTCCCCTCACTGCCAATACTGCTATTGGGACTATCAGCCCTGCTGCCCAATGGGGGGCCGGGCTGGCTACAGGGCCTTTTTAAGTACAGAATGGAAAACCAAATGGTTTTAAAGTATGCTTTGAAACCAATTGTTTTGCTTTCTTTACTTAGAAGCAAATGCAGGTCCCCATCAACATAAATCAGCCCCCACAGCAGTAAAATCTGGCCACGGCTTGGCAGCCAACCAAAACACCCGGTAGCCAGTCCGGCCCTGGACCTGGAGCCATTACTGCCTCCCCTACCCCTGTGAACTGCTAAGAACTTTGTGGGCATGCGAAGCCTGGGTAAATGGTGGGACATTTGGGAGCCTCGGAGGAACCAGAATGAGCTTGGCTAAGCTGGCCTGTGGGCTGGCTATACTCCTGCCACCTGCTCCCCCTTTAAAAGTGTCAATGTAAGGTTCAGTCAGTATTCATCAATAGGGTACAATGAAACAAAAGTCTACCTTATTCCGTTGGATATTAAAACGCTAGAATGGAGGGGGTGGATTCTGGTACTAGGTACTTCAAAAAAAAAAAAAAAAAAAGTTAAAAATACCAATCATTAGGGACTCTGCATTATAGCACCTATAGCTTTCTGTTTAAGGCTCGGTGACTTACATCTGCAGCTCTAGAAAGTAATAAGTCTGGGGAAGGGAACACAGCCAAGAACCGCTCAGCAGCCAACTGCAAGCAAATAGCTGGGTAGTGCTGCAGCCTACATTTCTGCCATGAACAGTTTGCTCCATGACGTTGAATAGTTTGAAGGAACTTCCAAATATAATGCATGCGGGGGGGGTGGGGGGTGGCGGGACTAATAATAATGGGAGCAAGAAGTCGCAGGTGCTATTCCCAAAATAATAAGAAAATGGGGCCTGTTATCCCAGACCCAAACAAAATTACTATTCTTAAATGATAAAGGGGCCATAGGGTTTTTGGCCAGGTGAAAGTAAGTAAAGAGTAGTCCGTCAAAACCACTGAATTAGTAAAGACATTACCTAAACAGAGTTTCAGGGGAACAAGAGAATGACCATGTATTCTGCATTCTGCGCTCCAAACACAATGACATTCCTGGAATAATAGTAATGAGGACAGGATACATAAAGGCAGGCTTAAAACCATGGGCTCCCAGTATTTATTGATCCCATATTATTATTCAAATATATTCCAACCAAAGAGTCAAAGTCTGCAAAATGAGAAGAGGTAGGCATTTGGCCAACTGAAGCGGCACAGCAAAATAAATGCCAAAATCTAAGAAGCCCTCCTACAGGAGGAGATAAGGGGATATTGTAGCATTACTAAATGCCTAGACAGTCATGAAGTTCCCAGAAAGGATAAAATGGCGAATTCCATGGGCATAATTCTATTAGATCACCACTGGAAAGCCCACAAATATTAGCAACGGGATTGGGCATCAGAGAGTGGGAGGCAAGTAAAATAGCATGCCTGGGTTGGGGCAGAGGACAGACAGAAAACACGCACTCTCAATAAGTTCTTAAAAAAAAATAATATTCAAAATCCCCACGTTTTGTATGCAGCGGAAGGATACAATTGATACAATTAGAACAATGCAAGACCAAAACACACCTTTACTGAACAAACAAGAATAGAGAGGAAAGCCATCGAAACATGGCCAGAGTAGTGATAAATACAACAAACATTGACAAAGCCAAATGTTTTTGCCTTTATAATGGGAGTGCTGAGCTGTTTGCTTTGCCAATGTTTTTTCTTTTAAGTATTGTTTAAAAAAAGAAAAAAACATTTCAAAATACTTGAGGAAAACTAAACATATGGTATCTGAAACCTGCACACTGAATTCAATGTTTTCAACCTATAGGAATGGCATGGCTTATTTTAAAGCGAATTTGAAAAGAATCAGAAAGTGTCAGAATGTAAAGGGAAATGGTAATTTATATTCCACAGGATTCAGCCATTTGCTCCCCTGCAGTAGCCCAGGGAGCAGATGTATTGGCCTCCCAGATAACTAATTTAAAAACATGGGGTGGGCAAAATATTCCGTTCCGCTGGCAGAATTAAAGAATTTTGGCGACTCCACGTAACTCTTGCAATGCTGAGTTCAAGACAAATTCTGTCAATAGTCACGTGGCAGAATTGTTTTGCGCGTGATAAAACGATAAGTTGAGGAGCGAGATTTGCGATCCCCATGCGTGTATTTCGGTCGCTAGGAGAACAGCCAGCAAGATTTTTTCCAACGTGGGCAGTCTCGAGCGGTTGAGACCGTTTGCTGTCAGAAAGCTGACGCTCAAGTAGAATATCTACTCTAGCAGCAGGAAAATCAACTCGAGTAGCTGCGCCCTCTGGTGCGCCATGTGGTGCCTTTTGCACAGATTTTTCGGCTTGGAACACGCTCCAGGTGCTAAATCACAAAGCAACATGCCTATTTCTGCCCGCTGACAGTACTCTGCAGAATCTCACTGAGATTTGTTTGTAACTCTGATTCCGCTGAGTCAAATTCTGCGAGTTCAGCCCACCCCTAATAAGTATACCTTCTGCCTCGGATACCGGCTGAGTGAGTACAGGTGAAGGCCATTCCCAAAGCACCATAAAGGCCTGAGCCAAAGCATTCATGTACATTTATGCAATATAGGGAATGCAGGAGATAAAACACAATCATTAAAGTCTGCTCGTCAAAAATACCACATCAAAAATATCCCTGTTGCTGTGCATTTACAGCAAAGGTTAGAGGTGTGGGGAGCAACAGCACAGGAGTATTTGAGGGGTCAAGCCGCACACGAGGTAAAAAGCTAGAAAATACAAGAACTCTTAGAGTACTGAATGGAAAAGGAATAATAGTTCCCTGAATTTGAGCAGTGAAAGGATACGAGTCAGTAAATCAAAAGGATCGGAAGGAGGTCTATCTCCTGGGAAGGCACAAACGGAGAAGAACAAGTTACTTACCTTCGGTAATGATATATCTGTAAGAGACATTAATTAATTATAGATTCCTTACCTTAGAATTACCCCCAGGCGTCAGACTGGATCCGGAGATTTTTTTTTTTTATCAGCAGTACCCCTGCGCGTCGGTTGGCGGCGTTGGTCGACTCCGCGTTTGTCGTCGTGATCGCTGGGATGACGTCGCGGTATCTACTTAGACGCCGCCTCTGCGCGCTGACATCAGTTCTTTTACACAACATTCAACGCCAGAAGCGCAGAGCCATACAAGACACTGACCACTGGTGCACAAAACTAGGGCCCTGGAAGGGAGTCCCTTACTCTAGAAGTCCATTCGCAGAACTGGGAGGACGGGTGGGGCAGTAAGGAATCTATAACTAATATGTCTCTTACAGATATATCGTTACCGAAGGTAAGTAACTTTTTCATCTGAAAGAGACTATTAGTTATAGATTCCTTACCTTAGAATAGATACCCCAGCAATACCAATCCCGGAGGTGGGTCTGCGAACTAAGTTCACACCAGAAAGTCCTGGAGAACTGAATGGCCAAAGAAGCCGTCTCTCCGGCTTGACTATCCAGGCAGTAATGTTTCGTGAACGTGTGCAGTGATGACCACGTGGCTGCCTAGCAGATATCACAGAGGGGGACTCCACGTCCCAAAGCAGTAGTGGCTGCCGTCACCCTGGTGGAATGGGCGCGCAGTCCTACCGGAGGCTCCTTTTTCGCCAAGGAGTAACAGATCTTAATGCAAAAGACGACCCATCGAGAGATGGTCCATTTTTGCACGGACCGACCTTTCTTGGTGCCCACATAGCCAAAAAAAGAGTTGATCGTCCACCCGGAATTGTTTTGCGCGATCCAGATAAAACGATAACGCACGTTTTGGATCCAGACGGTGGAGTCTCTCCTCCTTGGAAGGAAGCTGGGGCGGGAAGAAGGTGGGCAAAGTGATGGTCTGTCCTATGTGGAAAGAGGTAACCACTTTGGGAAGAAAAGAAGGTCTAGTTCGAAGGACAACCTTGTCCGGATGGACAGCAAGGAAAGGAGGTTTAGACGATAGAGCCTAAAGCTCACTCACCCTGCGAGCAGAGGTGATGGCAACCAGAAAAGCAGACTTAAAAGTCAAGAGTCAGAGGACAATTATGTAGTGGCTCGAAAGGAGCACACATAAGGTAAGTTAAGACCAGATTCAAGTCCCACTGGGGCATTACCAAAGGAATAGGAGGAAAGAGGTGAGTAATGCCCTTAAGAAACCTGTTTACAATAGGGCACTTGAAAAGAGAAGGCTGATCAGAAAGGCCGAAATGGCAGAAAGATAGCCTTTAAGGGTGCCCAGAGCAGAACCGTGCTGGGCCAAAGATAGAATAAAGAGGAGAATCTCTGAAAGAGGGGCAGAAAGGGGATCCACAGCCTTTGCTGTGCACCGTGCAACAAATTTGTTCCATCTACAGGCATATACCGTTTTAGTGGAGGGACGCCTGGCTGCCAAGATGACATCACAGACATCGGGAGGTAAGGTCAAAAGCTGTCAACTGTCACCGCTCAATCTCCACGCAAGGAGGTGGAGGCTGGACAGGTTCGGGTGGAGGACCGTCCCCTGCTGCTGCAACAGAAGATCCTCCCGAAGAGGCAGTCTGATTGGAGGATCGATGGCCATGTTCAAAAGCTCGGGATACCAGACTCATCATGCCCAGTCCGGAGCCACAAGAATGACTTGGGCCTTGTCACGCTTGATCTTCTTCAGCACTCTGGGCAGAAGTGGTATAGGCGGAAAGGCGAATAGAAGACCGCAATTTCACTTGTGACGAAAAAGCCTTGGAAATGCCAACGTGCACAACTGCTGACATTGCGCGTTTTCTTCGGTGGCGAACAGATCTAACCAATGCTCTCCCCACTGCTGAAAGAGACCTTGCACCATCTCCGAGTGAAGACGCCATTCATGATCCATCATACACCGGTGGCTGAGTTCGTCCACCCTGGCGTTCAGAGAACCTGCCAGGTGTTGAACAACCAGGGACATGCCCTGATGTTCCAGCCACGTCCAAAAGTGAAAAGCCTCTTGACATAGGGTCCACGACCCCACCCCGCTTGTTGCAGTACCACATGGCGGTGGTGTTTTCCGTGAACACCTGCACTACCCTTCCTCTGACAGAAGGAAGGAATGCCTTCAGTGCAAGACGAATCGCCCGGAGCTCCAGAAGGTTGATGTGGAGTCCGGACTCCGCCGGAGACCAGAGGCCTCTGATCTCTGCCTCTCCCATGTGGCCGCCCCATCCCAGGAGCGACGCATATGTCACCACTGTGAACTCTGGTTGGGGAAGGGAGAGGGATCTGCCGTTGACCCAATCCTGGTCCGTTAGCCACCACTGCAATTGGTGTGCAGTGCCCTCTGAGATCTGGACGCAATCGGAAAGATTCCCCTGATGCTGCGCCCACTGGAACTTCAGGTCCTACTGCAGAGCCCGCATATGCCACCTGGCATAATCCATCAGCAGGATGCAGGAGACCATGAGGCCCAGCAGCCTGAGGGTCATTCTCACCGAAATCCGGGATAGAGTTTGATACATCGGTATCATAGCCCGAATATCCCGGACTCGCTGCTCGGGAGGATAAGCCCGAAACTGCGCTGTATCCAGAACTGCTCAAATAAAAAGGAGCTTCTGAGAGGGAATCAGGAGTGACTTCGGCATGTTGATAGTGAACCCCTGCGAGTGCAGGAGGTCCGCCGTAGTCTGGAGGTGGGAATCGACAGCCTGGGGCGAGCTCGCCTTCAACAGCCAGTCGTCGAGATAGGGGAAGACTGGAACCCCTGATCTGCGCAGTTGAGCTGCGACCACCGCCATCACTTTTGTGAACACCCGAGGGGCCCTGGTAAGGGCAAAGGTGAGCACGGTAAACTGAAAATGCATGTGGCCTACCGTGAACCATAGGCAACGCCTGTGGGCTGGCAGGACGGGGATGTGGAAATAAGCATCCTGCAAGTCCAACACTACCATCCAGTCCCCAGGGTCGAGGGCAGACAGGACCTGAGCTAATGTTAACATTTTGAACTTCTCCTTCCGGAGGAAGCGGTTGACGTCCAGGAGATCCAAGATAGGATGCAGTCCTTTGTCCTTCTTGGGTACCAGGAAGTAGTGGGAATAACAACCACAACCTACTTCTGGCACAGGGACTCGCTCAATAGCTCCCTTGGCTAAGAGAGCCGTAACTTCCTGGCGGAGAAGGGCCAAGTGATCCTCCAACATGCGAGGGAGTGTTGGTGGCATGAAGGGAGGGGTAGTCTTGAAGGGGAGGGAGTAGCCTCTTCGGACTATCTGCAAAACCCGTGATGTTGTGCCAGTGGGGGGTGATGGCGGATCCTGCCGCCCACTGGCAACTGGTGGCCCTGAAAGGTCGGACTAGGAAGGTTTGGAGGCAGCTGCAGGGGGGGGGCATTGGTGGACTGGCCCGTTCTCTACCCCCGGACCCACGATGCTGGGTCCCACGTCCACGGTCGCGCAGATGCTGGGTGGCTTCTGCGGCCCTGTGACCCTGGGTGGAACGTGGTGGGGAACCCCTTTCGTGGCCACGAAAGGGGCAAACGGCAAACTACATGGGGCGAGAAGTCGCTGCAAGGCCCAAGGACCTGGCCGTAGCTCTAGAGTCCTTGAAGCGCTCAAGCACGTTGTCTGCCTTGTCGCCAAACAGGCGACAGACATTAAAGGGCATGTCCAAAAGGGTAGATTGGACATCCCCAGAGAAGCCAGAGGTTCTCAGCCAGGCGTAGCGTCTCAGGGCTACTGACGTGAAAATGGTCTTTCCCAGCGAGTCGGCAGTATCCAGTCCACATCGGATGGTGAAGTTTGCTGCGTCTCGACCCTCAGCAACCGCGTGGGCGAGCACGACCCGGGCCTCTTCCGGGCACTGTGGCAGCACTTGCGCAACTGTCCCACACTGAATGTGTGTAACGGCCCAAGAGACATGCGGTGTTCACCGACCGCAGTCCTAAGCTCGCGGAAGAAAACATTTTCTTCCCAAGATGGTCCAGCTTCTTGTATTCCCTACCTTGAGGAGCTGTATGGAAAGCGCTTCCTTTCGAAGATGAGGCTTGGACCACCAAGCTCTCGGGGGTAGGGTTTTGGGAGAGAAAAAGAGGGTCGCCCGGTGCCGGCCGGTGCCGGCCGGTGGCGTCGGGCTATCATCCTATCCACAGGAGCCCCTGTGCTGGGCGTGGACCAGGAGCCCAGAAGGACGTCAGTGAGGGCCTCATTGAATGGCAGCAAGGGCCCCGAAAAGGCTGCTGCCGGCTGAATCACCTGTCAGGAGGTTAGTCCTGATCGCCACAGTAGGAAACTCAAAGCCCAAGGCCTCAGCCGCCCTACGCAAAACTACAGCGTAGGATGCTCCCTCCTCCGTAGCCACGGTAGGGGGGAAAAAGCATACCAAGGTCTGGGGAAGTATCCAGACCACTGGCATCACCCAACTCCTCTCTCCAGTCCGGCTCTTAAAGTTGGTCTGCCAGAGGATCAACAGACCCCTCCCAGTCCTCCTCACCCTCCTCTGGCCGCCACTCAGGGCGATAAGGAACGCCAGGGAAGAACAGCGGTACAAAAGTACCCTCTGGCGCCGGTACCAGCGTCGGTCGACGCCGGTCCGGCTCTGTGTCCAAGTCGAGGGGGAGGCTGGGGTCGTCGCTGGCCGGGGACGTAGCCGGAGACGGAACCGGCGTTGGAGGTGGCGGAGGCGTCTTCAGAGGGATCGGCACCGTGAGGTCGACCGGCACCGATCCGGATCCAGGCCTGGATCCTTGAGGGCCCTGTGGCGCCGGAGCCGCCGGCATCGAAGGACTAGAGCCCCCAGCCGAGTCCACGGGGCCCGAAGGCGCTCCAGCAGACTCGGGCTGCCCAAAGATGGAATGGAGGGCTTCGTAAAAGGCACAAAGATGGAATGGAGGGCTTCGTAAAAGGCACAAAGCTATCCAGGGGGCGCTCCGGCTACAGGGAAGGGAGGGAAGCTCGGACCCGTCCCAGCAGGCTCCAAAGTTGGAGCCGGAGGACAATGACCCTCTGCGCCCGTCGACGGACGGGGAGAAGGCGAAGAGTGACAATGCTTCTTCCCCTGCTACTTGTGCTTAGACTTACCCGATGATGAAGACTTCGATGAGGAATGATGGTAGTGGCTCTGCGACCTTCCTATTGACCGGGACTTCGAGCGGCGTGGAGCTGACTGCCGGGCCACCAGAAGCTTTCAGGACCGCTCCCACAAAGACTTCGAGTTCATGGCTCAACAGTCGGAGCACGACTTCGGGTTGTGGTCGCGCTCCAAGCACCAGAGGCACGTGAGGTGCGGGTCCGTGACAGACATCAGCTTGTGACAGGAGTCACAAGGCTTGAAGCCGGCCGTACGATGGGACATCCTTACGTGCACCAGGAGTCGAACGACTCGAAAGAAAATGTCAACAAAAGCCGAAAAAGTTCTAGTCAAAAAGTGACTAAGGGTACCGCTCTCTCCGGATCTGTGCTGGCTGGCGCAGAAAAAGAAAGAACTGACGTCAGCGCGCAGCGGCGTGGTCTAAGTAGATACCGCGACGTCATCCCGGCAATCACAACGTCAACGATGAACGTGGAGTCAACCGACGCCACCTACCGACGCGCAGGGGTTCAGCTCAGAAAAAATTCACTAGATCCAGTCTGACGCCTGGGGGTAATTCTAAGGTAAGGAATCTATAACTAACAGTCTCTTTCAGATAGTCAAACCATCAAATAAGCAAAAAAATGGACAACAAAGCTAACCAGCGGTAGGCAATGAGTGGACAGTAATCTCACAATAAATCTTTTGCAAGTAGACAGCTTGCGCTGTCCAGTAGACGAGACCTAAAAATGCTCAACCAAACCCCTTATGTCTACTGGAAACAATAGGTTTGGACAACAGACAGTTGAAGGTGCTGCATGACCTACAAACATTGATGTAAGGCTACCTTCAAATGTCAACAAAGCACAAACTGGTATAGATACATTTTAATTGGATCAAGATACTCTCATATTTTAATCTGTAAGCAAGGTTCAGACTGGGGCACCGTTGCTTTGAACAGAACCTCTGACAAATGCCCATACTGCGGAGACCAAGAGGAGACAGTAGAGCATTTTAAAAAAAAAATCTTTGCCCTTTATATTTAGGTTGAGGGAAATACGGTCTGAAATGACTTAATTAGTACACAAGTTGGAGTAGCACACTTCTACTGCAAAAAGCAACCTACCAATAAAGATGTGATAGGCAGTTCTGAAACATTAAGCCACAGACTCTGTGTGTAAAATATGTAAGGTTGACTAAAAATGTGTGTCCAAGGATGAGCTTGTAATAGAAAAATATTGCCTAATTTAGACCTTTAGCTAGCCTGACTTTCTTCAGACATCTTACTTTGACATTTATTCATATTTGCAGAAATACATTTTTACTTTATTTTAAGTTAATGAGGCTTTCCACATGCATATCTGTGTGCTTTTCCATTTTCGAAAATCAGCAAAATCGAAGACTAAAGCATGGTCTCTATATTAATAAATTGCATTAATGTGTGTTCCTCTCGGGGATGCCGTGTTCAGGATGTTCCGGTCTTTATAACTTTCAAGGTCATTTGCTAGAGCCTTTCCTTACAGCATTCATTAACTGTTCATTGTATTGTATTTCTGTATTATATAAATGTATGGTATTTCTGTATTACATAAATGTCATGTCATCTCCTTTATTTCCCATGCATACCTCATTCGTTAATATGAAGTAGAAGTAGGCCTTTTTAAAAGTATCTTGTGTATTATGTTAGGTTATTGGTTTTGTAGAGCGCATTGCTGCCCCAGCGCTAATCCCAAGGCAGCCAGTAAAACAGTGGACCGCTGAATGAGGAGAGCAAGTTATTTCGGAAAGAGAAAAGGTTTTTATTGCCTCCCGGAAGGACACATGATCTTGAATATTTCTTATGTTAGCAGGGAGGGCATTCCAAAGTCTAGGAGCAAGGACACGAAAGGAGCGCCCTCCGACCCGAGCTTTCCTGACACGAGGAACGCACGCCAAGTGTTGGCCAGTAGAACGCAGCAGGCGGTTCGGTGTGTAGGGCGTGAGAAGATTGGCTAGAATATCTGGGGCATAGGCATTCAGGATTCTGTGAGAAATGCACAGAACTTTGAAATTAATTCTTTCCTCCACAGGGAGCCAGTGCAGCCTGCGCAGAAAGCTGGAAGTAGAGCAGGTTCTGGGCAGGCCGAAGAGCATATTAGAACATTCATTGTTTTATTAGGATGATACATTGCTAGTTCAACCCTATTATGTCACATCTTACCACTTAATGTGTGTGGCTTTCCTGTCTAAAACCAGGAGATTTTGGGGGCGTGGCCTAGTGGTCCAACATGGCGGACGCGCTTTAGGCGAGCTCCAACAGCCAAAACCAAAATCCTTCCTCATCCTGCCCGACTCGCAGCTGGTTTTCCCGGTCTGCACACCGGCGGTCGGTGTACACCTGGTGGCTGTGGAAAGGTGGCCTCGGGCCGTGGACCCGATCTAGCTGACTGTGTGGGCTAGCCTTGCTGTGGAAGGCCAGGGCGGCTCGATCGGCCTTGGTTGGGGCGGCGGCGGCCGTGGTGGTGTTTACAGGCCCCTTCAACACAGTCCTATATCGATGCCCAGGTGGGGGCCCGGGCTGGAGGACTGAGCCGTAGCGATCAGCTGAAATGTGGTTGGCTGGAGTGCGAGAGGTGCGGGGCTTGACCTTTGCCCGCGAGCGTGACGCAGCAACCTGAGGTAGCCTATCGGGTGGTGCTGGGCCTGGGATGCCGAGACGTGTGGAGCCCACCGGCAGGAGTACAGATGGAGCTGCTGTTCTCTATAGAGGGCCGCATGAAGTGGTGAAAAATCGGCCTTCCGAGCAGCCAGTGCGGCACTGCCCGGGTGACGCCGCCTTACCTGGTGCAGCCCGGCTGGCACCAACTATCATTGTTCCCATCCTGGAGCGGACGCCAGTGTTCAGACCTGCATTGCAGAGATGCATCCCTGGGATATAACCGACGCACCCACGCGAGGTGAGTACCCTCATTAGGAGGTAGAGGGGTTGGTAGGCTCCAGGCTGAGGAGGCGGGCTAGGCCTCGGTGAGGCTTGTGGTCTGGGGCTGCCCATCCTGGTCGTCACTGGTGATTTTAGAGGGTGCCTTCGTACCCCCTTAGGATCGCTGGGGTACACGGTTTCTTCTGGGGCGGCATAGCCCTGAACCTGCTCTGAATGCCTGTGTCACCCTCTAGGCCTTGGTAGCAGAGGGGTGGAGCGACTGGGTGGCCCTACGAGAGCCATAGACTGTGGATTGCAGATTGAGTGCTGGCAGTGGCCATAAGATGACGAAAGATCAGCCTTCCAGCTCCACTGCAAAACAGAGCACGATGGACAGGTTTACTGGTGCTGGATCTACGGTGGCAGACCCAAGAGGGACCAGGGGTCTGTACCTGATAATGCGGTGCTTCTAGCCACAATCTTTCAATCTAGAGATATGCTGGATGCAAAGATCGGCGCAGGTGGCTCAGATGCAAATCTCCTGTGACAAGATCTCCGGAAGGCAGTCGAGCGCATTACGGAGGCTGATCCTAGACTCCAAAATAGAAGACACAGTGAACTTGCTGCGACTGAAAGTTACCTCGCTCACAGCAGTGACCAAAGATATAGCGGCGCGCGTTGAAGACGCGGAGGGCCGCGCCCGCCGGAACAATCTTCGTTTCGTGGGTTGCCAGGGAAAGAGTATGGCCAAGTTTCTTGCTCACTGGATCACTACACCTCTACCATCGGGCTCCCTCTCCTCTTGCTTTGTGATTGAACGGGCTCATAGGGTCCTGGTCAAAGAACCCCATCTAGAAGCGCGACCACAGCCGGTCATAGCTAGAATCCTCAATTATCAGGACAGATGTTATCCTTACATTCGCACTAAAGCAAGAAGCACTACTTTTGAGTCCCATGGTATTTCCAGATTACACCAAGATGGTCCAACAACAACGGCAATAATTCGTTGCAGCGAAAAGAGGTCTTTGTGAACTCAACATCCAGTACATGCTTTTTTCCCCCCCCACGCGTATGCGTGTGGTACACAATTCTCGAACTCTTTTTTTTAACACCCTGAGGAAATATTTGCATGGATGGTTGAGTGTTTCCATTAAACCACATACTCCACCTCACCTGGCCGCGTCCTCCAGTGACCGTCGCTCTCAACAAGCCAAACCAAGGGAGAAGCACTGTCACAGGTCCCGCTCTTCCTGGCATTCTAAGCCGCAGGTCTGTGAACACAGATGGGTGTGGCCCGGAGGCTCGCCGTTTTGCCTAATGTGACTCCTGCGGACATCGCCGACCTGGACAACCGGGTCATTAAACTCCATACCCATTGCAATGACGGCCTATGACTTACTGCTGCTCTTCTGGTTGCCTCAGCTTTAGGGTCTCCGGAGAGACAATTGGGTGTTGCTGGGACATGGGGATCCATCAGACAGGCCCAGCTCTAGGCCCATGTTGGGACTGGTTCTGGGCTCAATCCGCGACGGATACTTCAATGTTACTGAAGTATTGGGGTGGGGAAGAAGGTGGGGGGAGAAGTTCTGTTACACAGTTCTGTTTTAACTTGTCTTGCACAGGCTTAATGCCCGCTTCACTGCTACCCTGCCGGTAGATAACCAAGTCAAACCGCGCCCTGGCCCAGACAGCTGGCGTGGATTCTACTGGCCCTGCTGGATGACTGAGTGTTATAACATGGAATGTACGTGGCGTCCTAGAAAAGGTCAAGCGCGGGGCCATCCTCCATCAGGCCAGGCGACTTCAGGCAGACATTCTGATATTGCAGGAGACACCTTCTCGGGTCTAAAGTCTACTGTTTGGGCTGATATGGGTTTACACAGAAATATCAATCTGGTTTTGTGAGGGGGTTGTGGGGAGTGGCTCTTCTGATCCATCGTAGAATCCCATTTAAAGACCTAGGTGGACACGCAGGGGTGGTATGTCTTTGTAACTGGCACATTATATGGGGAGTCTCAGGTGTTGCGGTGTGATTATGCCACCACGCCGCCACCCCCCCGCCCACACACACCGCTCAGACAATCCTTTGTCAATCGCATTCTGGCTCTGTGGGTAAAACTTCTGAGTGGCTTGACTGTTATAGGGGGAGATTGGAACGATGCCATGTCCTTAGAGTGCGACAGGTGGCGGGCGGGCTGGGGATGCATGGATGTCTCGGCTGCGATCCATGGCAGAGGCCATAGGGTGGGTGGATACATGGCGGGCCTATCATCCCGGCGAGACCAGATTCACTTCACGTATTCTTCTATAGTCCAAAGCTCTTTCTTGGCTGGACTACCTGTTGGTGTCGGCTGGCCATTTACATAGAGTATCTGGGGTAGATAGCTTGCCCAGAGGGCTATGAGACCATTCCCCAGTGGCACTGTGGCTTCATGTGGGTCCTTGATGTCCCTTCTTTCGATGGAGACTCTCACCATGGCACCTAAGAAATCTGGTATATAAAACACACACGAGAATAACACCTTCAACTCTAAAACCGCCTCATCCAAAATTGTGTTATGGGAAGCGATAAAACCCACTACTAGGGGAGTAGATATCAGTTCCAGTTGCTAGGGCGAGTAAAGAGAGGCCAGGTCATGGTCCCCATTGCCTTTATCCCTATACGGCCGATCTGCCATATTTAAGAAGATCTCAATACCCTGTCTTCTGTACCAACTGAAAAACCATTTGTGTCCAGTCCTCCTCACATTGCTCAGACAGATTAACGTGCTGAGTCAGTTCATGTGGTGTGGAGGAGCTTCTGGTGTGGCCCTCCGAACCTGCTTTCAATCCACATATTGTGGCTGCTGATATTCAATCATACTATGCAGCCTCTCACCTGTTGTCAATGAGTGGCCGCCGCCGCCACCACCTCCACCACCACCGAATGGGGTGGTAGGGACACCTGACACGGGAGACAGCTGCAGTGGGGTGCTCTCATGGCGAAGGTAGCGGGACTGAGGGGCTTACAAGAATGGTACCACATCGGTATTTAGCATTGGGGGGTGTTATGCAGGGCCACATACTTAAGTCATTCCATGAACTTCAATCCGATTATTCGATGCCCCATAGCCATTTCTATAAATATGAGCAGTTGAGTCATGCCCTTCCCCATACATTTGGGACGTTACTGCCCTCCCCGATTTCAATCAGCTTGAGGGTAAGCTCTTAATGGGCGACCGTGGTGGTCACATGACATCCAAAATATACCAGAACCTAGTCACAAACAGCTCCACTACGCTGGACACCCTCAGGACGGCCTGGCAAAGGGATATCAGTGACACAGATGATGATGATGATAAACGGATAGAAGCCTTGGAATCCCCTCGTGGGGGCGGTGATATCTTCCTGCCTTTGATTAATCCAGTTCAAATATCTCCACAGAGCCTACTTTACTAGACATCAGTTGTGGTACATGGGACTCATTAGTTCTCCTATATGCCTGCGCTACGAGATTGAGGAAGGTACCTTTTTACATACGGTGTGGAGCTGTAGAGTGCTAGACCGCTTCTGGCGGGGGGGTTGTGTCCTGTTTGGCTGAGGTGCTTGCCTGGGATATTCCATCTACCTTGAAATTGATCCTACTACATAGCACAGATGGTATAGTGGCAACAGATATAAGCGTCATTTACTATTCCTCGGTCTTACCCTGGCCAAGAGGGCCACTGCAAGACAATGGAAGGTTGCTGAGCCACCGCTTCTGGGTGTTTGGAAGAGGGCATGGACTTTTGCATGGTACTCTAGGTCACAGTTTTTCAAGCCCGGGGTTGCCCCCAAAAACATTCTAAAATTTGGCAGCAAGTGGGGGGGGGGGGGATTATCGGGGTTTGTTCTTAGAAACTATACAAACCACTGCGCTGCAATTAGAGGCCGAAGTTAAACGATATGGTCAGAGGGCGGGAGAATACCCTAGGAGTTCATAACATACGCTTGTATGAGTGTATGGACATCGGGTCGGGGTGAGCGCGGGATGCGGGTGAGCAACTGTGCATTTGTTTATGTTCCTTGGGACTCTTTCTTGGTTTTTACCTTTTTTTATTTCTTCTCTATATTTCGGTTTTCCTTCTTGGAGATGATTTTATACTGATCATTCTGTGGTATTATGTGCATGTCTGTGGCCCGGTTGGGTCACGTCATTGGCAAAAACCAAATAAAGTTTGTTCGGAAAAAAAAACCAGGAGACTTTGGTTATTCCATTCAGATTTTGCATATACAAAGTCAAAGGGTACTGGACTACGGGTACCACATAACTTCAAGCTGGTATTGTGCTTCTGGATTAATAAGGAGAAATTACATGTTCTTTACCCTAATGGTACCCTCATGCCACCTCCCTCAACTTCAAATATTAGTCCCCTTCTAATGGGCCACCACTTCCATTAGATATCGGGGCCTCAACCTTACAAATCATCTTGATGGATGAACTGTGGCTACCTGGGCTGAAAACAGCAAACATATCCTTGAAGATATTAGGGGATGGCTTCCCATATAACTATTGTGGCTGGGGCCTTTGAATGTCTTTAAAGTTAATGCCCTTCCCAGAATTCTCTACCAATTCCAATTGCTTCCAACCCCCATATCTCTGCTAGATATAAGCCAGCCGCATATCCAGTAATAAACTCCTCATCCTTCCTAAAGATAAGGGTGGACTGGCATACACAAACCTTATGCAATACTAGATGAAGTGCGCACTAGGTTGACTGACTTACTAGAGGAAATATGGGATGAGATGGCTACTGGGTGGAGCTACCCGAGACAGGATCAATGTATGGCTGGGGTTCACCTGCCTTTATAAAATGCGAAAAGTGTCATTGCTCATTGAAGATCTGGCAGTGTTCTCTTCCCCCGCTTTGATGATCCCTTGTATAATGGTCATGATGTATCTGTATGATATATGTGTTTTCGTGTTTCAGCAATAAAGAGGAAAAAAAACTAAAAACCTTATGCAGTACTACTGGACGGCGCGCCTCTGCTATATCTTGGAATGGGTGGTGAGAGGGAACGAGAAAACCCGGTTTCAAATGAATTGCACAGTAGCATGGCTCCCTGTATTATGCATAGCCTGGCTCCCCCAATATGACAGTCCAAAAGGGCCTATATTGCTACCCCCAACAAGAATAGTCCTTAAGATATGGGACCATGTAGCTGTCAAAAAAGGTCTTACTACTATCCCTCCCCCAAACACACCTCTAGCTAGAAGCTCTGATTTCACACCATCTATAGAACCACAGTTCTTCCCTCAAGTTTGCAAAAGGAGACTGCAGAACATCGAGAGAGCTCTTTCAAGGGGTGTCCTTAAGTCCTTCGACCAATGTAAATAAGAATTTCAATCGCTGACAAATCCAGTCTCTAATACTATCAGCTGCAATATTGGGCTTTATATCCACCGAATACACAATGCGCTACAAGAGTTCAGGCATTTTGAAAAACTGGCCTGTGCTTTTGAAGGACTGATCTCCAGAACCTATTGCGTTACCCATGACTCCAAACCAACCACCCAACATCCATTTCAACCTTGCTGGGAGGGGGAACTGAAAAGGGAAATACTGGCTAAGAACTGGGTGCAAATGTGGAG
Source organism: Calotriton arnoldi (assembly GCA_963921515.1). NCBI lineage: Eukaryota > Metazoa > Chordata > Amphibia > Caudata > Salamandridae > Calotriton > Calotriton arnoldi. The sequence continues at coordinate 1,227,870 of CAWUFW010001850.1, read as the reverse complement.
GGACATCCCTAAAATACTCTGAAGTATTCTCCAAAGGGAGTCAGCATACAATGTAATGTACCAATCGTAAGTGAACCCTGTGAGACAATCAAATGTATCCCTCCACAACGGCTCAATGTTTGCGATGCGAACTTAAGGGATATTGGGCTACTCGACTCAAGTGTCTTGATCCAGGGATTAAGACTATTGGATATGGACGCTATGACTGGCACCGATAGTACCCTTACCCGCCACAAGTTGGGAATGGCTAAACAAATCACTGCCCTTTATTGGAAGAAAAGAGAGTAGAGTCTTCAGCCAGATTACTTTGGTTCCACAGGTTATGGTAAACACTGGCTATGTAACAGATAAGAGATAACTCAGGCCAAAATTTATTGGCAAATGGCAACCATTATAAGAATATATATCTTGTCTAGATTACTATTATTTCACCCCCCCGAAGACTTGGAGCGCTAGAATGACTCAACTGAACTAAGCATAAAGGGATGCTTGTATTGGCCCCAGGTAGATAGATCTCTCTGGAGGATGCGCGGTCCTTCGTTTACATTCCAATAACCACTGTGCGCGGTGGGGTGTTGGCCAAAGGCCAGGCCCTTTTGCCAGGTCCCCCCTCAAAGGCTGCCACCCCATGCTGCCCAGGGCTGCATAGCCCCCCTCCCTGACTCTTGGGGACCCCATCCCACAGGGGCAATAAAAAATAAAAAATTAAGGGGGGGGCGTGTGGCACCCCTCCCCAAGCCTCATTAGGCCCTTGCAACCCCATCCACCTTTTATTTTTCGAAAGGGGAGGGGGGCTGCATACAGCCCCCTCCCGAACCTCTTTAAGTCCTGGGGACCCCATCCCCTAGAGCAGTCTTTGTTTTTAAGGGGATAGGGGACACATGGCCCCCCTCCCAGCGCTGTTTTCGGTCCCGGGGACCCCATGCCCCGAATTATTAAAGGCGCGTGCCCACCCAGGGCACTTACCATGCACCTCGTTGGGAGCAGCTGGGGAACCCCTGGGCCCCCATGGCTCCTGCCGGCTCCCCATGTGGTGTGGGAGCCAGCACTGCTGCCGCCCATACAGACCAGCTACTTATGCTGCTCCCTCCAGGCAGGGTGAACAAAGCGATACCAAAGGGGATGATGGACAGAGCGCTTGAGCTAATCAAACACTCACCCCCAGTCAACTGATCTGGGTTTAATCCATCATCATTCTTTAGCTCACTCTCTCATGCCCAGACGTGGGTCCCTTGCTCACTTTGCCACTGGATTCAAGATAGCCAGGCTGATGAGGGTTTTGAACCCGAAACCGGTCCCAGGATGCTTGTTTCCGGTCCAGGGAAGACATGGCTTGGCAGTTCGGGCTGGACTGTTCCCATGAGGCACAGGGTCAGACTGATTTGCATATGGCCATGTCTGAACTGGGGTGGTGGAGTGAGCTAAAGAATGATGATGGATTAAACCCAGATCAGTTGACTGGGGGTGAGTGTTTGATTTGCTCTAACGCTCCGTCCATCATCCCCTTTGGTACCCCTCCAGGCAGGAGCAATCTCTTGATCCGTTTCCTTGATCACAGCACTGCCGACAGGTAAACAGATCAAAAGTCTGCTCTCAGCCGGCAGGAGAATTTTAAAAGCTCCCGCCAGGCAGGAGCAAACACAAGTTTCCTTGCCCGCGCCGCAAAACTGCTGTGTACCGGGGGTGGGCTCCCCGGGACATAGCAAGTGAGTCTGCCTCATGGATGGGGTTCACAGGGCCATTATGGGCTCAGGGTGATAGAGGGACACGGCTCCCCTTCCCTTTTTTTATTTGTTTCTTAGTAGTAGAGGCCCTGGGGGATGGAGAGTCCCCCAAAGCCTTTTAAAGGCTTGTTGAGGGGGACCACGCAGGACCTCTCCCCTTAAATATATCTGGCCCTGGGGGATGGGGTTCATGGGGCAGAAAATAGCCTGGGGAGGGGGGCCACGTGCCCCCCTTCCCAATACAAATAAACACGTCGCCCCTCCCAGGGACAAGCACAGGAGCCCGCGCTTTTTCTTTTTTTTAACACTACTTTGGCCCCAGGCGGGGTCCCTTTGGAACCCCACTACCAGGCCTAGAGGGTCAGGGTACTCCCTGCCCCATTATGTATTTTTTTTGGGCAGTTTCTTTTTTAGGACTCTGGACTGAGTCCTAAGGTAGCTGCCACCACTTCCTGGTTGAGTTGATGGCAGTCAATCAGATCTCACCTTGAAATCGGTCGGCTCCGGGAATCCTCTGGGGTGTGAAATATACAATTTTTTTAACCTTAATTTCTTCAAAACTAGAGAACGGATTGACACCAACACAAATAAGCACTCTTTCTGGACCAAGGTCTCACTTTCTGTCAAATTGTGTAAATCCATTTAGCGGTTTAGGCTGAAGGCAGTGTCTAAAGTTCCTGGAACAATGAATGGGGAAAACGTGTTTTGGGAACCCCACTTTTTTCTCTGCTCCAGCTTGATGGATCACCCCAAAACTTTCCAAGCGCAAACTAGTCATGTAGTAGCACTTTTTGTAAAGTTTCATGGAGATTTGTCAACCGAGGCCAAAGTTATTAGCTATCAAAAAATGCATTTCCTATGGAAACACAATTTTAACTCTAACTACCCAGTGGCAGCTGCCAGTGGGAAAAATATAAATAGACACTGGGTACTTGTAGTTAGGACCAGCTTTTCATAGGAAAATGATTTTCTGGTTTGCTAATAACTTTGGCACCATTTGACAAATCTTCACAAAACCTCCCAAAAAATATTCATCCACATCAGCTCCTTCCTAAAATGTTTTGAGGGGATCTGTTAAGTGGGGGCTGAGAAAAAGTGGGGTCCCAAAATTCACGCTTTATTACCTCACATATTACATTACTCATGACATGTTCTATGTATGACATCATGGATAACATCAAACCGACACTTGAAATTACATCATTGATGTCAACCCTGCATGGTGGAGCAGCCAGTTATAGTTCCTTCAATTAACTATAACTGGCGAATTTCAGTGTTTTTCTTAGCTTAGAATGTGACATTTTATATGACATTTTCATCCAACTGTAAGTTCACTTTAAACTTTGGTTTTTTTTTTTCCAGTAAATTTCTCAGTTTTTTTTAGTTTAAAATGCATTATTTTAACTGACATTTTTACCTAACTAGAAAGACACTGTAACCTTTGTTTTTTCCGTGAATATAAATGGGTGTATGTATATCATAAATGACAGCTGCAAAGTATTTCTATTTTTACTGTTAAGTTTATTTGAATTTTATTTTAAGTGCGTTACTGTACTTTATTTTTAAACGTAACGATGTCTTAATTTATTTTCTATTGAACGTCAAATACCTTTTCTAATTTATTATTTAAGTGTCAGCACTTATCTTTCCATTTTATGCATCCAACGCAGGTTTCTAAATGTATATAAACACACATATATATGTATCACATTTACACATGTACATACACCCTTTTCTGTAACAATCTACATATGTGAATATTAGGCAGTTTTAAAATATTTTTAATAAATTACCGATGCTTACCTGCCAAATTACTATCAATTATTCATTTGTAAACACATTATAGAAGTTGGTACCGACTCCTAAAATATGTTTAATATATACAAAATAAAGTTTTAGATGTTGCAAACACTCCAATTCTGTGAATTGCTGTATTTGCGACTGCTAAACGTTAAGTGCATCTGGCTGTCGGTTTATGCATGGAAGGGCTCCCTTCTAATCAAGGGCAGTTTTGTTACAAATTATAGGGTACCCTAGAGCCAGATAATATTCTTCTGTAGCACACCACATTGATTTAGCAGAATTAAATTGGGTAGAAACCTTGGAGTGTGTGATAACTTATTTACATTCATTGCAGGTTTTTGTGTTAAGATAGAGGGGAGAAGCACATTTACTTGAGAAAGTGATCTCATTCTTAAAATGTTCAATTTTTTGCAGAACGTAAAACACCTCCAATAACTTTGGAAGATCATACATTTATCTACTTAACCCTTCCCCAATATTTTCAGTTGTAGAAAAGGAAAATGCCAGTGACAAACAAAAAATAACAACAAAATATTAAAGAACGTGACACCAACTACTTTTGTGGAAGCATCTGGTAAGGCTGCGACAGAGCTACTCACAGCTGATGAAAACGCTAAGCTAGGTCTTGCCAAATGTAATGTCAACATAAAACAAACTACGCAAAACAGCACTATTAAAAGGGGGATAGGGAAATGTACTAATATCGTTTTTAAAAATGGCATGCAAAGAAATGAATGGGCATGAAGACAAGGCAGTTTATTGTAGCTATGCTGGAAAGTAAACAAGTAAAGCTGACATCCTGCCTTGTTACACAAATAATGCTTACTGTAAAGTTGTATTACTAGCTATCTAGTCTAGCAAACCAGTAGGGGATTTAATTGTTTATAAAATGTGTAAAGGTTTACATTTTTGAAAAACAAACTAGGCTGACCCCAAGGAGCTCTGCATTTACATTATGAAGTAATGTAAACTTCGCAACCCTTCACACCTCTAACACAACTTTAATAGCTCAATTTAAACCAATCTGAAAACAATGCTAATTGACTTTCGAAGTGGTTGGCATGTTTCCCTCTTTGGCGGGTCCATGTTCCACCCTCGGTTAAAACGAAGTATTACATTCTTGATATCAGATGTGCTTGCCAGGCTGCTAAGTAAAGCCTCATCTGCAACCCTACTTTAGAATGAGAGTGTTTTTTATAGCAAATATCTTTATCTGAAGCTACTTGTCAATGTCAAATGACTTTTAATTCAAATAAAGTACTTTCTGTGGTCAAGAAGGGTTTAGGTAAGCAAAAGACAATGAACCATAATATCCTCTTGGAGCGGCTGGACAGCAAGATGGGTGTGCCTGGCTCCAGGCAACTGTGAATCCACTCCTCTTTGATGAGCATGGGGAATCACATAAGACAGACATTACCTGCAAGAGTCCTTAATGGTTTGCCCTTTTGACGCTATTACACAGCACCTGCAAGCTTCCCTAGTCCAAATGATTGAGAATCCTGGTTTACATTGTTAAACATATAATCTAGGTGTTTATACTGTAGGTCAGGACCGGATGCGAGGAAAATGCTTAAGTCTTTATTCCTCCAAACCCCAGCACAGCGCTAAAGCTTTTTTCTTTGAACCTTCTATTTTAAATATACGTTTCATATAAAATTAAAACAGATCTTCATTCAATTACTTTTCACAAGTCCTTAACAACTTATCTGAACCGCCAATCAGGTGGGTGAGTCTGTGCTCCCTTAGCAAGGACTCGCTCTCCTGAAACATTCTCTCTTCTTCCTGCTCCAGTGCTCACCCACTCCCATTTCCCTTCTCAGATTTATTTATAGTGGCACATCCAGTTAAAATTGATTGATTTGTTTTGTTTTCACATTTTGCTGGTTACGTGACTTGCGCACCAAACAACAAGCCCAGACCATCATTCAGCATGGTCCCTTTTAGCAGTAGGTGAGGTGTGCCATTCCTGCGGGAAGGTCCTCTGGCCACTAGAGGGCCCTGGAGTATGTGCACATAGCGGGTCCCCATACATCTGTGAAGCTCAAAGCAACTAGCGGAGGCTGAAATAAAGGGCAGGAAGGCCAGTTTTCAGTATGTTTGGGGGATAAGGTGTCTAATAATACCTGGGTGAACTTGTGCCATAGTGTCAAGGGGCATTAGTGCCCAGGAGGTCACTTTTGAGGCTTGAACAACCGCTTTTTACTGGTCAAGAGAGCCTAGCTCAATTTTAGGGGAGAAACAGCATATAACCCTGGTCAAGGCATGTAATCGTGTTTGGCTATTTGCTGTGTCAGGGAACAAGTCGCTCTACTTACTCTGAGCTGTATGGCACAGTCTGGTGAGAATCACCTCTATGTGGCAGTAGGGGGAGGATATTTAGTACATTGGTGGTAAGCAAGCTTTGAACAAGCATAATCCCCACCTCCAGTCCTTACATATAATGTAATATCTCCTAGCTAACTTTAAGGAAATGTTCAGTTTTATTAAGGACCTCGAGGCAAGAATTATTGCCATCTGGTGACAGTGTTGTTTGATACACGCTCTCCAAGTCATATGGTATAAGTATGTGATCTTTTTTCTGTTTATGGAATTGGAGATGCGATGCTATTCTTGTTAGTTTCACAATACTATATGAAGAAGAAGAAATTGTTTTCTTTAAGGGTTCAGGTGAATATGGTTAGATTTGGTCCGGATATGGGTCGCCTGTCCCATCAGGGTCAGATTCCAAGCCAGGGTAACATTCATCGCAATGCAATTATGGTTTTGGTCGCATGGAGAGAAGATGTTGCAGGAAGAGAAATCGTTTTTGTGGAAGCACATATTCTCATGATTGGTGGTTCAGATGGAGGCAGATAACGACTCTTGTAAAATGCAGTTGACTGACGACCCAATTTACTTTTTTATTTTTATCAACTTTATAACCTTTCAAAGGCCAAGAGAATACATCAATCATGGTATGTACATTGACTGACATACAGTGGACATCGATATAGAATAACACTCCATTTTGCATCTTTAGTTCCACTGGGGCTTGTCTAGTGCTGGGTCCAGCTGTGCCCACTGGAATCACCCCTTAGTCAGATCCTGTGCGTGTAGCTCATCAAAATATCGAACAGTTCCACCCTCTCAGCCTGTATCCCACTGCCCCCCCTTATCGTAACAGTTCTGGGGTTGTGACACCCCCCATATCTCGTATTATGTATGTGTGGAATGGGGTAGATATTTTGTCAAAGTGGTGTAGAGTATCTCTCAGTATCACTGTGAGGCGCCCCACAGCATGGATCTTCCAGGTTTTTATACACCATTGACGGTGGGGTTGAGCTCTGCCATCACTGGGCTATCACTAGCCAGGCAGCCAGCAGTAATGTAGTAAGCAATTTTGCCATGGTCCTAGAAAGAGGACAGGCCTCTTCATCGTCCACATGCCCCAGTAGAGCGACCTGGGGAACACTGGAATGGTACATTTGCCATTTCTTTTTCTTTACAGAGTTTTATATAGCGCAAACTTGACCCGAAGGTATCGGGTATCAGAGCGCTTTACATTGCACCAGTTGCGTTACATGAGTGCACATTAATTTTTGTTAGGCACGGGGCGATTAAGTGATTTGCCCAGAATCACAGGATGTTCAGCGTCATTGCCGAGACTCTAACCCGGTTCCCCAGATTTGAGGTCGACCGCCCTAGCCGTTAGGCCAACTCCTCTCCCGCTATGTCTTTTATGGTCGCAAAGACCTGCTTCCAGTATGGCTGTACCTGTGAACAGCCCCACCACATGAAGATATGACCCTCGCTACTCACATCCCCTCCAACACACATCAAGGACCCCCACCATGGTGTGCAGGCGATCATGAACCAAATACCATTGCATCATCATTTTTAAAGTGTTTTCTCTATGTTGAAGATATGCCAACGACTTTGCCACTCTCTGACATATCATTATCTAGTCAAGTTGAGCCCCAGGTCATCGGACAAGATGATGGTGTAAGACAATTGCTTTAGTGTGGTGGGTTCTGTGAGAGTTTAAGAAGGCCAAGACAGTGCCTTATTGGTGTCTCCATCAAAAAACGTCTTCCACCCCTGCCGTATACCTGCCACCCAACGCCCGCACTCTAGGCTCTCTTGCCCAATGTAAGAGATGTGTTATTCTATAGAGATCATGTGAACAAAGCAGAAAGTTGTTTGCACACTGGTCCCTAGTTTTAGGAGCCCCGTTCTCGACTTGACCCTAGGGCATCCCCGTCATTCCATGTCAAATATCTATTTATCAGTGATACCTGAATGAAGTCAGGATTCCCCACTACTGGTGTTAGGGGAAAGGGGAAGGCAGTGACTGTGTGTTTGGACTGCAATATTCCAGTAATGCGAGGTCACCTCTGTAGCCCACATCCTGGCCCCAGGGAGTGTCGGGTGCAGGGGGACAACCATAACAGTTGGTGGCAGGGGGAGCATCGGATGCTCTTGTTACATAAGGCGCCAAAATTTAGGGCCGAGGTGAGCTGGGCAGCCAATGTATACTGTTCAATATCTGGGACCCCCAGACTCACTTCAAAAGGGCTCTGGACCATCAATGTTCTCGCTACACATGAAAAATTATTGATCCAGATAAAGGCCCAAACCTTCGCTCGGATGGATCTGAACGTTCCCAGTGGGACCCCAAGTGGCAGTGTTCAAAAACGATAAGAGGCGGTCATGAAGTTTATTTTGAAACAGGTGATCCTCCCTATCCACAATTGTTCCAACCTTCCCCAGCAGTAGAGAAATTTGAACAGGGTGTCTAGAAGAGGTGGGAGGTTGCTTCTAAACACCTTGTTTACAGTGGGTGGGATCACCACCCCAGGATATTCAATTCCCTTCGGGCTATTTGGAATCCAAATCAGGTGGCTCGCTGCCTTTCTTGTGGCTCCCCACTTCCATTGCAAAAGACTGCTGCTGCTCAATTTTAAAGCCCGACACACACTGGAACAGTCAAAGTTCTTCCAGTAATGCCAGGATGGAGGAGACGAATTAGTTAAAAATCAGAGGACTTTATCCGCGAAAAGATCCATCTATACTTGTCCCCTCCTCAGTTTGACTCCGGTAATAGCCAGGTTTGGCAACACATTTTGAAACAGTGGTTCCATTGATAAGGCAAAAATGGTTTGGAAGAGAGGGCACCCATGTCCTGTTTTATGTGTTAGGGTTATCTGGTCGGAGAGTTTTGATCACGGCTGGAGTCTGGTGGATGGCTTCATGTAGTTGGCCAGGATGAAAGCTTTCATATGGGGACCTAGTATTGTTCGATCTAATGATTTCTGTATTTAACCCCAATCCACCAATCAAAGACCTTCTCTGCGTCTAGTGAGAGAAGAAGTGTCTGTGTATTGGAAGTTGTTGTCCTGTCTACCACTTTTACAGCAAGACAAATATTGTCCAGCGAGATCGTTTTTTTTTTTTTTTTACAAACCCAGTCTGATATGGGGAGATCCGGGTTGGCCAAACTCATGCGAGTCTGGCCGTCAGGGCCTTAGTAAAGATCTTGACATCACTCTTGAGCAAGGCTGTAGGTTGATAAGAGCCACAGAAACGGTGGTCTTTGCCTGGTTTTGCCAGAAGGTTGAGGAGGGATCCCATCATTGTTGGGGTAACCACAGTGCCTCAAGAAAGTAATTATAGACTGTCACCCTCGGGGAAAGGAGGTTCGAGAACACCTTATAAAATGAGTTTGAGAACCCGTTAGGTCCTAGGGATTTGTTATTCGGGAGTTGCTTTATGGCATGGGTCACCTACTTCGTCCTCATAGGCTGGCTTAATTAGTTTATGAAGGACGCTTCGAGTGGTGGGAAGTGGGTGTCAACAAGGTAATTGCCCTGGAGGTGGGGCTCAAAATAGTCCGCATCAAAGGGTTTTGCAATACTGAACGAAAGAGTCCATAATACCCTGGTCTGTCGTGTGTGTGGCCATCCTCGTCCACCACAGACGCAATAATGTTTGTGGCCTGCCGATACAGTATTTTATGGGCTAGCACTCTGTTTGCTGCTTCTCCCCTTTGATAAAACAATTGTTTTGCCTCAAAAAGTTTGCGCGCTGAATCCTTGGTCAGCACAGTTTCTAATTGCCCCTTGGCCTTGCGTAGGGCCCTTTAGGTCCTCCTGCTACCTGTTTGTTTTAGTTCTGTCTCCAACGTGACTATCTCTGCCAACAATCATCACTGTAGCAGTGTCCCATATTGTCGCCTACGCCAAGTCCCCCATGTCATTTTCCTTAGAATAATTCCCTCCCTTATGATGTCTCTATTAACAGGATCACAAAAGGCTATTTCGTTCATTTTTCAGGGTCTGTATGTGTGCGACATGTGGTGGGTGGATGAATCCTCATCGATAAGGACACTGGGGTGTGGTCTGAAAGAACTCTTGTGCCTATGCTGGATGAGAGCACTCAAAGAAGCACTGAGGGAGAGGTGAAAAAATCTATGCGTGAGTGGGGCCAGTGAAAATTGGAGTAAAAAGTGTAATCTCTCTCCCCTGTGGTGTGTGCGCCACACTTCTGCTAGTTTCAAGTCCTTAAGACCCTGGGTCATGGACGCCGGGGGATTGAGGGGTTACCACAAGGCGTGAGATCTATCTACTCCTGGGGACCGAGTCATGTTCCCCCCACCGAGGACCAACCTAAGGAACGGTGTGCTATAAAAGGAAAGGGCCAGGAGTAAAATTGCTCATTCCAATCATCCTGCCCAAACACCGATACCAGGGTCACGTCCATCCCGCTCAGCATTCGGGCTGGACTGTTCCCATGGGGAAACGGTGTAAGACTAATTTGCATATTGCTGGGTCTAAACTGGAACGGCGTGGTCTGCAAAAAAATGATGGATTTAACCCAGATCTGTGACTGGGGGTGAATGTTTGATTGATTCAGCATTCCTCCGTCCATCATCTGTGCTTTTTGCATTTGTCGCCCTAAGTGGGAATGGTATGCCCAGATGTGGGTCCCATGCTCGCTACGCCACCAGATTCAAGCTATCCTGCTTGAGGAGGGGTGAAACCCCATAACTAATCCTAGGATGCTTTTTCTTGTCCAGGGAGGACCTGGCCTGGTAGTTTGGGCTGGACTGTTACTATGGGGAACAGGGTTGTTAGAAATGGGGGTCTCTAGTTGGCAAGGGCTTGCACCTCTGTCCAAGTAGGGACCCTTCTTCCTAGTCAGGGTAAGGGTGTTACACTCGTGAAGTAACCCCTGCTCACCCTCGTGGTAGCTTGGCACGAGCAGTCAGGCTTAATTCAGAGGCAGTGTGTAAAGCATTTGCACATAACCCACAGTAATACAGTGTAAGCACTACAAAAGGACACCACACCAGTTTAGAAAAATAACCAATATTTTTATATACTCAAGACAAGACCAATTACGACAAAAATCCACAATACTATACTTTGAAAATGAATGCTTGATAAGGTAACATCTTCTTTGCAGGAATAACACAAAAGCAAAGTTCGTGCGAGTCGGTAGTCCCGTCCGGGTTTACCGCGATGCTGAAATACACAGAGTCTAACAGTTCCAGCCGACCGCGTCGCTACGGGCCAGCAGAGTCGTGAACAGACTCGGTCACAGTACCTTTCTCGTTGTGGCTGGTACGGAGTGTACGAGCCGGTCGGCGTTCGTCGCGGTTGCGGTGCAAGACGGAGCGATGCAAGGTGCGGTGTCCCTCGATGCGGTGCAGGCAGCGGCTCGATGAGCGTCGTGCAGACGGAGTCGGTGAGTCCAAGGCGTGCGGTGCAGGGCGAGACGGTGTACGATGCGGTGCTGACAGGTTTGCGATGCAGGCGACCAAGCCGGAGTGCGGGAGCTGGCGTCGGACAGCGGTGCGAGTCGGAGCGGTGCGTCGCGAAGCGTGCGAGCGGTGCCCCAACTGCGATGCGGTCACGATGGTTGAGCCAGATGCAGCGACAGCGTCGGTCTGGTCTGGCCGGTACAGTGAAGCGATGCGATGCAAACTGCGGTGCCCACAGGTCACGGTGCAAGCAGCGGCTCGATGTTGACGGCGTCGGACGTCGCCTACGGTGAGACCAGGGTTGCAATGCGGTCTGCGGGGCGATGCGGTCTGCGGGGCAAACAGGTCACCGGTCAGGGATGGGTTCGGTTGACGGAGTCGGTTGCAGTTCCCTTCCTCTGTGGCAACTGAAACAGCGTTCCAGAAGCGGTACCCAGAGGCTTGTGAAGTCTTTGCAGTCCCTGAGACTTCTTAACAGGAGGCCAGCTCGGTTTCAGGCCCTTGGAGATACTCAGCACAAGTTTGTAGAAAGTTCAGTCCTTTCACTGCCCAAGACAGAAGCAGCAACTACAGGCCAACCCAACAAAGCAGTCACTCAGCAAAGGGGCAGTACTCCTCCTAGCAGCTCTCCCTCTTGACAGGTTCCTTGGTTCCAGCGAGATCTAAATTCATGGGGTCAGGGCCCCAATTATTTACCTTTGTTCTCTGAAGGCAGAGAGGCCTTTGCCTAGTCCAAACCAGTTCTGGAGCACTTTGTTGACAAGGCTCCGTCCTTTCTTTCAGAGAGTAGGCCAGGGACATCAGACGCACCACAGGAGGTGGAGCCAGCCTTGTGGAGGGAAGGCACTGTCCTATTCAGGGCCCAGGTGCAACTCCTCCCACCCATCTACATGTAGATCTTGCTATTCAGCCCTGTGCTGACTCACCCTGTCTCCTGGCATCCCCCAACCCCTGTCACTCACACTCCAGACAAGGAATACATAACCTCGCAGAGGCAGGCTTGGATGGTTAGACAAGAAAATACCCACTTTCTAAAAGTGGTATTTTCAAACACAGAATGTTAAAACCAACTTCACTAAAGATGCATTTTATCATTCTGAGTCCAGGCATACTAAACTCGAATTTCTACCATGTTCCCTGGGTCAGTTAGGATTATAAGCTGTAATAATCAAAACTGCCCGTTCTGGCCTATGGGGAACAGGTAGCCTTGCAATAGTGAAAAACGAACTAGGCTGTAATTCACTATCAGGACATGCCACACACACCAGGGCATGTCCTACCTTTCGCATACAACGCACCCTGCCCACAGGGGTACCTTGGGCCTACCTTAGGGGTGACTAACATGTAGAAAAGGGAAGGTTTAGGGACTTGCAAGTGTGCGCACTCGCCATGTCGACATGGCAGCCCCAGGCTGCGCACAGGCTCTGCGTTGGCAGGCCCAGTTACACTTTACGGGCTGTTTGCGTGGGTGGCACAATCCAGTGCTGCAGCCCACCAACAGCATTTGATCTATAGGCCCTGGCACTCTCAGTGCACTTTACAAGGGACTGACACATAAACCAAATAGGCCAATCGTGGAAACACCAATCCATAACACATTTTATATAGGAGCACTTGCACTTCCCCACTGGACAGCAGTGAGGAAAGTGCACAGAATCATTACACCAGCAAAAACAGCGTCAAAACCATGAGGTCAGAAAGCAAAAAGTCAGGGGAAACACGCCAAAAGATGCCAAGTCTAACACATGTCCCCTCCAGCTGAAAGTAGGGAGAACTACCCAACCCCATTGGAGTTCTCTTCACTAAGGCGGAAGAACCTGGACAGACCATCTGCGTTGGCGTGTTCTGTACCAGGACGGTGTTCCACCGTAAAGTCCATTCCCTGTAGGGAGATGGACCACCTCAGCAGTTTTGGATTCTCACCCCTCATTTGCATCAACCATCTGAGGGGCCTGTGGTCTGTCTGAACCCGGAAGTGAGTCCCAAACAGGTATGGTCTCAACTTCTTCAGCGCCCAGACCACAGCAAAAGCTTCCCTTTCTATGGCACTCCACCTCTGTTCCCTGGGGAGTAGTCTCCTGCTAAGGAAGACTACAGGCTGATCCAGGCCCTCTTCGTTCAGTTGTGAGAGCACCGCTCCCACACCATGCTCTGAAGCGTCAGTCTGCACGACGAATTCCTTGGAGAAGTCGGGTGCCTTGAGCACGGGCGCCGTGCACATGGCTGCCTTCAGGGCATCAAAAGCTTTCTGACAGGACTCAGTCCAGATCACTTTCCTGGGCTGCTTCTTAGAAGTCAGCTCTGTTAAGGGAGCAACGATGGTGCCATAGCCCTTAACAAATCTCCTATAGTAGCCGGTGAGACCCAAGAAGGCTCTCACCTCTGTCTGGGTCTTGGGGGCTCCCAAGCCAGAATGGTGTCAATCTTGGGTTGTAGGGGCGCCACCTGGCCGCTTCCTACCTGGTGTCCCAAGTACACCACAGAACCCTGCCCGATCTGGCACTTACTGGCCTTGATCGTGAGGCCTGCACCTTGCAGAGCCCTCAACACTTTCTCAAGGTGCTGTAAATGTTCTTCCCAGCTGGAACTGAACACAGCAATGTCATCCAGGTAGGCGGCACTGAAATCCTCCAGCCCAGCCAACACCTGATTGACCAACCTCTGAAAGGTGGCAGTGGCATTCTTCAATCCAAAGGGCATCACCCGGAATTGGTAATGACCTTCTGGGGTTGAGAATGCTGATCTCTCCTTGGCCCCATCGGTTAAGGCAATCTGCCAGTACCCAGACGTCAAATCAAACGTGCTGAGGAACCGGGCAGCTCCCAACCGATCAATGAGCTCATCAGCTCTGGGGATGGGGTGCGCGTCAGTCGTGGTGACGGCATTGAGCCCACGGTAGTCCACACAAAACCGGAGTTCTGGAGTGGCACCGGGCGCAGCAGCCTTTGGGACCAAGACCACTGGGCTGGCCCAAGGACTGTTGGAGGGCTCAATCACCCCTAACGCCAACATCTTAGAGACTTCCTCCCTGATGCTGGCTCTGACCGAGTCAGTCAACCTGTAAATCTTGTGCTTCACAGGAGGGCTGTCACCAGTGTCCACGTCATGGGTACACCAGTGAGTAACACCAGGGGTCAGAGAGAACAGTGGGGCGAACTGTCCCAATAACTGGTGACAGTCCCCCTGCTGCTCCTGAGTCAGAGTAGGGGAGAGGATCACACCTTCTACTGACCCATCATGCTCTTTGGTAGACCGGAGGTCAGGAGAGGCTCACTCTCCTCTTCCACCCCATCATCTGTCGCCAAGAGCATACTCACTTCGGACCTCTCGAAGTGGGGCTTGAGGCGGTTCACGTGAAGGACCCTCAAAGGGTTCCTTGGAGCCTGCAAATCCACCAGGTAGGTGACGTCACTTTTGCGCTCCTTCACCTCATATGGCCCAGTCCACTTGTCCTGCAAGGCACAAGGTGCCACTGGGGCCATGACCCACACTTTTTGCCCAGGTTGAAATTCGACCAGAGTGGCATTCTGGTCATACCATCTCTTCATTTCTTCCTGGCTTGCTTCTAGGTTCGCCTGAGCGAGTTTCCTGAAGCGGGCAGTCTGGTTTCTAAAGGCCAGTATGTAGCTAAATAAATCCTGGGGAGTTTTCCTGGGAGCCGCCTCCCAGCCTTCCTTTACCAAACTCAGAGGTCCTCTGACAGGGTGGCCATACAGGAGCTCAAAGGGGCTGTACCCAAGAGACTTCTGAGGCACCTCCCTGTATGCAAAGAGTAGGCATGGCAAGAGGACGTCCCACTTACGCCTCATGGGTTCTGTTAGACCCTTGATCATGCCTTTCAAGGTCTGGTTGAATCTCTCCACCAGACCGTTTCCTTGTGGGTGGTAAGGAGTGGTGAACTTGTAGGTTACACCACACTCCTTCCACAGGGATGTCATATACTTGGATATGAAATTGGTCCCCCTATCAGAAACCACCTCTCTGGGGAATCCCACACGGGAAAAGATCCCCATTAACGCCCGGCCCACCACTGGCGCCGTCGTTGTCCTGAGAGGGATTGCCTCCGGGTACCGGGTGGCATGGTCCACCAAGACCAGGATGTACCTGTTACCCATGGCTGTCTTGGGATCCAGTGGCCCCACAATATCCATCCCTACCCTTTCAAAGGGTGTTCCAACAACCGGAAAAGGTTGGAGAGGAGCTTTGACCTTCCTCCCACTCTTACCACTTGCCTGGCAAGTTTGGCAAGACCTACAGTGTGCATCTGACTGCCTTCACATTTGGGGCCAAAAGAAGTGGGTGACAAGCCTGTCAAAGGTCTTGTCCTGCCCCAAATGTCCTGCCAAAGGCACGTCATGAGCCAGACCCAGTAGGAAGGTCCTGAAGCGCTGGGGTACCACCAGCACACGGGCTGACCCAGGCTCAGCAACCTTAGGCTCACTGTATAGGAGACCACTCTCCCAGTAGATCAGATGTGACCCAGACTGATTACCAGCTGCCTGGTCTGCAGCCTGCCGCCGCAGGGCACTCGTTCTGCTCCCTGCAGAACTCCTCCCTGGTGGGACCCCCTTCTTGCTGCCAATGGGTCAGCTCAGAGATGTCTCCCAGTTCGGCTACCTGCTCCCCTGTAGGCACCGGGGCGTCCCCCTCGAGGTCCGCCTCCTCCCGGTCCGTGGGAACTTCGGGGGCCGGTTTCCCGCGCCCCCTGCCCTTTCTCTTGGCAGGGACAGGCTCCAAGTCCTCTTGATCACCCTTTCTGGCTGCCATTGACCGAGTAGACACGCATGCCCACTCTGGCAACCCAAGCATCTCCAAGTGAGACCTGAGCTCAACATCCTTCCATAAGGACTGCTCCAGGTCGTTACCTAGCAGACAATCTACAGGCATGGTAGGGCTCACAACCACCCTCAAGGGACCTGAGACCACCCCCATTCAAAGGGAACCTGCGCCACCATACACTGGCGCTCAGAGTTGTCTACAGCAACTACTTGGTGGAATGCCCCTGGGACTACCTGCTTCTCAGAGACCAGGTGACACCGGACTGAGGTCACACTGGCTCCAGTATCTCTGAGAGCCTCTACCCTGTTCCCATTGATGGTCACCCAGGTGCTATATTTCTTTGTGTTAGGGGGCACCTGGTTTCCTGGGACCATCTCACTGTCCCCTAGTGAGACAAGGGTCATTTCTGCAGGATCCCCACCCTCCTGTGGGCACCCCTCCTCCCCAAGCGCTACACTAGCCAACACTTTGGACTGTCCACCGGTGGGTGGCTGTGTCCCCTTTGGGCACTTGGGGTCCCCCTTAAAGTGACCTACCTGGTCACATGCATAACACTTGCGGGGGCCGGTCTCAACAGGCTTCCCTGTAGAGACCCCTTTCTTCTTATCACCGGGGGGCTGGGAACCTTTACCCTGGGTACTAGTTTGGGGCCCATTAGAGAACTCCTGTGCTTTACCCTTGTCCCCCCACCTTTCTGCTGGGGACCCTGCTCACCTTTGGCTGAGTCTCCCCAAACGCTTTCTTGTGGACCCTGGTACTCACCCAGCGGTCCGCTTCCATAGCAAGCTTCCTGGGGTCAGTTAGCTTACTATCCACTAGGTGCTGGCGCAGATCTGCAAAACATAGACTAGACAAGTGCTCCCATGCAATCAAGTTGTAGAGCCCCTGAAAATCTGTTACACTACTGCCCTTCACCCAACCATCCAGCGACCTGCAGAACACATCCACACATCCACACATTCCAACCAAGTGTTGGCATCAGACTTCTTACTGGACCTGAACTGATCCCTGTACTTTTCAGGAGTAAGACCATACTTCGTGAGAAGGGCATCCTTCATGTCAGCATAGGTGAGGTGATACCCCTTACCCAAAGCTATCAGAGCATCCCTTGCTTCTTCAGGGAAAAGTGGCCACAATCCTGCTCCCTAATTTTCCTCAGGGACCCCATTCATGTGTATGGCTGCCTCATAACCCTGAAACCACCTTTGTATGTCATCCCCCTTCTTGAACTCCTTGCCTACATTCTTGGGAATGTGCACAATCCTGTCTGCCTTTCTGGACGAATTGCTGCCACCATCTGAGCCTGACTTACTCCTAAGTTCTAGCTCCTTCAGTTCTCTCTCATGCTCTAAGAGCAACTTCTTCTCCTCCATGGCCAATCTCTTCTCCTCCCGCTCACTCTCCAGCCTGAGCTTCTGCAGCTCAAACTGCCTTGCCTCCCGCCTGTCCTCCAGCTCCTCTCGGGACAGACTGCTGCTGCCTGACCTGGCGGGTTCCCCCTCACCCAAAAGCACATCCACCCTGGAAATAGGCTCCTCCACCTCCTCACTGAGATTACCAGGCTGCCCACTGGCATGTCTGGCTGCTACCCAGGCCCTCAGCGCCTTCTGTAGCTCCTCCTTCCTTGTGAGGCCTTTAATTTGGACTTTCAGGTTTTTACAAATCGCTCGTAGCTCCTTTACGGCGTAGGATTCCAACCTATCCTCCTCAAAGATAACTTCCAGAGATGCAACGGATGATGCAGTTGATTCAGGCATGATGAAAGTAGTGAGTTGAAAACTGGCAAGATCAAAAATAGGCCAAAAGAAAAAGAGACAGTATGTGGTACGTAATGGTCTGCGATATGGTTGTAGTGCACACCAATCACTGAAAGTCAAGTGCAAACACAAGTCCTATCCTCACCGCTGACAACCAATGTTAGAAATGGGCATCTCTAGTTGGCAAGGGCTTGCACCTCTGTCCAAGTAGGGACCCTTCTTCCTAGTCAGGGTAAGGGTGTTACACTCTTGAAGTAACCCCTGCTCACCCTCGTGGTAGCTTGGCACGAGCAGTCAGGCTTAATTCAGAGGCAGTGTGTAAAGCATTTGCACATAATCCACAGTAATACAGTGTAAGCACTACAAAAGGACACCACACCAGTTTAGAAAAATAACCAATATTTTTATATACTCAAGACAAGACCAATTACGACAAAAATCCACAATACTATACTTTGAAAATGAATGCTTGATAAGGTAACTTCTTCTTTGCAGGAATAACACAAAAGCAAAGTTCGTGCGAGTCGGTAGCCCCGTCCGGGTCTACCGCGATGCTGAAATACACAGAGTCTAACAGTTCCAGCCGACCGCGTCGCTACGGGCCAGCAGAGTCGTGAACAGACTCGGTCACAGTACCCTTCTCGTTGTGGCTGGTACGGAGTGTACGAGCCGGTCGGCGTTCGTCGCGGTTGCGGTGCAAGACGGAGCGATGCAAGGTGCGGTGTCCCTCGATGCGGTGCAGGCAGCGGCTCGATGAGCGTCGTGCAGACGGAGTCGGTGAGTCCAAGGCGTGCGGTGCAGGGCGAGACGGTGTACGATGCGGTGCTGACAGGTTTGCGATGCAGGCGACCAAGCCGGAGTGCGGGAGCTGGTGTCGCGAAGCGTGCGAGCGGTGCCCCAACTGCGATGCGGTCACGATGGTTGAGCCAGATGCAGCGACAGCGTCGGTCTGGTCCGGCCGGTACAGTGCAGCGATGCGATGCGAACTGCGGTGCCCACAGGTCACGGTGCAAGCAGGGGCTCGATGTTGACGGCGTCGGACGTCGCCTACGGTGAGACCAGGGTTGCGATGCGAAGCGGGGCGATGCGGTCTGCGGGGCAAACAGGTCACCGGTCAGGGATGGATTCGGTTGACGGAGTCGGTTGCAGTTCCCTTCCTCTGTGGCAACTGAAACAGCGTTCCAGAAGCTGTACCCAGAGGCTTGTGAAGTCTTTGCAGTCCCGGAGACTTCTTAACAGGAGGCCAGCTCGGTTTCAGGCCCTTGGAGATACTCAGCACAAGTTTGTAGAAAGTTCAGTCCTTTCACTGCCCAAGACAGAAGCAGCAACTGCAGGCCAACCCAACAAAGCAGTCACTCAGCAAAGGGGCAGTACTCCTCCTAGCAGCTCTCCAGCTCTTCCTCTTGACAGGTTCCTTGGTTCCAGCGAGATCTAAATTCATGGGGTCAGGGCCCCAATATTTATATCCCAAATTCCTTTGTTCTCTGAAGGCAGAGAGGCCTTTGCCTAGTCCAAACCAGTTCTGGAGCACTTTGTTGACAAGGCTCCGTCCTTTCTTTCAGAGAGTAGGCCAGGGACATCAGACGCACCACAGGAGGTGGAGCCAGCATTGTGGAGGGAAGGCACTGTCCTATTCAGGGCCCAGGTGCAACTCGTCCCACCCATCTACATGTAGATCTTGCTATTCAGCCCTGTGCTGACTCACCCTGTCTCCTGGCATCCCCCAGCCCCTGTCACTCACACTCCAGACAAGGAATACACAACCTCGCAGAGGAAGGCTTGGATGGTTAGACAAGAAAATACCCACTTTCTAAAAGTGGTATTTTCAAACACAGAATGTTAAAACCAACTTCACTAAAAGATGCATTTTATCATTCTGAGTCCAGGCATACTAAACTCGAATTTCTACCATGTTCCCTGGGTCAGTTAGGATTATAAGCTGTAATAATCAAAACTGCCCGTTCTGGCCTATGGGGAACAGGTAGCCTTGCAATAGTGAAAAACGAACTAGGCTGTAATTCACTATCAGGACATGCCACACACACCAGGGCATGTCCTACCTTTTGCATACAACGCACCCTGCCCACAGGGGTACCTTGGGCCTACCTTAGGGGTGACTAACATGTAGAAAAGGCAAGGTTTAGGGACTTGCAAGTGTGCGCACTCGCCATGTCGACATGGCAGCCCCAGGCTGCGCACAGGCTCTGCGTTGGCAGGCCCGAGTTACACTTTACAGGCTGTTTGCGTGGGTGGCACAATCCAGTGCTGCAGCCCACCAACAGCATTTGATCTATAGGCCCTGGCACTCTCAGTGCACTTTACAAGGGACTGACACATAAACCAAATAGGCCAATCGTGGAAACACCAATCCATAACACATTTTATATAGGAGCACTTGCACTTCCCCACTGGACAGCAGTGAGGAAAGTGCGCAGAATCATTACACCAGCAAAAACAGCGTCAAAACCATGAGGTCAGAAAGCAAAAAGTCAGGGGAAACACGCCAAAAGATGCCAAGTCTAACAAGGGTCAAGACTGATTTGCATATGGCTGTGTCTAAGCTGGAATGGCGTGGAAAAAAACGATGGATTTAACCCAGATCTTTGACTGGGGGTGAATGTTTGTTTGATTCAGCATTCCGTCCATTATCTGTTCTTTTAGCATCCCATTGATCAGCATTGAGTGATCCATCCGCATCTTTTTGGGCAGCTGAGAACCAGAAAGGGGTGTCTTTATCTATCAAAATCCCCACCCCCTCATCTTAGTGCCTGCAGTAGAGTGGCATTGTTGCGGGTAATAATGTGATCGGCATCTCCACACATCGCTGCGAAATAGGTGTGTCTCATGGAGCAGTGGCCCGATAATCCTCTTCGTGTGAAGCCACTGGAGTAAAGATTTCCATTTAACCGGGGAGTTGAGGCCCTGTGAGTCTCCAACCAGTAGCTCATGAGCTACTGTAGCTCTCTAGCTACCTCTGAGTAGCTCACCTGTGTGCAATACGTTTCATTGAACACGAGTAGCTCTCAATACAGAAAAGGTTGGAGACCCCTGGATAGAGTCACACTAGTCAGACATTGCTCATTATCCTGCATTACATCTAGTGGTGTGCATCGCCTTACCTGCCCACAACCTTCTCTCACCCATGCCCCACAGTGTTGTTACATAGCTACCAATCTCTTTAAGCTCCCAATAAGTGATACCATAATCCTGACCAAACATATAAACAAACATAATAGTTGTAACATGATACAACAAATAAGCAAACCACAGTGAGGGAATTCCCCAGGGATCCCTGCTCAACAGAGCTGGCCTCCTCCTTCTGCGGGTGACTTCCTCCTCGGTCTGGAGCAGAAGAGGTTATGGTCCTCTCCATTGTGGAGCCAGCTCTTCAAAGCCAGAAGGGTCCCATCTGCCACCAACCCTGTGCCTAGCCCAAAATTACAACGTTCTACTGCCCAGCCCCCATAAGCAAGTTGGCTGCTCGTAATCACGGGGGCAATCAAAGTTTGTGAGTTAGCACGAAATCAGATTTGGTAGTCGAATAGTTTTCAATATTGTTGCTTGTTTGTCCCGCCAGTGATGTACCTATGGGTGCCAAACATTCTCCCACATTCAGGAGGTACCCGGGTGGGTGTCGTCTTACGGTCTGCGGTTGATCTCGATGAGTTCTGCGTGCCTCTCGCTGCCTGGCCTTTCTGGTTTGTTGGCGCGCCATTCTGTACTGTATGAATCCTGATGTTCGTCGGTGGGTTCTCGTTCGGCCTTCTAACTGAAAAAGAGATATTGCCTCGTATCTGGTAGTGATGGAGGTTTGTTTGCCATGGAACTGGAACCAGAGACACACTTTGAAACCCCACTGGTATGGTATTCCCTGGGATTGAAGGTAGTCAGTGGTGATTTTCAGCACTTTCCTATTATCCAGACTCTGGGCCAAAACGTTGTGATACAAGTGCAGGGTGGAACCCGGAACAGCAGCGGGTCCGAGCTCTCTATCGCCTTCATTATTTCCTACTTCTGTCTGAAGTGGTGGACTCTGGTTACAACATTTGGCATGAGCTTTTGCTGAACTTTATGTTGGCTGAACACTCGGTGTGTGTGATGTAGTTCAATCTGGAGATCCTCCAGGCCCTGCAGCAATGTGCAGACAAGCTCCTGGACATAGTGGTGCAATTCTTGCAGTTGGATCTTGTACATGACGCCTCCAATGTGGATGTTATTATCACAAGATCTATTTTAGTTGTCTTCCAGCTTATTCATCAACCGTTAGCACAGTTTCTCCAGCTTGTCCACTCTTACGTTCAGCTTAGCTCGTTAGTGAGCCTCCTCCGCTGCAGAAACTTCCAGATGATAGTCCTGCACATCCAGTTGTTGGACGAGATGACTGAGATCCGCTATCAATTTTACTAAGTCCTGTCAAACCTGGCACATTTCTGTCTTAAAGGCAGTTAATAAGGCCAGGTCTCCCCCACCTCAGTCGCTGGGGTCTCATCGCTCCTATTGAGATCTGACATTATATCAGAGGGATCCCACTAAGCTCTGGAGAAAGTTCCCGTATTCCCTTTGTTTTTGGCTTTTGGGGAGTGTGGCAACTCCCTTATGGAGTGAGATTTCAAATCTCTGGTGCCTGCCGTCACAATCGGACTCACGAGGTGGGCCACAGAGCTTCTGGGCTCCCTATTTCTCCCCTAGTAGCGCGAGAGTGGCCAGTCCCTGTATGGTATTTGGCCGCTGCACCCTAATTTCTGAGCTCTAATGAGCCCTCCAAACGGTAAAGGCTTTCGCGGTCCACTTGCCCTCCTTCACGGCCTAGAATCTTCAGGTTGGGTCAGACTCAGGTGGAGATGTCTGCCACCTACTGGTCTACTCACACAGTTCTCTAGATCGTGTTCTCCAAGCACCCCAGATGCACTCACAGCTGTTTGTCGAGCCCGAGGATTCCCTCAAGAAAAGTGCTGCCTCAAGGAAAGTGCCGAGTCAGGGGTTGGAGGCGCAGTTTGGGGCTTTGCTGTCATTCTTCTCTAGGTTCCTCCCTTTTTGGCTTCCCCCGAGCACAGCTCAGCCCCGCCATGCGGTCCTCTTGATGGAGCAAGGCAGAGTCAGGGGGACCCGCCACACTTCAAATGATCAAAAAATACCAGAGGAGAGTCCAGACCTGAATCAAGAATAACTGTTCATATATACACACACAGCAGTAAGACAGTCAAAAAGCATAGCAAGGACTAAGTTCAATCATTGAAATTTACCTGGCTTCCTTACAAGAACACTGCACCTACTCCACCAGTAAATTGAGAGATGAATGCTACTCAACAATGGTTGTGGTCCCAGTCTGCAATGACTACTGCGGCAAGGACTGCCTATTACTACTGAAACCATATTGGGTTTGCAATAAAATATGCCCAATTTAAAAAATAAAAAAAAGTTTCAATAAAAGCCATGGGAGCTACCTGTAGACCCAACAGGACTAGGGTGTGAAAGATACACATGCAACTATTCAACATCAGGTTTCATTGGAAATCATACTTCATGATGTATGCAGTACATGAGTTAATGTATTGAACGGTGCCACAGGGTCAGAAGAAAAGAAGAGATGTGACCAAATAAATCTTCTTATACAAAAGGCTTATCCTCATCACATATTTAAATGCAGCAAATATATTCATCACAACAGGTGAAATAAGTGCTCAATGTGGTGTGAACAGTGCTCAACAGTTTGTGTAAATGACGCAAAAAGGTGATCACAAACAAAATCAAGAGCATGGCGGCAGTAGTATGTGCAGATTTTGTAGTGATGAAGATATCAATGTCCCAGTTTAAACAAACAGATTTCTACACAAAGTGGTCATTAAATGAAAGTCTCTCTCAGTCAGATAATTGTTGATAGCGTTTCGACACGTATATTAATGAAGGGTCATCATCAGGGCAAAGGTGAAACTTAGACTGAGCACACCGAATCAGAAATGTTGCATCAAAAGGGAGACAACGATGAGACCCAAGTATTCTATCAATCAAGCTATCCCTCAATTAAAGACTCGTTATAGTCAAGTAGTCATATCCAAGGGTTCCTGAACAAAACGAAAAAAGAGTGGCAAGCAGGAAATATCAATAAATAAAAGGGCTCATCGTATACATACTCACAGGTGAAACTAGACAGCCATTCAAAAAGTGAGGACGACAAGAACCAATATACTGGTATGCAAGTAGGACTGCAATGTCCTCACTTAAGTGCCTGATGTGCACCGAGGGCGGTTACAAATACAAAGGAAGATTTGAAAGGCTCAAGTGATCAAAATAATCTGCTCGAGACCGGACCCAACCAATAATGGTGGGGATCTGGAGAGGGAGGGAGGAAAAACCTTTCCCCAAGGAAACTTAGCAAAGATGTTGCCTGCTCGCATCAGTTCTATAAGGAGCAGCAAGAGCTGCTCCATGACAGAAATAGAAGAGAGGTCCAATAGGTGTGTGGCCCTGTCTGCGTAGAGCAACTGGACAGCAGACCCCCTCGTGGGCCCCCAAAGAAAAAAACAAGTTGGAATGTAGGCATATCAATGCGGAACTGTCCACAAGGTAAAGTTAATGAAGAAGGAAGAGAGGGAGCTTCAACTAACCATTGTATACAAGGAGAACAAGGTGTTAAACACAACGGAACAAAGTCAGTGTTCTTTGAATCACTTTTTAACAGAAGAGTAAATGGAAAACTATCCTGCTTAGGATGTACAATCTAGGCATTAAAAGTATAGGTATATGAGGCACAGATTCAGACAGCAACCATAGTGTTAAGTCCATTGCTAAGAGAATCACATCTAGAAATCCAACAGCATTCACCTTCTGGTAAGCAGTGCATTTATATTGCCAATCCATGCAGGTAGATTGATTGGTTCTATGACCTGCCATTTCAGATCCTTGTAATGCTGCTTTAGTGCGGAATGATACGTAGCTTTAATTTTGTGTCGTCTGACCAATGTAAAGGAGCCGAGACAGACAAGATTGCATAAATAACATGGGGCGAATTACAGTTGTTACACTGCTGTATAGTGTACGTTATGGAACTGTGTCCAAATTCCTTTAGTTTTTGGCAACACACAATTTAACCCTCCCCCCCAAAAAAAAATATATATATATATCACATTTTGTGAAGGAAAAAAAAACTTGTTTTACAAATTAAATCAATTTTAGTTTTTTTAAATAAAAATGTTGGGAGTGTTTTGGTAAGACTGGGTAAGGGTGACATTAAGAAACAAACACAATTAGAGTAAAGGTTAGTGTGAGAGTTATGGTTAGAATTAAGATAAGAGATAGGTAAAGGACGGCATTAGAGTTTGAGTCACGGATGTTTAAGGGTTAAAATGATAGGCTGACTTGAGGGGTGAAATTAAAGGTATGGAATTTTGTGCTTGGGTAAGGGATGTAGTACAGGATAATAAGGTTGGAGTAGTTTAAAAATATTCGGTTCTGGGTTATACAATGGTAACGTTGGTACAATTTGATTAATTAGCACTACTTTCTTTAATTATTTAATACAACTTCTTACATACATTACCATTTATTCAACATCTTGCCATTGCTTCCGTTAAGGTGGCACAGAACTGCAATGGTTGAAGTTATTTGTTTGCTAAAATTCAAAGTACTTTAATCTCTTAAACCACTGTTCCCTAACCTGTGGTACATGAACTCCTAGGGGGTCTGCAATTCCTACTCAGAGGGTCCGCAACCGATTCCAAACTTAAATAATAGAAGACTAATAAAAGAAATATACATAAATAAGCAAAATGTAGATTAAAACGCTCTATAAATATGAATGATTTTGAAATTGAAGGCTAAAAAATCAAGTTAATACCCTAAGTATCATTTGTGGTAGTAGTGCAAAACAGTAACATGGACAAAAAGAGTGCAATTAGGTGCAAAAAAGAAAATGCAATATGCTAGAGTCTAGTATATTGCTTCATCTTTTATAAATAAAGCCACATTCTGAAAAGCTCCAAACATCCCGTTAAAATTAACATACCAATTTTATATTTCTGTTTGTGAATTAAATACAATGGTTCATAATTTGATGGATCTATACTTTATTTTTGTGCATAGTTTTGAAGTACAAACTGTAAAAATTGCTTAGCTGGGGGCCCCCGGCTGTAAGTAGTGATTTGGTGAAGGTCCCAAGAAGTCAAAATGTTAAGAGCAACTGCCCTAAACAAACAATATTAGACATTAAAGCCACCAGACAAATTAAATATATGTAGCCAATTCAAATATTGCACTGATAAAATCTCAATATTCAACAACAATCAAAAACAAATGAATGGCTCAAAATTTCCTGCAAACACTTGGCTTGGAATTAAAATGCTGATTAATTATGAAGATGCACTTATGATCTCTTTTGCATTATTAATCTTAATTTAGCAGTCTCTCTTTCTAGAGCTACATGTCAAGCACTCCAACGACCTTAATAAAGGGGGGAAGAGGTTCATCGCTAGACATATCAACTCTTTCCCTTATGTACGATGCACACTTTAAAAAGAGATTTTGGCGGCCCCTTCACAGTTTTTCCCACAAGTGTAGAATTTATCCACAGTTAAGAGATTTCATCCTCTCCTCATAAAGACTGCAATAATGTATCCTTGGTGGATTAGAAGAAATTACAAGATTCTAACTGGATTCTGCAGAAAAAAATTATAGTTAGATTTTAAAGAGCAATACATTTATTTAGAAGTTGGAGATTGTTATAAAAAGTAACACATCACAGAGAAGAACAAGCATTTGCAATGCCATTGGTCTAGCATTTTAGAAACTTTGACCTATTGGCATTGTAAAGGACAATGCCTTTTACTTATGTGGTGTTTTTAAACACATAAATAAAAGGCATTGTCATTTACAATGCCAATAGCTCAAAATCTCGCAATTGCGAGACCTACTGCATTGCAAATGCTTGTTGAGCCACTGCGACAGTCAACGGGAAGACTGGACGCGTACGTCACGTGACACACTATAGAAGGAGCAATTCCCAGCCCAAGCTCTTCACATGCTTCCAGCTAATTATTACAGAGTATCCCTCCTCGCTCCTTTTCACAGCTGGTCATGCTGGTGTGCCTTTGATTCCGACAAAACGGTCAGTTCGATGCAAAACAGCATCATCTGCTGGCCGAGGGGCGTGTATGCAAAACCCCAGGCAGTTGCAGCCTCGAAAAACGCATGAAATATATATCAACCCAGGCATTTTCCAAAGTAGCACAGTTTGTAAACATTTTAATTCTTTCATTTTTAATCTCACGACAATTACGATTCATGAACAGAAAATCAACTGAAATAGGACAAAAATGTTGTCGGATTCAATTGGGTTTCCTGCTGATGTAACCCAAAATGGTATGAAAAATGGCTCTGAGTTGGTGAGATGATTGGACCCAGCTGTGTTCAGAAGCCTTTGTGTAGTAAGGAGGTCCACGAAGGTAGGATAAAATTCAGGACGTTTTATTGTAGTAGGTTACAGGATCAGAAGAGCAGGTAGTAAAGCTCTGTGAAGCAGCCCCACCAGGAGCAGCCTGCCTGCTGCTCAGCCCATGCTCAAACTGTCACATCACCTCCAGTTCTCCCAACATTCCAAGGCCCATCATGACTCCAACATTCTATTGAACACACAGCACAAACACTGGCTGAGCAGGAGGTGTAAATTACATGACATAAACAAGAGCTGGATACTACATATCCCCTTTCCTTACACAGGAGAAGCACAAGTCCTGTGATAGAATAATATGTAACGAGAGTAAACCAAGAAAAGGCAACATAGGAGGAACAACGATGGAACAGAATATATGTCAGATAGAAGAACTAGAAAGGCAGAGCGAAGAGACTGATGAAAGAAACGAGGAGGGAGCAAAGAGATAGGTGAAAGAGAACATAGGCGAAGCACAGGGTAAAAAATACACGAATAGAAATGACGCATACTCACCAACAAAGAATTACAATGAAGAAGAGAACAGTGATAGGGCGAAAAGAGCAACAGGTATACAGAAAGACAAACGCACCCAAGACTACCCCCAAACACACCCACTGGCCAGGCAGGCAAGCAAGGAAGGAA